>JANIJI010000018.1:305000-590000 GCA_024500535.1 Leptonema lineaticorne
ACACGAATCAAAATAAAAAAATAAATAAATAAAAGTATCGCTTTCTAAACGAGATTATATTAATTAATTAATATTAATTGAATAAAAGTATTATCAACCGCGCACACTCACTTATATTTACTTTTACAATTTATAAACTCGATCAAATATATAAAATCATAATCGATTTAGATTTTATCCAATGAGCGCGCATAATAATAATAACGTTTAATAAATAGAGAAATAAATAAATAAATAAATAACATGCATGGGTTAAAAAAATATTTTTAAAATTAAAATTTTCGATTTTATTTATTATTATTCAGCATGTAATCATCAATTTGCATTTATATTTATATTTTTATATATATATTTCAAAAAAAAAAAAGTATATTTAGATTTTTTTTTAGCGAAGCATTATGTACTGATCCCGCTCCCACATGATCATGATCCGCTCGTATCCTCGCTAATGTCATATTATACAATAATATTGAAACAATATTAGAATTGGTTTATCTGAATTTGATTATGATTAGGTGATGTGGAAAATTAATAATTTATATATAAATATATTTATTTTTTAAAAAAAAATATATATATAATTAATAATGAATAAATGAACAAAACAATCGGTTAAACATGAGCATTGGAAGGGTTGCCCGGACCGACAAAGGTCTGTCCGTGCAGTCGCTATGTCTCGAACCTCGGACCGGCAGGAGTATCCTCGTCTGCCACCGCTGCTGGACACTTTTAGAGGTTCAGGTCGCGAAAAAATAAACACACACACACACTCAAAAAAAAAAAAATAAACACACTCATATATATCTCTCTATATATATATATATATACATATATATATATATATATATATATATATATATATATATATATATATATATAATGTATAAGCATACACAAGAGCACACGAGCAGAACCAAGTTTTAAATTTAATCGCATAAAATCAAAAAAAAATATATATATAATATATATATATATGAAATCAAAATTTATTATTATTGTAAACACGTTTATTCAATTTATTGGTGACAGGGACTACATACACGATATATAAATTAAAATGCGTCAAAATATATATATATATATATATATATATATATATATATATATATATATATATTGAAAATAAATATATAAGTAAATTAAAAAAATGCATATTCGAAAACGTACAACAGGTGACAAAACAAAACATAAATACACGACGATTTATTTTGACGTTATTAAATCGATTAAAAAATACATGAGAAGAATTTAATATATATATATAAATATTCAATGTAATGAAATGTAAATGAATTCGAGATGATTGATCAAAATTAATTAATTAATTTAAAAAAAAAATATATATATATATATATATATATGTATTAAAATTTGGTTCATATTATAATTATTATATATATATATATATATATATATATATATATATATATATTATGTATATTTATATCATTTTTCATGAAAAAAAGCGTGCACATAATTTCCGCGAATAGCGAAATAAATAACGGCGGTGAAATATATGAATCCGCGTAATTTTCGCGTAATTTATGAGCACGCTAACAAAAACGAGGAAGTGTTCTTCAATATATTGTTCGTTAAGAATTTGTTCTGATTATTGCCGAGTTAATTATTACTGAATTAATTTTATCTTGAAGAGATATATTTTATGTGCTAGAAATATATATATATATATATATATATATATATATATATATTGTGTAATAATTTGAGTTATACTCCTTGAAAGCCTTTTTCTCAATCTTATATATATATATATATATATATATATATATATATGTATATTTCATTTGTAGTATGAAAACATTATATTAATCAAGTACTGAAATATATATTCAGGTTAATTTCAAACTAGTTAATTGAATGAAAAAAAAACGTAAAAACTTACTACTCTTTGGAAAAACCTGAATGATAGTTCTAAAGCTCTCGGAATTGTAAATATTCTTTGATAATGTAATGAGACAAAAATTTTATACTACTAGAGCTGGACATGTATGTATATGTATATGTATATATACATGCATATATGTACATAAAATAAGTATAATTTTAAAAATTAGAATCACTTTTTGTATATATATATATATATATATATATATATATATATATATATATATATATATATAAATATTTGCAATGGAAATGGATAGGGCGGAGTTTCTGCGAGGCCTCCCGCTCTAACCCGCCCTTCCATAAAATACACAAAAAAATGATTTAAATAATTATATGCGGCGAAAGTTACTCCTCTTCCTCAAAAAAAGGAAAATTAATTGAATAAAAAATATATACACTTATTATATAACGAGTATATAAACAAAAGTAAAACGATATATATATATATATATATATATATATATATATACATATATATATATATACATATATATATATATATATATACATATATATATATATATATATATATATATAAATATACATATATACACGTATAATCCACCCCTGTACCACCCGACGCACCGTTTTTCCTATGTATAACCTATTTATACACACAAATTTATAGTGATTATATGAATAATTGAAAATATTGTAACGAAATAGGTACCTTTAAAAATTTTTTGTCACAAGTGTAATGGATTATAGCTCTTTGTACCAATGTAATGGTGTATATCTTCACGAATAGAAACATTAGCGAAATTATATATATATATATATATATATATATATATATATATATATACATATATATATATATATATATATATATATATATACATACATAGTTAGGTTATAAGTCGCGACCAGGAGAAGCCGATTGCTAAAACTTGTCGACTTCTCTTGAGCCGATCGGCAAACACGAAATTCTAAACTGATTACTTGATATAAATCAATATATGCATATACATATATGTACACATATAGAAATATATACACATACATATATATATATATATATATATATATATATATATATATATATATATATACATATGTGTATATCTATATGTGTATTGAATAATTAAGGAGATAAATTCATAGGACTCTTAACGTTTAAGTGAAGTATTATATATAATTAGGCGTATGTAGTACATGATGAAAAATGTATCAACTATCCTTCATACATATATATATATATAAACACATTCACACTTACACACGTACACACTTATATGTATATTTACATATATATATATATATAATATATATATATATATATATATATATATATTTATATATATATAAATATACATTGTAATAACTTAATACAATACAATATTGAACAAAATTTGAGAAAAATTATTAAAAAAAATTATCGATAAAAGACTCATTTTAAGTGTACAGATGACTTATAAATAAATACAAACGTAAATTGAACAAAAACTATAGCGGAATATTAAGTATATATATATATATATATATATATATATATATATATATATATATATATATATATATATATATATATAAAGAAAAATATAATAAAATATTATTTTAATGAAAGTCGAGTGTCTGAAGCAGCCTCGTTATGCCACAAGTAACAGACTTCAAAATAAATAAATATGTAATATTACATAATAAAAATAAATAAATAAATAAAAATTAGCGTTTAGGTTATATAAACATAGGCGAGCGCGCGCGCACACGCGAGCACGATGATTTGCACGCGCGTGAGCACGCACTCGTCTATTTTTTCAGAGAGATTCTTTACTCCCAATTAGCTGAAGACGACTCAGCTAAATTTGCTCAACTAAAAAAAAAAATAATTAAATATTTAAAAAAAAATACACCTCAATAACCACGAGGTGAGTCCTATTGAACACTCCTTTAAAAATATAAGACTAACGAAATGCGAAACTATAAAATATTAAAACACACACACACACACACACACACAAATGTACATAATACATAATTTTTTAATATTTCCTTCTTTTCAGTATTAAATTAAAAATATATATATATGGTATATACATGATTATTTCACGCGTAAAAGAATCGGAAATATTTGATAGGACTAGTGGCGAATTATATATACACCACACACACACGAACACACATACACACAAACACAAATATATAAATATATACATTTTTTTCAGAAAAAAAAATAAAAATATTTATAAGAAACCGAATAGAGCAATATTATAATTACACATATATAATAAATTAACATATATATATATATATATATATATATATATATATATATATATATATATATATATATATGAAATGAAAAGTACTTAAAAATCATAACAGCCGAAAGTAATGATAAAAACAATATAGTATGATTATAGAAATGAAATATAATACATATTTTTAAAAAATGTATTCGTTTATAATGATGAAAAAAAAAACAATTTGTATAAATCGATTAAACATTCACATATTATTATAATTATTAATTATGTACATCTTTATAATCACTCACTCACACGTATGCAAAAACACAATTATAATAATAAATCACTATTGAAATTATTATAAATCAGTTTTCCTTTTTATATTTTTAATCGTTATATTCTTACTTAAGGCGACAATATTATTATTAAATTAAGTTTATATATATATATATATATATATATATATATTTATCTAGATCGTAATTGAGTTTAATATTTTAATCAGTAAAAAAATTATATATATATATATATATATATATATATATATATATATATATATATATGTATATAATCATAATTACACACTCAAACGATGACGATTATATTTATCAATTACTTCTGTTAATGATAAATAATCATAATTAATTATCAATATATCATGCTTTAGATGGAATAAAATATTTCACAAATCGAGCTTTCTCGCCTGAAATATTTCATACTTGAAAACTCGCCACTGAAAATAAAAAAAATTAATATATGTTAAATTTTTTCTAAATATTGATTTCAGATGTAGTTTTTTCAGATCGTTATTGTATTGAAAATATTAATCGCGCTTTCGTTATCGACGAAAATTTCCGGATATTATTTTTTTAATTTAATCATAATAAACCACTGACAACTTTCTAATCTCTCTTAATCTTTCTAATCTATTTTTCATTATCTAAATATCTCTACAAAAAAAAATCACATACACACACAAATATAAACACAGACACACACCGAATTACGCATGAGTAAATTATAAATATAAGACATAAATACAAGAAAAAAAATTGTAAATACACATATTTCCTTATAAGGTTTGGGGGTTAACGTATAAAAATCACGCTTTTGAATTCTTTAAAAAAAATAAATATTTCATGGGGCACATTGACTTATATTAAAAAAAAGGAGTTTATATATATATATATAATATTTAAATACTATTCATATTTTATGTGATATTATTTTAAATGTTATAATTGTCGTTGTATTTATTAATATTATTATTGTATTTTTAATTTTATTATTATTATTATTATTATTGTTACTGTGCTGTTATGTATTGGTATTTCCAAATATTATTGTAAATCGACGTCCAAAACATATATATATATATTTATATATATATATATATATATATATATATATATATATATATATATATATAAGCACTGTTAAATTTCATTATTCGTTACTAATACATCACATAAAATATTTATGATTATAATTATTATACGTGTAATACTTATGACCCATAAACTACACATTATTTAGTGTTTCAAAAAAAATGTAGATGCACATAGATAGTATCAATACATACAGAATACACACACACACACATTTATATATATATATATATATATATATATATATATATATATATATATATATAAACATGTAAGATGTAAATGTCAATAAATACTAAAATATTTATTATCATTATTTAACAAAAAAAAAATATTAATAATATATTACAAATGATTAATTAATTATGTATCTTTTTTAGTTATATAAACACGACATAAAAATCATTTATTATTTTTTTTAATATTTTTTTTTATAACGAATGTGACTTCTCGTTTATTTATCAAACTGTGTTTCCTTCAATAGAGTATATTATTTACGAAATGTTGTTATGCATTTATTGTTTTAATTTTTCTGTGCACACGCACACATATACACTAATATATATATATATATATATATATATATATATATATATATATATATATATAAACGTACATACATATACACATACATACACAAAAACACACAAACGGAAAGAATCGTCTGAATCCGATGTACCAATTTTCGTCTGTCTGTGTTTGATGTACATTTTTCGTTAATACGATTTTGTAGTCGTTTCAACTAATTATTAATAATTATATATATACGTATCTATGTTTGTATGTATGTATGTATGTATATATGAATATGTATCTGTATATGTATATATATAATTGAAAAAGTGCTAGAAGCACAGATCAACTATGGGTACAAAATCTGCTTTGCCTTTTGCTAAGTCTAAATTACAAAATGATTTTCAATATATATGTATATGTATATGTGTATGTATATATATATATATATATATATATATATATATATATATTTGTGTGTAGTAGAATAATCAAACACAGACAGAGAAAGTGATTTTAGCGAGTTTAGATCTAAAGGGGTGCTTATAGAAGTATGTACACACTTTTTAAAGTATTATATATATATATATATATATATATATATATATATATATATATATATATACATATAAATATTTTACAACACACTAATATATTCTAAATTCATGTAAAGCAAACAAGCATAGCCCAGTGACGTAACGACACTGAAAAATTGTAATGTTTATAGGTTTATGAAAAAAAAATCATGAAACGATACATTAAAACTATAGAAACATGATAATTAAAATAATAAGAGTTAAAATATACCATATTACATAATTAAATTGGAAAGTTTTATTTCATCCTTCCTATCCTTGTATGTGTATTTTGAAATTAATCTAATTTTTTTACAACTTCAATAAATATTATTATATAGTGGATTTTATAACGTGAAATATAATTATTCCATATTTTTCATAATAAAATAAATTGCCATCTGCTGTCCAATACAAAAATTACAAAAGATTGAAAATTATCAGACAGTTTTTTTATATATAAATCTTATTATTTACACTTAATGAAAAAACTCAATTCTTTTCTATTATATATTAATAATCAACTAGTATAATTTATAATTTCCAAAAGATTTTCGGTAAGTATATTTTGTAATGAATACTGTTTAAAAACTACCGATAGATGGAGTTGCTATATTTTCTATTAATTTTCATTATTTTTATAAGTAATTTTACAATTAAAATTTACATTCTTTTAATACATCTTTTTATGAACAACCATTTTATTATTTCGATCAAATACATTTGAAGACACTAAAAATATGTGTATTCTAAAATAATATATATATATATATATATATATATATATATATATATATATATATATATATATATATATATAAATATATATATATATATATATTAATTAAATTTTACTTTGTTAAGTATAGTATATAAATAAAAAAAATATTAAAATTGTAAATTACATGTATAATATTAGATTTATTAGTATAACCAAAGGTATTAAATCTTTTAAATTAAATTAAAGTGATTGAGTTAGTTTTTTTTTAATTAGATAAATTATAAAATTTATTCATCGGTTTTAGGAAAAGATTTTCTAACAATTTTAATATTTAAAAATATAATCATTATTGTTTTTAATAATATTAAGTATGGTTGTTCTATAATTGAACATTTTATTTATTTCTCAGTCATTCCTCTTCTGAGAATTTCTTTTAATTATCCACTGTGAAGTTCTTTTCTATTTATTTTTATAGTTTTTCTCGGACTAGTGAAAGGATTACAGCGACTTTATATAGAGATTTTTTTAACTCATTCTATCTTTCAACGATAAATTAGAACCGTCTATAGTTATCTTAAAATAATTCGTTTGATTTGTTAAGATAATTCAGAATGAAAAAAATGTAATAACGGAATTAATCCTTTCTCAGTTAATTACATTGAACTTAGTCGTTCTTATTGAATCTCATAATCTTTTACTTTTCTTATGGCAATTATGGATATTAAAAATATTTTTATATTTCTCATTTAAAATATGTCATATTTTTAAAAATCAATTAATATTAAAACAAAGCCGATGTCATCATTTTTATTCGTTTATTAACGATTTTCAAAAATCAAAAATTCATCGTTTATATTCCATTTATAAATTTATTACTTTATATTTTCAAATACATTTTTACAATGATCTATTTTATTTCTTCTTCTCGTTAAATAACGTTTAACGTTAAATACGTCATTTTAACAATATTTTTTAAAATGAATTATTAGATGTATATTTATTAAATAATTTTTTTTTAAAATCGATACGACAAATTTATGAACTACACGAAATGAATATAATAAAAGTAATCTTTTCAACATTTCTAATTATTATGTACGATTTTTATCATTCGTATTATTAAATCAAAAGTGCGATAAATATATAAAAATAATAAAATTTATTTATTAAAGCTATTCAAAATAGTATGTTGTAATTTTTATGTTGCATTGTGTTTAGTTAATATACTTTAAATATACGATAACGATTCTATATATTTATTTACGTACACAAATAACAAATGTAACAACACTTAAAACATACATAAATAGCAAATTGTATCGTTCTTTTAAATGTATTGTTCATTATTTTTCGTATAAAGTTAGGTTATTTCTTATAACAAATAATGCGCATGCGCAAGCGCAGGTAACATAACCAGTTAAATTTCGTTACTGCAACTTTGTTATAGTACATAGTATTTTCGTGAGAACGAAATATATATTAAAACTATTTAAATAATAATTAAAATATATAAATTATATATATATATATATATATATATATATATATATATATAAATTGACGTTATTTATTTATTTATTTTCACAATCGATCCGATTTGTTACCGATACGATTCCATTAAGATGTAATTATTTTTTTTTATTAATTATTATAAAAATAAAAGAAAAAAATATATATTTATACGTTTTCAATTATTCATATAATAATAGTAAAAATTCAATATTGTAATATAAATATATACGCATAAAGCAATATAAATTCATACATAATATAATAAAATAAAAATTTACAACTATAACCGTTGCAAGTCGAGACTTTCGCTGTACACCGGTTTTCCTATTGCTCAAGTGTACATCGCGTTAGTTTAGCAAGAACCGTCCGACGAGCTGTGTTCTTTATTTAATACAGTGTGTATTTGTGTGTGCGTATGTGTTTTGTGTGTGTGCGTGTGTTTTTTTACTTTTAAAAGGCTGTAGTGCCTCAATTTTGACTTTTAAAGGTACCCACATATCGAAATGGCACCTGCATCCCTGCACACAAAGAGCACCTGTTCAACAGGTCCAGGAAATTCCCAAAGAAGGCGCTCAGGTGAGTTCAAAAGTATATATATATATATATATATATATATATATATATATATATATATATATATATATATATATATACACGCTGTATATCTTAATCTGCGTTCTTCAAATGTTATAAAAAAAATATCTTTTTTATTAACAAATATTTTTTTCTAGTATTAAATGTCGATTTTTTACATTTTATAATATGAAAACAATTAAACGAATTTACATTTAAATCTTATAAATATTTTTTTTATCACAAATACATGTAAATCATGGTATATTATCAAATATTACATCGTTATAATGATATTAAAATATTTTATTTAGCTTTTTCATAATTCACATCTGATATAAATACGTAATAAATAATATTCGAAACTGTCAAAATTTATTTTTTACGACCTGAATTTGATTTTTATATAGTATTATTGATCAATATTTTTATACCATCTCGTATAGAACATTCTATCGTTTTTATTTTTTATTTATTCGTATGACTAAGCGGCGATATTCCAATATTATGTTTTTCTTCAACGTGTGTTTATTGTATTAATAAAACAAGAATGGAAAAAAATACAAATTTGACGTCATCACAAATTATTTTTTTTTTATAAATCTTTTTTTATTATTTATCGACGAGAATTTTGGACAAGTGGTTTTAAGATAGCTATTAAATAATTAATTATTTTTTTCAGATATCAAAAAAAATGATATTTTGGATTATACAACAGATTTATCAAAACTTTTCAGACAAATTTTCTCAATCATTTCGATTTTTCATTTTGGATCAGTAAATATGTATACGATTTGACGTCACAATAATAATAAGAAACACCTTTTCTACTGATCAATTTTAATCAATATTTTTTTTCTTGGTTTACATGCTACAAATTAATATTAAAATGAATCATTTGACCAGATTTTAAAATTTCATAATGTATTTTTCCCTTCAAAATCTGTCGTATGTAAAATCTATCCTAAATTTTCAAGTCGTTTATGGCGATTTATCATTAAATTTTGTTGCGTTTTAATAGCAAATCACCGATCAAAATTTAATTAATCAAATTGTTCATCGAAAAATCATACGACAGACCAAAAACAAAACGAGCTTTTTTAAGTACCGATTTTTTTGAGCTATCATCAAAACAAAATGAACGGCAAAAGCGCTTCGCTATCAAACAATCTAATTAATATTATCCTTTATGTGATAGCATACACTATCTAGTGATAAAAATATCTCAATATTAATAAATCAAACATTTAAATAGTAGCAATATTTGTAATTAGAATTGTTAAAAAAAAATTCGAATTAATATTGTTTTACATATATAGTGTATATAGATTTAATAAATGCAATTTCGACGAACAGAATAAAACACAAAAAATTATGTAATTAGTGAAATTTACCGATGTTACATATAAGGCGTTTACAAATATCCGTACTCGTTTTTAATTCGTTCGTTACAAACGACGATTTGTGCAAAAAAAATTGTATATATATGCGTATGTGTGTGTGTGTGTGTGTAATAAAAGTATTTACTGTGAAAATTATAATTTTTAAAATCACCCACCGTATCAACGGATCACAACTGAATCCCATCGCAGTATACCAAATAAAATCAAAATACATATTGCGAAAAAATATCTTAGTTATATCTAAAATACATACGCTTATAGATAAAAATTATCTAACGTCGCATTACCCACCGTATAACTAAAACAATATATAATTTAAAATAATACGCATGAATAGAAAAAAATATATATATGCATATTCGAGTAATGCACGTTTCGTGGTGAATAATACTGCATTTTAAATATATTCACGTGGTATATTATATTCCGTTTCAGGTATTTATCTGAATCTGAGGCCCCTTTAGGTGTTTATCATCTGAAAGTACATAATGCAAAATCGGATCGGATATCTGTTAATTATGTACTGCGAGCCGCAAACAATGCAATCTAATGAAGTATTTCTATCAAAATTACATTTCACAAACAGAATACGAATAACGATCGATATATTATACAAATAACAAGTTTGAATATCATTTTCGATTCAACAATTTTATTATTATTTTTTTTTAAACATAGATAAAACTGAATATTTTGATGAATTTAATAATAGTGTAATATATATATATATATATTTTAATTGATCAATGAATTTTGAACGATTAAAAAATTGTAAAGTTCGACGTAACCATTTCTAAGGTAGTGTTAAAAAATAAAAATAAAAAAATCATCTTTCTTATACACGTAAACGTTTGTTTGTTTGTTTGTTTGTTTGTGTGTATATGAACGGTATCCAAGCGACCGAGCGAACGGTTCAACATAGCAATATCTATTTATCAAAGTGGTTGCAGTTCATATTTATTAAGAAATAGTCGAATAGAGACGACCACTTCAGCTAGTTCTGAAGCGTTTCTTCAAATAAAACGCGAATATAGAAGTTTCAATACTGTAAACATATTGATCTCTATAGTAATATTTCAACCTTATTATATATGATTTTTAATCATTTTTTTATTTATATATAAATATATATATATATATATATATATATATATATATATATATATATATATATATATATATATATATATATGAAAATTTCAGATGTCTTCAGAATGTCGTGGCAGTTGATTTTCGTATTGATTCTGATATTTATCGTCAACATCGAAGGTATGTCGACAGGGGTAAGAAAATGTGGTCAGCTTACATGCAAATGGAATGAATATTGTTCGTCAATTGATACCAGATGCACGCCCTGCGATAATATTTGCAAGGAGGACAATCATAATTTCGACAAGCAGCTATGCGTTTCAGAATGTCACGGTATGTTGAAAATACAATAATTAATACATATGATTAATATGAAATAATTAATATTGTCATTAACAATTTTACTCATTTATCATAATTAATATAGAAATTCGCTTATATATTAAGCAAAAGATATATATATATATATATATATATATATATATATATATATATATATATATATATCTTTTTCCATACGCGTAATAATTTTAATTCAAAATATAAAAACAATTTTATTCAGATTTAAATCATTCTAGAAATACATTTTTTAAACGTATCGTTTAATTTTTGATTATTTAAAAATCATTATATTACTTTTGAATTAAACGCATCGTTGAATGTTTATTAATCTTAATGTTACACTTAAATAATTAAAATCACAGACTATATATAAATTGAAAATATTATTACAAATTAATATATAGTAGATGCAATAAACTCTTTTTTATTTATCCGTCAATTGCAAAATAATCGATAGCGACTAAGAAATTTAGTAGTATATATTTTTTTAATATTTAATAAAATACATATTTTTAATTTAAAGAAAAATGCTTCAAAAAATTTTGTGTATTATTTGATAACAAGTTTATCAACTCAAAAGATATTCTTGGAAATCTGCTATTTAAGAGTAAATATTTGAACATGAATATACATCATTGACGAAACAATGCGCAAAATATGGATTTAAACAATTTTTTAGTTAAAAATATACATAATTATTTCATGAATATAATTATCGTTCATTATACTCATCTTAACAATAAACATATTCTATCAAAATAAATTTAATATAATTTGAATCTCTTTATTGAACATTTTGATCCGTTCGAGTATAAAATGTATAAAACAAACCTTTCGTAACGTTTTCATAATATACATATTATAATCAAATTAACGCTGTTAGTCGAAAATAACAATAATAATAATAATAGTTACGCGACATTAATAAATTGTCGAGAACAGGTTGTAAAATAAACATCGTCAATCGGACGTAAGTATAGTACATTATAAGAATGATTCATACAATGCCGCTTTTCATAATAGCCTCGCCGTGTGCTGAGGCTTTATATATAATGCCTGATTAAATATTCAGAACGGTATATGTATTCGAACACCATATTTAATATTCTACGTAGAAAACGTCTCGTTTCATTATTTTTTTTTTTTTGCGCCACTCTCTTTTGTTTGAAATGTTTGTACTTACGTTTTTCATTTTTGCCTCATCACTTCAAATTGAGTCCCAGTTTCATAATCGATCGACATATGTTGAAAAATTACATTACATACGTATTTTTAATCATTTTCATTTTTCATATATACAGATTTATTTAAAAAAAAAAATAAATATTAATAATTAATATGTGTGGACGACGCTTAATGCGGACCTTCGCATGCCTATTTGGCGCTTGAAAAACGTTCAAGGTTTTTCGTATCACAATGAAAAAAAAAATCATCAAATAATTAGAACTGCATCGATGATATATAGACGTGCGGCGAGTGCGTATAGTTTGTTAAAATTAAAACATAATTCGCGTTCGATTTATATTATTGTAATCACAAATTTTATAATACGGCGATCACATTAAGCGAAATGTACGACACGGCGATCACAAAATACCAGTTCGCGATGAGTCATCGTACAAAAACGTCGAGCGAAAAGCCTTTGCGCGCTATACTCGTTCACGTTGACCGTGTCGATCGATGTTTCTCAAACATTAGGCTCATTTTTTTTTTATTTTCTATTTCGATTTAATCGCAATTTATTAATCTGCATATTATATATATATATATATATATATATATATATATATATATATATATATATATAATTATAATCGTATGTATAGATAGATATAAATAAATATTAATACACGTATATCTATAATATTTTTTTCCATATAATAATTATAAAACGATAATCAATATATTAAATTGTTTAAATTCGAAAACAATCATGTTTACAATTATAATATATTTATATTTTTCACATATATTTGATAAATGAGGACGTAGTTACCTTGAAAACGTAAACACATAAAAATTTAATATGTGTTATGTTCTTCTGCATATAACTCTTATTATAATAATAATAATAAAAAAATATCCATCATGTGATATATGAATAAAATCGGAAAAATAATAATTTAATACCGATTAAAATAAATTTAAAAAATAATAATTCATTCTTGAATTATCAAAAGTAATTAGTTATTAATAATAATAATAATATGCAGTCAAAAAGAAAAGCGCTTATATAAATATATATGACATACATTTTTAGACGGATCGTTTAATACCTAGTAATTCAAGTTATAATATTAGTTTTATATTGAATGTTATAATAATATCGTACTTTATCACGTTAAAAATTTCAATATGATCACATTGAAAGTTACCAAACGGATCTAAATTACAATGTAATTACGCGTAAATTTGAATTGAATTTTGGCGTGTTTTTATAATAAATACTTTTGCATCCATCTTCAGACATCGATATATTGAATAAATTTACAGTTAAGCAAAAAAAAAAAAAATATATAGAAATTCATTAATCAAAACTTATGTGTAGTATTTCATAAATTTTATAATGTATATAATTATATTATATATATTTTTTAATTATTTCAGACTACATTTTCGCCAAGAACGTGGATAATCATTCATACGCCGAAATCAATTGTAAGTCAAACATTTATAATATTATTTTATATTTTAATGCGATATGTATTAATTTTATTAAGAAGCGTTTAAATTATTATTTAATAATTAAATAGAATCGTTGCGAACCACAGAATTTATATATATATATATATATATATATATATATATATATATATAATATTTTTTTAATAAAAAAAAATATCATCTTTGCGAAGAAAAAAAATCTAGATTTATGCGATTTATATATAATCATATGATTGTGTATATTTATTATTGAAACAACATGTATTCGATTATGAAATTTTAATTTTAATATTATTACTTGTGATGTTGTAAGTATTTATTTTATATAATTACTTCGTGTGAAACTTCAATATTATCGTTTTTATGTGTTTCAATATATATATATATATATATATATATATATATATATATATATATATATATATATATATATATATATATATATATATATATATATATATATATATTATTCTTCATTTTGTGATGAATATTTTTGTATGAATGCGTATTTTTTTCAGCAGCGATTTATCAATATAAAACAATAAATAAATATATGCGAAAAATGTATTTTTTCATACATGTATATAATATATAAATATATATATATATATATATATATATATATATATATATATATATATATAAAATTTCACATTTTATTTTTTTACAGCCAATGTCGAAAAATTACAAAAACAAGTATCCACTTATATAGCACTTACAATAGTATGTTTAATAATACTGGCGATTATTCTAGTTGTACGAGGTATTAAATGTTGCTTATATGTTAAAGCGAATTATAAAAAATTCTCTTGGGCATGGTTAAGACAGAAACTGCAATCGCCAAAGGTATATATATTATTTATTTTTAAACGTTTAATTATTTATGCATTAATTTAGCGCGATAATAATCATCTACAATGTGCACATTCGTTCTATAATAATAAAAAAATCACATAATTTTACTATACAGTAACATATAAACATCATAGATTAATTTTATAATCATCTGACACGTCTGAGATTTGTGATTAGTAAATAATTCAATCGTAATTATTCAATTTGCCAGACAAATTTTTCTGTATTCGATTTACTTAAAGTTTTCTTAGATTTGTTTCAAGAAAAATTAATATATATTAAAATATTATTAGAAATCTTAATGATTCATATTGTTCAAGAATCTTAAAAGAAATTTAAAAAAAAAAGAAGAATAAATCAATATTAAAAAAATTGCTACATCGTAGCACTTTTAGTGAGCGGAACAGTAGATATGAACGCGCGTTTTAAATTTAAACCCAAAATTTTAACATTGCAATTATTATAACTTATAATTTAATTTAATGTCAATTCGTCGCTCGTATCTTTCAGAGATCATCGCAAAATAAAATTCCAAAAGAGTTGGCCGAATCTCGAAAACCTGATATATCTTGTAACACTGTTTCGACTACGGTGACCACGGCAGCAGCAGCAGCAGCAGCTCCTCAACCTCTCAGTGCGAGAATGCTCCAAACGACGATACCACATCAAGGACATCGTCAGGCTGCCGAAGACGCCTCTTTGGATTATTCGTACGATAATATGGCGTTAAATTTAACACCATCGCCGACAACGACCAACACCAGACAACCACATTTGTAGCGAAGTATTCTAGGTGTTTTTTCCGCATTCAATGTGAGAAATTTATATTTGATTGCAATGTCTTTGAACGTTTCATATAGATACAATCCTTTCAATTAATCGTTAAATGTATCGCAGCTATCGATTGATTCAATTATAAACGGATTTATTTTACACGCTTTTCTAATACATTGTAATTTCATAGTATATTTATTTCTTTCATTTTTTTTTTTTTTTTGGATTTATTTCTAATACATTGTAATTTCATAGTGAGCCTAGATATATGCCAAAACATTTTTCATTAAAATAAATATATATGAAAGAGTCAAAAGCAGTCAGCAAATTGGTGCCAAGAATCTCGAGAAAAAAATGCTCAAATTTATATGTCGTATATCGTCTTATTCCATCAACATCGTCAAAATTTTCATATCAAAATTTTACAAGGTGAAAATGAAAAAATATAATAAAATATTAACGATCTTGATATATCATTTTTATTTTATTTTTTTTACCGGTACGTTTAAATATTTATATGAGACGAATTTTTCTGGTGCATTAAATTATCAACCAATAAAATTGGTTAATACATATTAATTTAATTTTGAGATTTAAATTATGTAAAGATCATTAAAACAAATTTCTTTAAAGTGTTGGAAATTATAAATTATTATTATTTTTCAAAATATAATTAAAATGTTAAAATAACTAATTATCATATATATATATATATATATATATATATATATATATATATATATATATATATATATATATATATATGATATATATGAAAATTAAATTCCAATTCAAAGTAATAGTAATTAAAAAGATTTATTAGAAAAGTTTTCAAATTATTAATAAAAAAAAATATAATATATACATATATATGTTAATGATTATTTAATATAATATCTATTTACTTTTTTCGTTCATGTTTTTGTTAATATTTTAAAACAAATATTACAGTTATTAAAAATATTGGTTAAATCATTGTAATTTTAGTCGTATTATTAAAAAAAATATATTAATATAGCATAGAAACTCAATATGTTTGTTAATTTATTAATAGAAATATTCTCATAAATTCAATTTATTACAAAGCAGACGAAAAATTTCAGTTATCCACAAATTTTATATTATATATATAGAATATAATTATATATATATATATATATATATATATATATATATATATATATATATATATATATATATATATATATACCATATATATATTGCTATATAAACAATATAATATATTGTTTCTTCTATTCTTTAAAAAAATAAGCTTCATAAAAATGAAGACTCAATTTTGGTTCTATAATGATTTATTTTATTTATAATATATAATAATAAATTGTGAGATTATTTTATATTTAAGAAAAATCCATACATAATCATTCCATTAGAATATTACATTATTGTTAATTAAAGTATACAATTTTCTATATTGTTTAATTGTTATATTTGTATTACATATATATATATATATATATATATATATATATATATATATATATATATATATATATATATATATATACCGTTTTTTTAAGTAATAATAAAAGCGAAAAATATTAGAAATAATATTTAATCGCATTATTTATATTTAAAAATTCGTTTATGAATCCTGTTAATTATTGTGAAAAAAAAGAATTAAAATTTAGTGCATATAAATTTCTCTTCTTTATATACATTTAGTTATTTGTAGCCCTTATCAAATACGTCCATTAGCAATATATATTAATTATATATATTTACTTGTAAATATATATATATATATATATATATATATATATATATATATATGATATAAATGAATGTTGATTATTCTAACTTATGCTTTAGTAGCAACGCATTCTAATTGTTCTTATTTTGCAATGTAAATAATTATATAGAAAAAATACACTTGAAATTATGTTCAATCAATATATAATATAAAAACACATTTCATCTATTTTTTGTTACTGTCGTAATCTAATGAATAATGTCATTGTGCTTCATATATATATATAATCTTTATGATATAAATAAAAACAAGTAGCAACCCTGTAAATTCATTACTGCATACTATATAAATAAAAAAAATTGTATGTAATGATTTTATTTAAAAAAGACTTCGTAAGCATATTCTTAATATCATAATTATAAATTAATGAATCATATAAAACATTAGCCTAATAAGAAACTTAAACTTAAAAAGTATCTCTTTGGCAGATTTAAATTGGAATTTCCCATTTATTTTCGATTACATTTCTTTTGTAATATTATATTCAAACATGATTTCAAGTACTTAAAATTATAATTGTCTTAATTTAAAACTCAAACGGCATTTAAATTGTTAATCGCATAAAGGGAAACACCAATCTAAATATATTCATAAATATTAACTATTTTTTTTACTATTCACATATAACTATATGTATACACTTATTTATAAAAAAAATTTGGTCATATTATCATTGACTTGAAAATCTATATCCTAAAATTTTCTATCGATAAATTCAATAGTCTTTCAAAAACTACAATATTAACAAAAAAAAACATGTTATTTAGAAACATTTACAAATTGTATTTCAATAATAGTAGTTTCATATTTTGTACTGACACTAAACAAGTATTATATATGATATTTATAAAAGTTTTCAAATTTATTATATGTAATTTATATTTAATCCGATATATTATAAATTATTACAATATAGAATGTATAGCTGTCATTATTAAGATTATAATTAAACATTCCATATTGTTTACATGTAATTTAATAAGTTTAAATACATATTAAAATCGTTATGTCATATAACAATGACATATTCGTGCATTTTAATTTATGATATAATACCACCTTATTAAAATATATCAAGTCTAAGGAAAATTCTGTCACTTTTAAATATTATAAATGCATTTACATATATTATTTGATCATTGATAAAAAAAATATAATTTAAAAGCAACCAATTTAAATATATGCAGTAGTATATAGTTTGCATAATTTTAAGTAATTTTTTTTTAATAAATTCCATTGAATATGATTCAATTTGTTTGTTCCAACAAACAAATTTCACATTAACTTTCATTTATATATTCTTTTAGTTTGAAATTTATGACAAAAACCACTTTGGATTATATTAAAAATCTTAGTTCTGTGATAAAATTCTATTTGGGTACTATATATGAATTGAACAAGAAAAAAATAATGGATAGACTTTGGAAACATGCATTAAACCATAATCATAACAAAACCAACTCCATCGTCTATATAAAATGTTAGAATATATCAGAAAATAGTTATACTGTATTAAAATATGTATAAAAGTATTTAGAGGACATTATGTTCTAGAAATTGTTAAAAAAAAAGTACAGTAATTAATTCTGATCTTTAATATTTGATACTTTAAATTTTCACTCTAAAGAGAAAGTCCTCGATTTCAATAGATTAAATAAAATATTGGAAAGATGGAAGATAGTTTAAATTGGCGAATAAAATTATATTTCCAATAAAAATGAGAACAAATAAGTTCGTTTTATTAAAAAAAAATACAATAAAACTTCCCTTAGACGTTGTAAAATCAATATAGTTAAATTAAAGAAAATTTATGTTAAATATATTATACACGTATTATACATCACAGATTCATTTAAATCATAAATATATTTTATGATATATATATATTAACTGGAAATTCTTTTCTTGTTTAAAAACGCAAAACAAATTATTTTCAACATTCATATGTTGTTGTCAAAAAAAATCATCAATCATAACTAAATTTATGGCCAATCTTCATGCACATCATGTACAGTATGCCATATAAGTCCGGAACCAACAGGTGTATGTCCTGATGGTAAAAGAACATGAAAAACAAACGACCTTCCACCAACTAATCCCAAGAAAATCTTCCAATTCTTTTTCGCTCCAAAGTCATATGGATTTTTAAACAACTTTCCAAGACGTTTTAACTCTGCTTGGTTTATATGTGATTCTATACTTGTTTCACCTTTGGTAATGAGCTTACCGTGCCAAACGACTAAAGTGCCCAAAGCAAAGAAAACGGCCAAGTTTATTATGGCCATATAAATAATTGCTTTTCTCATAATAGGATCGGCAGCTATCTTTTGGGCAAAATTCAATTTTGGAATAGGTAATTTGTGCTCTCTGGGCAAAATAACACTATCATATTCTTGAAATCCAACTACAGGTATCAGAGCTCCGGTATTATTCATATGTACAGGATGTCCAATTAAATCTGGATCATTTTCAGATGAGATAGAAGTTTCATCTCCAATCCATAAAACAACATAACCAAGATCCAACCCGGCAATAATGATAAAAAAGACTCCAGCAACCATGTACACCATGTACAAATAAAAATGACGACGATTATAATGTCCCACGCAATTATTCAACCACGGACAATGATGATCCATACAAAGTATGCAAGTATTACACACTGAACAGTGATGGCTTCGAGGAGGCTTCGGTGCGATACATTTTTTACAAATACTAACCGCTTCCACTATCAAAGACGCCTAAAATAACATAAAATATATACCTCATAATAAATATTATTAAAATACATAATAAATTTAAAATTAAAGTGAATTAAAAATATAATCTATTATTTAATATAAATTAAGCGCAATATTATAAGCACAGAAAATCGAATAAATAATACGCAATATATTTTCGCATATATAAACACGCTTTCGCCACAGCATAATATACTTTAATTATATTTACCTCAGGAGGATTTCCGGGAGACGTTACCACAGCCTTATAATAATGAAAAACTATGTTGATTAGTAACCAATTGCCAAATATCAAAAGAAAAATTGTAATTGCAGGACTTCTCTCCCACCAATATGGTAAACCAAGCCAATATGCAATTGTAACAACGCTTAACGTTAATAGTGAAACCATTACAACAAAAAACTGAAAAAAATATATATATTTTACTACACATACAAATATAAATTTTGCGTTAATACATTACATAAAAATATATAATAAATAACATGAAAAATAAGATATCAAAAAATATATAAAAAATTACAAAAATACAAACGTTTTATTAAAAAAAAAATACCTTTCCTAATGAACCAGCAAAATTATCTACAAACCAGAAAATAGGTTCCAATAAAACATCGGAAACATAATTAGCATTCACATGATGATTATATGTAAGAGAATTCATTGAAAGAGTACATTCTGACAAAATTCGTTGAAATTTATGTCTGTAAAATAGAAATTTAAATTGATATTTTTAAAACAATTTTCGTCTTTTATATTAAAAATAAAAAACGTTCAACTTTGGCTAAAAAAAATTTTTTTATTCCAAAATAGTTACCGAATTGTTCTCCAAAACATAAAAAACTTCCATCTGAATGAAAACATGTTTACCATATTACTTGACGGCTGAAATCACTGAATTCGATTTATATACTTTGATATCTATAATTAAAAAAAAAACAATAGTTCATAAATAAATTAATAAAATGTATATCTATTACAATAAATATATATTTAATGTATACTATATATTAACATACAATTAATTCTGAATTGACACGAATTTTGAGGTTATTTTAATGTAATACATTTCTTTTAATTCGAAATATATAAATTAAAATAACAATTTTCATGGAATATAATTTAAAAAATCTTACAAATATATCTGTGTAATATATTTATAATATTAAAAGTAAACCAAATAGTATTCCACTTAAAAATACAACAATATAAGCCGATACAGACCAACACACCACTAACCTGTCAATAAAATTGACAGCTATATAACAAAAAAGGTTATAACACCATCACAATTATTAACCATGATCGATTTTTTATGCTCTAAAAAAAACACGCACACACACACACACACATATATATATATATATATATTATAATTTCAAAAATTTTTCTATAATATTTAAAAAAATATAAATATTATTCAAATTTAAAAATATATGCTTATTTATTTGAAGAATTTTACTTAAATCATAAATTGATTTGTTTTTTTTTGTTGTATTCCTGTGATATTGTTGCTCAATAAAATTATTTTTTTCTAATTATTCATAAAATAGTTTTTTATTGGAATATTTTTTTTTAAATTATATTTTTTTTTATTAAATAGTCTTTTTTTAATTATAAATCAACCTAAAATGTATTTAGAATATGAAAAAATTTACATTATATGAACTAATTATAGAAATGAGAAGTAAATATCATTTTTAATAAATCATTTCAGACCTTTTGTTACATTCATTAGATGAGATTCGCTTTTATGCATGTTTAAGTTTATTATAAAATACTAATCTAAAAATAAGTCGTTTGAGATACTTATAATAAGATATTTATAATAAATTTATTTATAATTTCAATTCATTGGTTTTTATTAATTTATAAGAAACCTACACTATATATAAAGAATTTTCATATTACTTATATGCAAGACGAGGTAAATTAATGGATTTGATTATAAATTATTATAAGTTTTAAATATAAATATTTCGTCGATTTTCTTTTTCTGCGTAATGGTTTATTAATTATAATTATGAACATACATTTTCAAATTTACTTTCTTTAAATCACATTATACATAATAATAAATAAAAATTCATTTATATTTAATAAAACAATCAATTTTGAATCATTACTTTTTTATTGCATAAAATTATCTTATTTACATTGCCAAAAACGAAAATAGTATTACATGTTTTTTTTTATATTTATCTTCATCGATAAAATAGTAATCAAAAAAAAATAAGTGACTAGTCAAAATTTACCACAGCGTTTATTGTATCCAAATGTTAAAAATTGCAAGAAATCCTAAACAATCCTATATAACATTACTTATTAATAAAATTCCATAATTATGTCAGATATGACCAACAAATTAATTATTTTTGACTGTTTTCATCCATTTTCTAATTATTAAATTTAATTAATTACATATAAAACTCCAAATTAAATCAGAAATTTTCAATATCAAAATACTATTCATTTCTTAAATTCAACAGGCCATTTTTAAAATATAATACAATTTTAATTTTTGAAAAATACATAATAAAAATCATAATACTACAATTTTGAATTAAATTTTTTAAAGAAATAAAGAGGCATTTATTTATTAATATTAATATTTTGCTGTTTACAACAATAAGCGGGTCGGCCATTTCTACACTTCATCGTCCACCTTTTATCGAAATCCATTTTTAATCATAAATTTGTCTGATATTCTTAAAAATAGACAAAATTATATAATAGGAACACGAAGTATTCTTAAAATGACTATGTAAAAGAAAAGATTATAAAAATAATCAAGTAGCAAATATCGATATAATATTTATAACGATTCTTATGATACTTTTTGGTTAAAAAGCGCAAATATTTACAATATTTTCAATATTTTACTATAAAAGCCAAATGATTATCATTTTTTTCGATGATAAAATGTCACCTTGTTTCTAATATACTTAAGTACTTAACAAAAAAACTATTATAGCAATAGAATATTGAATCTCAGATTTATTCAACAATCAGCCCAATAAGTAGCTCTATATGTAGTAAGGTGATAAAGAATATGCAGTAAGTAGAATAAAATTCCAAAATAACAATAATTAATTATATCACACGCATTTAATCTAGACAAATTTATTAGAAATTTTTATTTGAATCCTTAAAAATAAATGCATTGCATCACATATCAAAAGAAACTTAAATCCCTTCAAATTCATGTAAAATATTGCTAATTATTGGAAAACGGAAAATATACAATATCTTAACATTAATTTTAAGAAAAATTTAATATTTATATGGAAAAAAATACAGAAATATTGCAATTAAAATGATTAAATATAAATTTAAACAGTAATGTGATATACATAGAAAATGTTCTGAATCAAGCTCGAATATTAAGGACCACTGAAGATTCTTTTCTATAGTATTTTCATTTTTTTTTGGATCCTGTTAAATCACAGGCATATCATCATTAGATATATAAACAAATAACATAAATTAAAAATAAAATATATGATGAATAATGTAATACAGGCGATCATTAATTAAAGAAAGTAAAACACCTGCAGAAAATCTCTGATTGTACACCATTACAATATCAAATGTGGATGTTGATATTATAATATGTATTGTAAATGTGAATGAAAGCTTATGATAATTACTAAGTTTATACAAAGTGTCAAATACGAAGAGAAGAAATAACAATAAATTCGTAAATCACTATGACATTGCCGGTTGAGGTAGAATCACCAGAGACATAAAAGACAATAAATACTTTTATACCAACTGTATAGATCAGTGTTTCCCAACCTTTTTTAGGCCATGCCCCACCTTAACATTTCTAAAATTTTTATGCCCCCCTACATAATTTTTAACCTTCAAAAATTGTTTTGTTCGTGTCGAGTCCATTTTAAAATTGCCCCCCCTTAACTATCAAATTGCCCCCCTGTGGGGCGTGGGCCCCACGTTGGGAAACACTGGTATAGATTTAAAACGCGTAATATAAATGGATAGTGTGAATTAATATCCATTATATAATTTATAAGACATAAAAGCAAATATATAAAATCAATTTGGTCCATTAAACTTCTGCTTATTAATATCTAATAAGAAAATATATAAAACTGTCTAAGTTTAGATTATCAATGATATATTAATATTTGCGAATTTATATTGAAACCACGATATCGTTGTAAATGTAAATATTATAATGCAGTAGTAACAGAATGTCAATTTTCTGTTAGTCTGATTTTCAGATATACGAATAATATTTGAAAAAATATACATGCTTGAAATATAAATATTTCATATTGAAACAATAAAAATGAGATTCATGTATACATTTCTTCTAACATAATATTTATGGAAATATATGTGAAATATTATGAAAATATAATGCACATAAGATTTTTATATTCTTATAAAAACAATAAAATAATGGAATGTGAAGTATCATAATTGATTAAAAAAAAGCAAAATATATTTATGTACACACACACACACACACACACACACACACACAAGCATATACGACTAAACAGTATATTAAAAATAAAAATCTACTTGAAACATGAACAAAAAGTAAGTACATATAATTATATTAACGGTCCACAGCCTTCACATACGCACGTAAATATTGTTTATATGAAACTCATTATCATTTAGAATACTTTGAATACATTAATAAAGGACTTTGAGATTTTCAGAAAATATATAAATAATACATATTTTCAACCTCGTTATATTCCATGAATGTATATATTTTTATATAAAAAATATGAAGCAATACAATGTTTTATCCAATATGGCACTATTTCAAATTCTGTATATATGTCTACTTATATATTTCTTTTAATCATTATTGCATTGAATGAATTATATCATAAATCTAAATATAAATTTGGTGCTTTAAATTTTGAGTAAATATTCAACGAGAACAAAATATACTCGTATAAAGTTATTTAAAAAAAAAACGGCTTTCAGATCATTATGATGACAATATTTGACAACAATAAAAAAATATTAAAGAATGCTAAATCTGAAAGCAAAAACTAATATACTATGAAAATGAGAAATAAAAATTATTTATTATAATAATAGCCAGACTTTAAATATCAAAGCAAAAAATACAGACAGATTAAAAACCCTGCATTTACCAATTAATGAAGAACATTATAATTTTAATATGTGTATTCACGTAATGTATTATCGTGAATGAAGTGATTGCTTAGTTTTTAAATTATATATATATATATATATATATATATATATATATATATATATATATATATATATATATATATATATATATATATATATATTTATATAATAGAATGATATGTATAATAAAAATTAATTATACTTAGAAACATAATAAAATCAAGCTTATAGAAAATAAAAATGGAATGAATAAATAAAGTATAACTGGATTAAGCACAATTTATACAATTATATTTCTTTAGTGGAAATGATTCAAATACTTTGTAAATGCAAATTATAATAGGATTCTAAATATTTAAGTGTAATTTATAAAAGTATTGATTTTAATGTAAAAAAAATATAATCAATATAATAAAGGACTATTAACATAGATTTAATTTTTTAACATATATTTTTCTCTATGTTTTGAAAAATTAAAATAAACGCATTTTTAATATATATATATATATATATATATATATATATATATATATATATATATATATATATATGTATATATATGTATATATATATATATATATATGTATATATATATATATATATATATATATATGTCTATATATATATATATATGTATATATATATATATATATATATATATATATATATATGCAAATATATATATATACCGTACTTATAATGAAACATAATTTGTTAATTATTTATTGATAGTGCACACACATTGCAAAATAATTTTCTTAAGAAGTATTACTTATAATACTCTAATTAACAATGTTAGCCAAACAATAGTTATTATCCTAATCATAAAAAATAACAAACTTTTCAAAAATCTATCTTTTCACTTTATCTAATCATGTCTCTTCGTTGTAAAATATCAAATATTACTCTACTTGATTCACCATCACTATCTAATGTTTGATTTTCTGAATGTGCCTGATTATTTAAAATGGAAGAATTTGAAGGATCTTCATCGTTTGCCAAAAGTGGAATGGAATGTTCTGTTTTACCTTTAGAAGTGTTTCTTCTGAATGGATAAAGATCACGTGTATCGAAACCTTTTAACGTATCTAAGGTTTCTTGAACAACAAAGTTTTCTGAGAGTCTCGTAGTTAAATTTATTGTTGTTGTCTGAGTTTGATTATTATTACTAGACCAAAATTTGTGAATTATATGAGATATTATCCCAGATAAACAAATAAATAATCCTAAAACATTAATAGGACTCATTTGATCGCCAGTTAATTTTACAGCCAATACAAGAATTCCCATTTCCTAAAAAAATAGTTATAAAAAGTTTATTACAATTTATATATGACTTATACTTCAGTGAAGAAAAAGAAACATACCTTAAAGATACCAGCAACTGAAAGAGTCAAACTTGACGTATACGTCACCACGAGGTATTCACTAAGTTCCATTGTAAATGCTAAAAAAGCTCCAAACGATACTTTAAAAACACATTGCAGCATTTCATCACTTGGTAGAGAAAACATATTTTCAATCAGTTGCAAGCCTACAATTTAATTACAAAATTAAACACATCGATTTAATCAAGAAAATGTAAACACTCCAAAGTACAATAAACATATCGCAAACACATTTAATATAAACAAAATTTCGCAAATATAAATAGGCTAAAAAATAAATAGTTCATTAAATTATAACGCATTTCAACATTTTGTTTCGCAAGCAACAATTTTAATTACAAAAACGAATATACCTTCGAAAGCGATAGCAAGAGGCAACACGGACAAAAGCATCCATGGTTGCACATAGTAGACGATATCCAAAGGATTGTTGAGACCTAATTTAGATTTTTGCATTAGAACTTGAGCAAATGTCCATCGTAAGCCGCTAGCTAACGAAGCTAATAGCAACAATATAAATCCAAATGTGTCAAATTGTGTAGCTTTATAGGTGAACATTGTTAAACCGGTACTTATCATAACAACAATCACAACCAAAGACCATGACTGAAATGCAGAATTATTCAATAAAATTCTTATTTTAAATATGTGCAAGTTATTTCATTTAAATTAGTACTAAATATATTACACTACTAATTATTTAAAAATTTAATTGTTTCATAAATAATATTTATAATCAGTGAGTTAATATAGCAACAATATTTAATGTGTTCATATATTTAAAACAATGTACATAAAAAAACTAAATTTTTATTATAGGTAACATATTCAAAAATTATTTAATAAATACACCGTGCATATGCGCATTTAATAAATATACATTTATTAAATTATTTGTAAATATATTACCTATAATAAAAAAATAGTTTTTATGTACATTATTTTAAATATATGAACACATTAAATATTGTTGCTAAGAAAACTACCAGTTTTATTTTATAAATATTATATATATATATATATATATATATATATATATATATATATATATATATATATATATATATATATACTCTCAATGGAATGTAAGCTATGTGACAGCCTATTATACAAAATAATTTACATACTTACTTTTTTCTCTAAGCCAAGCAGAATTGCAAATCCAAGAATAAAAATGATGGTGGTAGATTTTGTCATTGTATAAAGTGACACGGTAACTAATTCAAGTGCCCAATTGGAGAAACTCACATCAATACCACTCGCTAAACCAGTAGGAGCAACACATTTTAAAGACGTAAAAAATGGAAGTGCCACTCTTGATGTCCCAGTATATAAATAAAGTATACATCTGATTATGGCTGATAAGCAAAATTTTACAACTAAATGATATATGACCACAGATAAAGGGAAGTGGAAACTCTGAAAAATATTAAAATACACGTATAACGATTAATGTTTATATATAATAAGACATTTAATATTTATTGCACATTCAATGATATATTATATTATTATAATCAGTATCTTTTTTTTTTAATTTTCTAGCGATAAAAAAAATATACAACATTTTTCAATTCCATATTTTAATTAAAACAATTTATTTGCAAATTTAATATATGTTCGCTATAAAAATGTGAATAATTAGATAATACTTAAAAAAAAATCTAAGAATTGAATTTTTCCTTCCGCCTATATAAAAAAAAATACATTGTGATTGTATTTTTTTTAAATGTTTAATTAATTGAGTCACATTGACAATGACATTAGTTGTCGGTTGTTGAATAAATTTTCAATTTCTATTTTGAGTATTTTTATTCCATTCAGAATGTCTGACAAAAAATAAATATGAAGCGATTGCACTGTATCTAAAATTTCTAAAAATATTCAAAATAAACAAACACCTTCTAATTACTCTAATACATCTTCAACATTAACTCAGCTTTTTGTTTCATTATTTTCTCAATTAATAATTTAAAAAACTAAGTAGAAATATTTTTTATTGTTTCTTATCATTCGTGTCAATAATATTTTTAAAAAATAATTAATGAGACAAAAATAAAACAGTAAAAAATTATCTTTTTTAATTTCTCCAACATTTCCAAGATATAGATTAGCCACATAAAAAACAAATCTTTTTCTCTAATTAATTTTTACAATATAATTTAATATTCTATAGATTTTAAATGAATAAGTCTTTTGACAATTTCGGACGAAATACTCAAACATAAATTTTATAACTTCATATTTTTCATTCAATATAAGTTTTTCAATCTTCACTTGTGACCTTGTTATCAAATCTAATTTTGCTATAAATAAATTTATATCCAACCTGAAATATTGCTACTGCATAAAAATAAATTACAAGATATCTGTGATCTGCTTTAATGCTGTTTTCTCTTTATATTTTTTAACTAGTTACTAATAAAATATTTAACAGAGCGTGTAATTTTTGTTTTGACGATAAAATTTCCTTTGAAATATTTATAATGTAACTTAATATTTAATTTTTGATAATTATTGGATAAAAAAAGAGAGTAAAAATATTATCTTTGAGAATTTATGTAAAAATTAAATTTTAAAACATCATAAATATATTTTTGATTTATAATATATTTAAAATACAACTTGAAAACGATCAGCTTTATACATAAGATAAAAAAATAAACGAATAATTTCAGTTTTTAGTCAAACTCTTCAATTTTCAAATCAAAAGTTTAAATTCTCTCAGTACAAAAGAAACATCACATTACACGTCATTTAAATTGAATATTTATCAAACTGATCGTTATTAAACAATTACAAACAAATGACACGCTTTCAAATAAATGAATAATGAAATAATTAAAAACAAAAGATATTACAAGTGAGTAAAAAAATAAATAAATAAAAAAGAAATGTAACCTTCAATAACCAACGCTGATAAAATGTGAGCCCTATAGAAAGGGCGAAATATATTAAGATCAGGAACAACGAACGTATGGTCCTGTAAATACACGCTCTTGAACATCGATTATGGCTAGTTTTTATGACGTGATCTTCGATTACGCATTCGCCGTCTTCGGGTTTGGTGCTGACTTGTTCGTATCGGGAATTCGCCATTGTTAATTGCACGCGCTTATTATTTGATAAATAAAAACGATGACGACAAACGAAACGAGACTGTCGTAAACGCGACGCGCATTATGACAGACGTCAACGAACAGTGCTGCCAACGGACGCGGCCACGTTTACATTCGCAATCAAATAGTTTTAAAATTACTTTTTACGACCATATTCCACTTTAACAAACACCACAAATTCACTTTATATAATTAAAAAAAAAGAAATAATAATTAAAAACACATCATAATTGCAATTTTGATATTATTAAAATTTGATGCATTTTCATTTCATGTTGTTTTATAAAATAATTTATACGTATCCCTTCTCACTGTAGGCTGCTAATCCATTCATAATTAGTTGGAGTTGGTCTTCATTTTTGGCAAGCACTACAGTGTCATCCGCATATCTAACATTTGTTATTTTCGTTCCGTTCACGATCACTCCTTCAAACTCCTCGTTGATGACTTCGTTGAAAAATGCTTCGGAGTAAACGTTGAACAGAAGCGGCGATAATATGCATCCCTGTCTAACCCCCTTCTTAATGGAGACGGCTTCCGAAATTTCATGTCCTAATTTCACTTCCGCTGACTGACCCCAATAGAGATTTCCTATGATGTTTCTATCCTGAACATCGACGTTACATGACTCCAGTATTTTCATTAACTTATCGTGTTTGATACAATCAAACGCTTTCCTGAAGTCAATGAAACATGCATGTATCTCTACATTCATGTCTCTACATCTTTGTCCAAGAACATTCACAGCAAATAAAGCCTCTCTAGTCCCGACCCCATTTCTGAACCCAAACTGATTATGACTTAGATGTTCTTCACATTTTTTGAAAATTCTTGTATGAATTATTCTTAGAAATATTTTTAACATGTGTGACATCAAACTTATTAATCTGTAGTCATCGCAGTCTGTGGCGTTTAATTTTTTTGGTATAGTAACAAAAGTAGACCTTAGCCAGTCATGCGGAAGTACGCCAGTTTTATATATTTGATTAAAAAGCGAAGTAATTACATCTATACTTATACCATCCTGATGCGCCATAATTTTTATAATTTCGGTATGAATATTATCTGGTCCAGGCGTTTTATTATTTTTTTGTAATTTTATGGCGTGAATCACCTCGCTTTTCGTCAAATTTCTCCAATCCGTTAGTTTATACAATGGAGGTGTATCATGTCTATAATCGTGAAATAGATCTTCAACATAATATTTCCATCGTTTCAATTTTTCATCCGGACCAACCAGAATTTTTCCACTCTCATCTTTCAGAATTGCACTGTGGCGTTTGTAATTTTTACCGGTTATTTCTTTAATTTTTTTATGCATATTGAAATGGTCGTACTTTTTTTGTAAAACTTCCACTTCATAGCATTGGTCTTGAATCCAACGGTCTTTCGCCTCTCTGCATTTTTTCCTGATGATATTGTTGAGGATCTTATATTTTTCGTGATTGGACTTATGTTTTCTTCTTTCATCCATAATTTTTAAGATTTCGACTGTCATCCATCTTTGTTTTGCTTTCTGCGTTGTTGATATTTTTATGTTAACATTTTGTGTCTCGGTGATGATATCTTTTATCATTATCCAATTTTCCTCAACACAGTGTTGATCGTTTATTTTTACATGCTTAAATCTACTATCAAGCTCAGTCGCCACTTTTATTTTGGTCATTGGATTTTGCAATTCTCTGACGTCAGTACTCTTCCTAATTTTTCTTTCTTTTTGTTTTCGAGGTCTGTGAGCTCGAAGCTCCATAATGACAGGATTGTGATCAGTATTGGCGTCAGCTCCTGGATATGTCTTTACCGACTTGACAAACGCTTTAAAGCATTGATTAATCAGGATGAAGTCGATTTGATTTCTGACAATATTGTTTATTTTATCAGCAGGAGACTTCCATGTGTAAAGTCTTCTAGGATGATGCTTGAAAAAGGTGTTTGTAATCATAAACTCAAACTCGGTGCAGAATTGAGCTAATCTGTCACCTCTGGCATTTCTAGAGCCGAGTCCAAATTTCCCAATAATATTTCCCTCATCACCTTCTCCTATTTTTGCATTGAAGTCTCCCATTACAATTGTCAGTTCTCCTTTATTTGTTAATTTAATCATTTCATGGATTGAATTATAAAAGAATTCTACATCTTCGTCCGGTTTGTCGTTTGTAGGAGAGTAAATTTGAATAATATTCATTACTCTCCTTGTGGTTTGAATTTTAATCATGGCTACCCTGTCACTCAGAGGAAAGAAGTCTATCACAGAATCAGCTATATGTTTTGATATTATTATTGCGACTCCATATCTGTGATTTTTATCTGTTCCTCCGGAATAATATGTGATAGCGTCTTCTGTGTTGTATTTTCCATTTCCTGGCCATCTAACTTCACTGAGTCCCAAAATATCTATTTTTAGACGTTTCATTTCAGCAGTGACATTTGCTAATTTTCCTGCAGCGAAAAGACTTCTGATGTTCCAGGTCGCTATTCTTGTAGTTTTCTCAAATATTTGTAATTTCCTCATATTTTGTTTATTTATCGCATTAACGAATGGCTGCATGGATGACGACGGGGAGATTCTTCGCACCCTCTCCTCACTTAAGAGGTGCCCCGGACTGAGGGCCTGGTTTAAGTTTTCGTCAGCCATGTAAATTTTTTGGAGATAAATATGAATAGATTAGCAGCCTACAGTAAAGAATATGGACTGTCCATAAATACGGCGAAAACGAAAACAATGGTGTTTTCCAAAAAGCCAACACCAACAAAGATATACATAAAAGACGAACAGATTGAGCAAGTGACGTCTTATAGATACTTGGGGACGTACATAACAGCAATCCACGACCCCAAGAAGGAGATCCGTTCTAGAATAGAGCAAGCTAGAACGCAATTTATAGCCATGAAGAAATTTTTAACATCTAGAAGCACTGACATGATATTAAAATTACGTATGCTTCGATGTTATGTCTTTCCTGTTCTTCTATATGGTGTTGAATCATGGACACTAGACCCTGGTACCGAAAAACGTCTGGAAGCTTTCGAGATGTGGTGCTACCGGAGAATACTAAGAATATCTTGGACCGACAAAGTAGCAAATAAAGAGGTTTTGGAAAAAATGAATAAAAATCCTGAAGTATTAAAAATAATCAAATTAAGGAAAATACAATACCTCGGCCACATCTTGCGAAATGATAAATATAGGCTTCTCCAGATAATTTTAGAAGGAAAAATTCAGGGGAAAAGATCAGTTGGAAGACGTCAAAATTCATGGCTTAAAGATCTTCGTCGTTGGTTCAACTGTTCGTCAGTGGAAATTTTTCGTATGGCTGTATCAAAGGTTTCTTTGGCCGTGTGGATCGCCAACCTTCTTAAGGAGACGGCGTAAGGAAGAAGAAGATCCCTTCTCAAAAATGTCATCTAAGAAATTTTAAAATAATTCACTCTTTATTAAATTAAACGAATCGCAGTCGACACGACCGCTGTGACTCAAAACAAAATGGTGGTAACCGGCTAAAGATAAAAATAACGACCACGTTATTTAATCTTTTTTTTTCCATTTCAAAATTATAAATGTTAAATGTAATAATATTTTTCCTTGAGAGATGATTTAAAGTAAACAGTTTTATTATTTGCTCTATAAAACGGGACAATATATATATATATATATATATATATATATACGTATATATATATACATATATATATATATATATATATATATATATATATATATATATACGTATATATATATACATATATATATATATATATATATATATATATATATATATATACACATATATATATTTATATATACATATATATATATATATATATATATATTCACATATATATATTTATATATATCAACCATGTCTAAATACAGATTCTATTTTTTGTTGAATTATTTATAAAAGAAATATAAAATATATTTATTGTCATACATGACATACATACGACACCGTTAGGACTTAAAACAAAAAATGGCGGAAAACGACTAAAGAAAAAAAATATCGACCACTTTATTTAATTGTTTTCTTTCATTTCAAAATTATAATTATTAAATATAATAATATTATTCCTTAATTGAGAGATAATATTATTATATTTATTATCTCTCAATTAATATATATATATATATATATATATATATATATATATATATATAATATATATATATATATATATATATATATATATATATATATATATATATCTACCGTCTTTTTCGAAAATAAGACACTGCTTTACTTTCTTTTTTTGGTCCAAAATATGCACAGGGCTTATTTTCTGAGGAGGGCATAAATAAAAGTATATTTATATATTTTTATTTAATATTTATTTATTTTATTTATACAGAATACAGAAATTTAAATTTAATCAATTACAGTCATGTTCTTCTGGAATATCCTCATAAATTATCAAATTCTGATTTTCTACCAAATCTGTTTCCTGTTAAATCATTGATCCAAATCTCTCATGTCTTGCAATAAAGTTATCGTTAAATGAATACTTCATACTTGTACGCAGTGCATCAGAAACACAATCAATAATGTCCCATGAATTTTTTACCCAATTCACAACTTCTTGTAAGCATGATTTTACAAAATTACCTCGACGATTTCTCACTATCCTGATATCAATATATTCATTGATTTCCATCCACACTTGATCCTTGAATGGCTTGTTTGCTGGAAGAGGTAAACATGAATATAACAGTATTTTTTAACGAATTCATTTTTTACATTATTTTAATTAGGGCTTAGTTTCAGAAAAAGACGGTATAATACATACATATATATATATATATATATATATATATATATATATATTTATATATATATATATATATATATATATATTTATATATATATATATATATATATATATATATATATATATATATATATATATATGTATATATTCATATATGGTTTTGTAGTTTTGTTTCAATTTTATTTCTAAATTAAGTATTTTAAAATATTTAAAACTATTTTAATCCTTCAAATATATCTTTAGCAATAATAAAATGCAGAAAAATTATCTATAATTTTATTATATTTCAAAAAAATCATATTTGAATGCAAGCGGGTAAGAAAGTAGAATTGAAGTGCGAATAACGCATTTTCAAAAAACGATAACAAAGTGAAACGTTAATATTTTTTGACCAAAAAAATATTTTTATGGAGCTGATATACTCATCTTTCTTAATGTATAATAATTTTTCCGCTTTTCAACTGTTTATTATACTTTACAACTAGTTTTCTTTCGATTCCATATATGGGCTCGTATGCACTAAGACATTTTTTCGCTTGGACAAATATGGAATCGTATGCATTCAAACAAATTCGTATTTGGATTTTTATTTATTTATAATAGTCAAAATTTAATACTTTTATTATTTATTTCTTTTGCTTTGCTCGAGTTTTAATATTCACAACAAGATAAAACATTCTAACAATATATTTAATATTAATAAGTTATAAATTAGATGATTCAATAATTGTGGGAATAATTTATAGACACGAATTTGTCATTTAAATTAATATTTAATAATTAATCACAACTAAGACTTGCAATATATGAAAAATGATTAAACGTTTCCTTCACTTCAATCATAATACAACATTTAATCCATTTGGTCATGATGGTTACGACAAGCTTCATAAAATTCGACTCTTGATAGAACACATTCGACAATGTCTCACACTAGTTACCAAAGATGAGATTTTGGCTGTTGACGAACAGATGATACCTACGAAAAGTAGGTATTAACTAAAGCAGTACAATTCCGAAAAACCTGGCAAATGGACATATAAAAACCAAGTTTTACGCGGAGCTTCGGGTTTTAGTTATGATTTTTTAATTGTTTGCTGGAGAACAAGCCAACAAGATACCTGAAGGAGCTTCTGGTATAGGAGTGAGTGGTAATGTATATATATATATGGTAATATATATATATATATATATATATATATATATATATATACATATATATATATATATATATATATATATATATATATATATATATTTAAATGTATCAGCCATGTCTAAATATAGATTCTCTTTTTTGTTGAATTGTTTATAAGGGAAATATGGAATATGTTTATTGTCATTCAATAATATTTTGTTAACTTATATATGTAGGATATAATATATACAATGTTTTTACTCAAATATGTTTTATTGACTTATTCTTTTTTTACCTGCAAAAATTACTTTATTTGAGGAATTTTTAATTAATACAAATTAATAAGGGTTCTTTTGGTATATTTTCATTATCCATTGTATATACTTCCATTTCAAGATCAATATATGGATAATAATAATGGTTTCTACAGAGTTTTTTGGATTTGTTTCATCAGTAATGTAGTTTATTAAATGTTTCTTGGGACTGAAACGTCTTCGTTTGCCATTAAGGTTCATACCCTGATGGGAAATTTAGTGTCATAACTTTAAATCATTTCACTATAGAAAACAAATAAATGTCTTCTCTAACACTTTGTACTTTCATTGGATTAAAAAAAATACAGAAAAAGTGACTGATTTTTCTTATAAAATTCTCACAAAACTTTGAATTAGATATTTGGTTACTACCATAATAACATGATGACATTTTGGAATATATATATATATAAATATATATATATATATATATATATATATATATATATATATATATATGTATATATATATATATATATATATATATATGTAAATATATATATATATATATATATATATATATATATATATATATATATATATACTATTACTTGATTAAAAATAAAATGTTTTTAATTATATAAACGTATTACGAAAGCAAAATGATTGTCTTCCAAGTGCGAATAGAGTTAAGAAACATATCTAAATAACTCTACACACGTCAGGCAAATATAAAACTGATATATTTCACATATGGAAAAAGATACAAATAAAAATGGCATTGTTCTTTGTGCAGAAACTTAAATTAATAATAGCCGTAATACTAATAAAAAAAAAACACTAACAACACGTGCATTTATTAAAGGTTACGGCTTTGAGTCGCTGCCTAAAACAGAACATCAATGCCATTTTAGAGAATACTTTCCCCAATGTACCAGCCAACCCTAAAAATCAAACTGGGAAATTGTGTAACTTTAGTTGTTATAAACAAAACCGTGTGACCAAATTAATCTACACCTCTTAAAAACGTCACATTTGTATGGAACATTGCGTTAGTTTGCGCCTAAAACGCTCAGATTGATTTTTTTATATTTTTTTTTCATGTATTAATTGTTAATAAGAGTTGTTTCTAACTAATATTTGTAGATTTTTATTAATACTACTTTTACTTTGTATTAATACTTTAATTAGATGACCTTAAAGGTACGGTGTTTGAGAGACGTATGTTTATGAACAATGTAACTATTTTTATAGTTTATGAATCTTGGATTAAATAAAAAAGTAAAATTACATGAAAATATTATTTATCTTTAGCTGAAATCTATTTGTTTTAAGAACGTGAATTATTTCATTTTGCTTTCAAAGTCTCAAAAGTATTTATTTATCCTTTATATATTTACGATATTTATGTAAATAAAAAAATCTGTATAATTTTATAATGCTGTATATTTGTTCAAAAAGCGATAACATTTTGATTTATTTAAAAATTTTCGATAAAAAATAACAGGATATTTTTAAACAGTAATTACTAATATGGTTTATTGCATTTTGAATTATGCTTAAATACAATATAGCTATTAAAGAAAACAATCTTATTAATTTCTTATCGATACATAATGAACAATAAATAAATTAATTAATTTATATATCCAACATTTTTATAGAATTTTTTTTAATATATTAAGATGCAATATATAATATTAATAGAAATTAATTATTTTTCTTAGGTTTCTTAATATCGTCTTGGATGATTTGTGTTGATTCCAACTTTGTACGTTTTCCAATGCCTTTATTTTTTTTAGGTTTCTCCATTTTTGGAAATTCACGTTCGTCGTAGAAAATATTCATATCATTTCTATAAATGATTGCATTATCTTCATTTTTCTCAATATTTTCATCGGGTATAACAAAATCGTCATAATCAATATGTTTGCCTTTTGATGTACCTAAAAATAAACCAATAAGTTAAAATCGTTTAATATATATATATAATTATATCAGAATATGTGTAATATTTTAATCGGAATCTATAATTCATGATTTTGTTAAGTATTTAAATTATTTACAATGTAATCTCGATTTGTTAGTTGCCGAATTCTTCCCGGAGAACTAATTAGAAAACTAAATTACAGTATTAGGACAAATAATAAATATTTTTAACGTCAACGTGTTAAATAAAAATATTAATGCATGTTGTTATAGTCTATATGAAACTAAAAGTGAATATATTCTTTATAATTAATGAAGCTTTAAAATTAATATGAAGACGGATAAAAAAGATCATGATTAAATAGATAAGTAGATAAAAATCTGTTTAAGGTTATATTTACCCGGTTCGGACAGCATTAGTTCAATATCTTGATCGGGTTTTTTTCTGAATACTTTCATAAAAGACGTCCATTCTGCTGAAAGCCAATTAACCATATGTAAATACAAAATAATATTAAATATTAAATAAAATATTATCTAAATTACAAACCACACTTCAGTTTATTAAATTTCGAAGCCACCGCAATTTTGATTCTTTTCAAATCTGAAACACAACGAATAAAATTTGAAGAACGAATCAAAAAAAAAGGAAAAATATTTTTTTTTGTATAAAAAATAACACTACTTCGAGACGACATAACGTCGTTTGTCTTGGAAAATTTCGGAAAATTGCAATCGTTCGATTGAGACATTTTCACCTTGCGACGGACAAAACAATACTAATTAAAATGATGTCAATATGACAATAGTTACATTTATACCAGGGCTGTCAAATATTTTTTTTATTAGTTGGACATGATTTATTTGTGCAATTTCAAAAAATAATAACGTGTGCGTGTGCGTGTTTAAAAATATTAGTGACGACTTCCACTCTCAGATGATTTTTCTATGATATTTAATAATCAATAAAAACTTATCGTTATCTTATTATTTATTTACATACGATGGATTAATGAATATGTTATATATTGACGAACATTTCATTGATGATTCATTTCAAGTTATTTATTTTTATTCGCATTAAAACACTAACATTATACCAGTGAACACGTATGTAAGTAACGCAGTATACATTTATTTATCAATATTCATTTTTATGCAATATTTCATATTATTTTCTGAATTAAAATTGTGTTAATAATTAAACAAGGATATTTTTTATAGTTGTGTTCGAAAATTAAATTTGTGTTGTAAATATTTAATATTAAAATTAATACAATCTTCGTTTGAAAGTATAAAAAATATTCAAGACGTACCGCAAACGATCAACGTGCTGCGGTTTGGCTAACCCTTGTATTTCAAAAAAAACGCAAACTCGTCAAATAACATATTATGTGGCAATAAATAAACAATCAAATTAATAACCAAATCTGGGTCAAAATGTATTTTTTATTAAAATGACTAATACATCACTGAAAATATATTTTTTTTTTCAATTTAATAATTATAAATTTCATATCAATATATTGATCGATTAATATTGACATCAGATATTCTCAATCGCTTTCCACCTGGTAACTCTAGCAACTAATATATTCGGGAACTCATATATAAGAATTTAAATTGTTAAATAATATTCTAAATGAAATTCAAATGCTGCACAGTTATGAGATAAAATATTTTTATTTTATTAAAAAGAAATATCATGATCGATGTAACCTTTTTAGTTTTTATATTAAGTACTATGACTTCACATATTTTTAATTTTAATTTAGAAATATATAAAAAAATATATAAATATTAAATAAATATAAAAAATTAAATTAAATTAATATAAATATAAAATAAATATATAAATATTAAATATTTTTAAATTAGGTAAAAAATTCATGGTACAAAATTGATTGTATATAGACAAGAAATATTCATTTAACAACAGCTATATTGCAGGACATGAAAGATTTGGACTAATGATTCAACAGGAAATGGATTTGGAAGAAAATCAGAACAGAAATTAGAATTTGATAATTTATGATGATGTTCCAGAGGAAGATGACATGACTGTAATTGAATAAATTTAAATTTCTGTATTCTGTGTAAATAAATTAAATAAATAATAAATAAAAGTATATAAATATACTTTTATATTTGCCCTCATCCCGAAAATAAGCCCTGCGCATATTTGAACCAAAAAAAGAAAGTAAGAGAGTGTCTTATTTTTGGAAAAAGACGGAAATACAAAGAGATGAGAAATAAATTCAAATTTTCAGAAACAAAATGGAACCTTTTAAAAATACTTGAAAATACTGATATTATTCAGAATTATTAATTAAAAATAAAGCAGATAATCAAAAGAAAATCATTTTATAAATAAATAAATAAATAAATATATATATATATATATATATATATATATATATATATATATATATATATATATATATATATATATATAAAGTAATTCATATAGTTAAAAGAAATTCTACTAAAGACCCCATTTCGGATTTAAAAAAAATGATTTAATAATAAAATATAATTTTAATATGAAAATGTATTTTTTGCAAAATTTTCTACATATATATAACTTTTTGAATCAAAAATTTTTGAATAAAAATCTGATAGATAATGGATTAAAATTACCACAATGATTCCCATTTTTCACTTAGTATGAAGAAATTATCACTATTATATATATATATATATATATATATATATATATATATATATATATATATATATATATATATATATATATATATATATATAAAGAATAGCAATACATATATAATGTCTTTATTCCAGTGATGACGACAAATATACTTAGTCTCATTCCGCCTCGTGACTCCAAAAACTAGTCATCGTCAGGATCTCATACGTAAAAAAATTACAATATTAAATAGTATTCTTTACACGACCAATCCATAATTTGATATTTAGCAATAGACAATCGTTATCTACGAGATATGATTACAGTAATTATAAATTAATCTAATTCTTTAATATCCATTAATTTTACAGATAAACGTATCCAATATTATCATATATTGTCACAATACTTCTTCAATAAAAAACGAGAAAAAAATGGATAATTCACTGTTGAGGAGAGCCAGAGGTAAATTTGTACAACTTTCTTCGAAACTTTATTATATATAATATTCTATATGAGAAATATAGTGCGTTTTTTTTGTTGCAGACCCCTATGACCCAGGACACTGGACCTTTTACTATTGTCAAGGGTGTCAAATTCTGTAGATAGATTTTATGATATAATTGATCATTATTTATACGACCACGCCACATTCACTTTCGAGTTTTGCGGTAAGTTGACGATGTAATAAATAAACTTCTTGAAAATATATCTAATTTACAATTCAATCTACATATAACAAACATAACTAATAGTGCATGGAACAGTATGTTGTAAAATTTATTTTTTTTTTGTTTATAATTTTAATTATTTTTGGAATAAATCATGTTATTTAATATAAGAGTTAGTTACCATATATATATATATATATATATATATATATTTTTTTTTTTCCAGATATACCTCAAAATCAAATATCTCAGTTTTATATTTGCCTGACGTGTGTAGAGTTATTTGGATATGTTTCTCAACTCTATTCGCACTTGGAAGACAATCATTTTGCTTTCGTATTACGTTTATATAATTAAGATTTTTTTATTTTTAATACAAAATTCGCAATTATTTTTTTATATTAATCAAGTGCTATATATATTTAAATATATATATATATATATATATATATATATATATATATATATATATATATAGAGAGAGAGAGAGAGAGAGAGAGATTTATATAAATATATATTTATTCCAAAATGTTTTTGTGAATTGCAAATATAACATTGTTGGATGAATTTTTCTTTTAATCAATGCACATTATTAATGTGGTTTAATTTAATATACTTTCATTACCTTTTTCGCATATTTTCTTATCGTTTTCGAGATTTGTGGAATGGCAAAAGTTTTTACAGTTTATTGGTAATGTAATATCAGTAATGCGGTTCATTTTAAAGAATCTAAAAATATGGACACATTACAGCTTTTATGAGTTTTATATAATCGATAATCTTATTTGGTGTCGATGTTATTTCTTCTTTTCGCCTCTGACAAAATTTTTGGATAATTATTTTTTCGTTAGAATATAAAATAGAGTGTATTTTTCGATTCTTTTACCATTGATAGAAGTTTTTTTAAATAATTAATAGTGTCATTTAATAAAATTTTAATATTATTAAGACTTTTATTTATTTCATCATCAGGTTCTATAATGTTGTCAAATATTTTGCAATCATAACACTTTGAAGAAATTTTATTTAACTGTTCCACGATATAAAAGTTATTAATAAAAGACAGTATATAATGTCACCGATACCAGATTGAATATGCAACGTACCAAAATAGACCTTAAAATAAAACGATCCACAAATTGGATATAAAATTATATTTTTAAAAATGGTTTTGATCAATTACTCGTTTTATATTTTTTAATTTAACCACACTTGGAAAATAAATTACTATAATATTATCAAAAAATAAGATAAATAAGCATCAATTTTACTATCCACCAAAGTCAATATTATTACTGTCTGAATGTAGCGGACCTATATTGTAATTATTTATCTGTATTATTATAAATTGAAATCCAAGAATTTATTTAAACACGTTAAAATATAAATTTATTATTATGATTATAATTAAATTTATACAAATTTAGTTCAATTTTTAGATTTTTCATATTGAAGTTGACCTAATTGTTTTGAATAAATCCTATATATTTTTAAACGTTCACATATATATAATTTATTTTTGGGAAGCAGTATATTTTTTTGTCAGATGATTTGTTGAAAATCACTGATTTGAAAGGCGGTCCTCGTTGCTATAGGTTGGCGGAAATTACATAACAACCATCCATTAATGCTATCTATAGCTATATCACAAGTAATAGACTCTCAAACATGATTCAATGATTAAAATAATAAAAATTTACAATCATCTAAGCTATAGGTATTATTTTATATAAATTAATATCTATATATATATATATATATATATATATATATATATCTATATATATATATATATATATATATATATATATATATCTATATATATATATATATATATATATATATATATATATATATATATATATATATATATATGTATATATTTAAATAATTATTTTAAGCTTGAATTAAAAAATTATAATTTCATAATATAACAAAAATTCTCAAGGTTATATTGAACGAGACCTAAGTTTTGATAATGAAAGAAAATATATTTATTTATAGAACAAACAAATAAGATACATTTTTTAAATTAATGAATATATGTGTATATGCATTTTTTTTATTTCTCAACTGATGTAATATTTAAATATATTTTGTCATCGACTATTTTATTTCACCATTTACAGACGAGGCGAAAACTACTTGATTGAGAAACAACGTATTTTGGTCTATTATCTCTTTTTTTCTACCTGTCAAACTTCAAATTTAAGACTTAGCGACTATTAGTTCGTCTCTTTGAAAGAGTTGCTATTCGTTCGTGTTCGTGTATGACATATATAATATACCAATATTTATAATAATATAACAAATTTTACACACTGTTCCACTTTATTTTGAGAGTTGACATTTGAGAAACATCATTTGTACAGTCGTAGATTCTGTTTGAAATTGCTCGAGGAAACTTTGATCGAACGTACGTAAATCTTCGTGTAAATCTTAATTATATAAACGTAATACGAAAGCAAAATGATTGTCTTCCAAGTGCGAATAGAGTTGAGAAACATATCCAAATAACTCTACACACGTCAGGCAAATATAAAACTGAGATATTTGATTTTGAGGTATATCTGGAAAAAAAAAAAAAAAAAAAAATATATATATATATATATATATATATATATATATATATATATATATATATATATGGTAACTAACTCTTATATTAAATAACATGATTTATTCCAAAAATAATTAAAATTATAAACAAAAAAAAAATAAATTTTACAACATACTGTTCCATGCACTATTAGTTATGTTTGTTATATGTAGATTGAATTGTAAATTAGATATATTTTCAAGAAGTTTATTTATTACATCGTCAACTTACCGCAAAACTCGCAAGTGAATGTGGCGTGGTCGTATAAATAATGATCAATTATATCATAAAATCTATCTACAAGAATTTGACACCCTTGACAATAGTAAAAGGTCCAGTGTCCTGGGTCATAGGGGTCTGCAACAAAAAAAACGCACTATATTTCTCATATAGAATATTATATATAATAAAGTTTCGAAGAAAGTTGTACAAATTTACCTCTGGCTCTCCTCAACAGTGAATTATCCATTTTTTTCTCGTTTTTTATTGAAGAAGTATTGTGACAATATATGATAATATTGGATACGTTTATCTGTAAAATTAATGGATATTAAAGAATTAGATTAATTTATAATTACTGTAATCATATCTCGTAGATAACGATTGTCTATTGCTAAATATCAAATTATGGATTGGTCGTGTAAAGAATACTATTTAATATTGTAATTTTTTTACGTATGAGATCCTGACGATGACTAGTTTTTGGAGTCACGAGGCGGAATGAGACTAAGTATATTTGTCGTCATCACTGGAATAAAGACATTATATATGTATTGCTATTCTTTATATATATATATATATATATATATATATATATATATATATATATATATATATATATATATATATATATATATAATAGTGATAATTTCTTCATACTAAGTGAAAAATGGGAATCATTGTGGTAATTTTAATCCATTATCTATCAGATTTTTATTCAAAAATTTTTGATTCAAAAAGTTATATATATGTAGAAAATTTTGCAAAAAATACATTTTCATATTAAAATTATATTTTATTATTAAATCATTTTTTTTAAATCCGAAATGGGGTCTTTAGTAGAATTTCTTTTAACTATATGAATTACTTTATATATATATATATATATATATATATATATATATATATATATATATATATATATATATATATATATATTTATTTATTTATTTATTTATAAATGATTTTCTTTTGATTATCTGCTTTATTTTTAATTAATAATTCTGAATAATATCAGTATTTTCAAGTATTTTTAAAAGGTTCCATTTTGTTTCTGAAAATTTGAATTTATTTCTCATCTCTTTGTATTTCCGTCTTTTTCCAAAAATAAGACACTCTCTTACTTTCTTTTTTTGGTTCAAAATATGCGCAGGGCTTATTTTCGGGATGAGGGCAAATATAAAAGTATATTTATATACTTTTATTTATTATTTATTTAATTTATTTACACAGAATACAGAAATTTAAATTTATTCAATTACAGTCATGTCATCTTCCTCTGGAACATCATCATAAATTATCAAATTCTAATTTCTGTTCTGATTTTCTTCCAAATCCATTTCCTGTTGAATCATTAGTCCAAATCTTTCATGTCCTGCAATATAGCTGTTGTTAAATGAATATTTCTTGTCTATATACAATCAATTTTGTACCATGAATTTTTTACCTAATTTAAAAATATTTAATATTTATATATTTATTTTATATTTATATTAATTTAATTTAATTTTTTATATTTATTTAATATTTATATATTTTTTTATATATTTCTAAATTAAAATTAAAAATATGTGAAGTCATAGTACTTAATATAAAAACTAAAAAGGTTACATCGATCATGATATTTCTTTTTAATAAAATAAAAATATTTTATCTCATAACTGTGCAGCATTTGAATTTCATTTAGAATATTATTTAACAATTTAAATTCTTATATATGAGTTCCCGAATATATTAGTTGCTAGAGTTACCAGGTGGAAAGCGATTGAGAATATCTGATGTCAATATTAATCGATCAATATATTGATATGAAATTTATAATTATTAAATTGAAAAAAAAATATATTTTCGGTGATGTATTAGTCATTTTAATAAAAAATACATTTTGACCCAGATTTGGTTATTAATTTGATTGTTTATTTATTGCCACATAATATGTTATTTGACGAGTTTGCGTTTTTTTTGAAATACAAGGGTTAGCCAAACCGCAGCACGTTGATCGTTTGCGGTACGTCTTGAATATTTTTTATACTTTCAAACGAAGATTGTATTAATTTTAATATTAAATATTTACAACACAAATTTAATTTTCGAACACAACTATAAAAAATATCCTTGTTTAATTATTAACACAATTTTAATTCAGAAAATAATATGAAATATTGCATAAAAATGAATATTGATAAATAAATGTATACTGCGTTACTTACATACGTGTTCACTGGTATAATGTTAGTGTTTTAATGCGAATAAAAATAAATAACTTGAAATGAATCATCAATGAAATGTTCGTCAATATATAACATATTCATTAATCCATCGTATGTAAATAAATAATAAGATAACGATAAGTTTTTATTGATTATTAAATATCATAGAAAAATCATCTGAGAGTGGAAGTCGTCACTAATATTTTTAAACACGCACACGCACACGTTATTATTTTTTGAAATTGCACAAATAAATCATGTCCAACTAATAAAAAAAATATTTGACAGCCCTGGTATAAATGTAACTATTGTCATATTGACATCATTTTAATTAGTATTGTTTTGTCCGTCGCAAGGTGAAAATGTCTCAATCGAACGATTGCAATTTTCCGAAATTTTCCAAGACAAACGACGTTATGTCGTCTCGAAGTAGTGTTATTTTTTATACAAAAAAAAATATTTTTCCTTTTTTTTTGATTCGTTCTTCAAATTTTATTCGTTGTGTTTCAGATTTGAAAAGAATCAAAATTGCGGTGGCTTCGAAATTTAATAAACTGAAGTGTGGTTTGTAATTTAGATAATATTTTATTTAATATTTAATATTATTTTGTATTTATATATTGTTAATTGGCTTTCAGCAGAATGGACGTCTTTTATGAAAGTTTTCAGAAAAAAACCCGATCAAGATATTGAACTAATGCTGTCCGAACCGGGTAAATATAACCTTAAACAGATTTTTATCTACTTATCTATTTAATCATGATCTTTTTTATCCGTCTTCATATTAATTTTAAAGCTTCATTAATTATAAAGAATATATTCACTTTTAGTTTCATATAGACTATAACAACATGCATTAATATTTTTATTTAACACGTTGACGTTAAAAAAAAATATTATTTGTCCTAATACTGTAATTTAGTTTTCTAATTAGTTCTCCGGGAAGAATTCGGCAACTAACAAATCGAGATTACATTGTAAATAATTTAAATACTTAACAAAATCATGAATTATAGATTCCGATTAAAATATTACACATATTCTGATATAATTATATATATATATTAAACGATTTTAACTTATTGGTTTATTTTTAGGTACATCAAAAGGCAAACATATTGATTATGACGATTTTGTTATACCCGATGAAAATATTGAGAAAAATGAAGATAATGCAATCATTTATAGAAATGATATGAATATTTTCTACGACGAACGTGAATTTCCAAAAATGGAGAAACCTAAAAAAAATAAAGGCATTGGAAAACGTACAAAGTTGGAATCAACACAAATCATCCAAGACGATATTAAGAAACCCAAGAAAAATAATTAATTTCTATTAATATTATATATTGCATCTTAATATATTAAAAAAAATTCTATAAAAATGTTGGATATATAAATTAATTAATTTATTTATTGTTCATTATGTATCGATAAGAAATTAATAAGATTGTTTTCTTTAATAGCTATATTGTATTTAAGCATAATTCAAAATGCAATAAACCATATTAGTAATTACTGTTTAAAAATATCCTGTTATTTTTTATCGAAAATTTTTAAATAAATCAAAATGTTATCGCTTTTTGAACAAATATACAGCATTATAAAATTATACAGATTTTTTTATTTACATAAATATCGTAAATATATAAAGGATAAATAAATACTTTTGAGACTTTGAAAGCAAAATGAAATAATTCACGTTCTTAAAACAAATAGATTTCAGTGAAAGATAAATAATATTTTCATGTAATTTTACTTTTTTATTTAATCCAAGATTCATAAACTATAAAAATAGTTACATTGTTCATAAACATACGTCTCTCAAACACCGTACCTTTAAGGTCATCTAATTAAAGTATTAATACAAAGTAAAAGTAGTATTAATAAAAATCTACAAATATTAGTTAGAAACAACTCTTATTAACAATTAATACATGAAAAAAAAATATAAAAAAATCAATCTGAGCATTTTAGGCGCAAACTAACGCAATGTTCCATACAAATGTGACGTTTTTAAGAGGTGTAGATTAATTTGGTCACACGGTTTTGTTTATAACAACTGAAGTTACACAATTTCCCAGTTTGATTTTTAGGGTTGGCTGGTACATTGGGGAAAGTATTCTCTAAAATGGCATTGATGTTCTGTTTTAGGCAGCGACTCAAAGCCGTAACCTTTGATAAATGCACGTGTTGTTAGTGTTTTTTTTTATTAGTATTACGGCTATTATTAATTTAAGTTTCTGCACAAAGAACAATGCCATTTTTATTTGTATCTTTTTCCATATGTGAAATATATCAGTTTTATATTTGCCTGACGTGTGTAGAGTTATTTAGATATGTTTCTTAACTCTATTCGCACTTGGAAGACAATCATTGTGCTTTCGTAATACATTTATATAATTAAGAACTTTTTATTTTTAATCAAGTAATAGTATATATATATATATATATATATATATATATATATATACATATATATATATATATACATATATATATATATATATATATATATATATATATATATATATATATATATATATATATATATATATATATATATATATATATATATATATATTCCAAAATGTCATCATGTTATTATGGTAGTAACCAAATATCTAATTCAAAGTTTTGTGAGAATTTTATAAGAAAAATCAGTCACTTTTTCTGTATTTTTTTTAATCCAATGAAAGTACAAAGTGTTAGAGAAGACATTTATTTGTTTTCTATAGTGAAATTATTTAAAGTTATGACACTAAATTTCCCATCAGGTATGAACCTTAATGGCAAACGAAGACGTTTCAGTCTCAAGAAACATTTAATAAACTACATTACTGATGAAACAAATCCAAAAAACTCTGTAGAAACCATTATTATTACCCATATATTGATCTTGAAATGGAAGTATATACAATAGATAATGAAAATATACCAAAAGAACCCTTATTAATTTGTATTGATTAAAAATTCCTCAAATAAAGTTATTTTTGCAGGTAAAAAAAAAATAATTCAATGAAACATATTTGAGTAAAAACATTGTATATATTATATCCTATATATATAAGTTAACAAAATATTATTGAATGACAATAAACATATTCCATATTTCCCTTATAATCAATTCAACAAAAAAGAGAATCTATATTTAGACATGGCTGATACATTTATATATATATATATATATATATATATATATTTATATATATATATGGTATATATATATATATATATATATATATATATGGTATATATATATATATATATATATATATATATATATATTTTATGCTTACATATATAAGTTAACAAAATATTATCTAAAATATAGAAATGATAGAATATAAAGTAAATTATTATCAAAAATATGTGAATAATCAAAACATCTTATTTCATGGCTGATACATTTAAATATATATATATATATATATATATATATATATATATATATATATATATATATATATATATATATATATATATATATATATATATATATATATATATATATATATATATATATATATATATATATATATATGTTACGTCCCCGGGGTCGGGGGTTTCTAGGATAGAAAATGATACGCTCCTATTTGTGTATATCGGTCTTACCAACGGGGTTTTATTACTGACAGGTTTACAATAATCGGCAACAAAGTACAAGAACACAGCAAGAATTATAAACAATAGAGACAATAGAATAAATACATCAATTAATAAGAATAATCAAAGATACAAACATAAATCATTAATCAGAGATACGAACACAAATCATTAAATGCCAATAGTTAGAGATACAAACATAAATCATTGAATGCCAATAATCAGATATACAAATATAAATCAATTACAGAGCAGTTAATAACAATAATGGACATACGTCAATTAGTAAAAGACATACATAAATGAGTTACACTAAACAAGAGCGACAAGGGATTAATTACTGGTTACCAAAACCTTAATCTCTAAACCCATATTCCATATTTGATCCACCGGATTGGAGTATAACTGCTACTCCTTCTGGAACCAGATCGTAGATATCGTCCTTCACCGTAGTCTGACGTCTTTCCTCGATCTATCCATCCGGTCCGAACTTCACAGAGCTAAGGCTCTCACATGTGAAGTCGGGCAGAGCTTCGCCGATCCAAGACTGCTCGCAGACGAAGCTATAATTTCTTGGTCTTACGCCCTTTTTATAGGCGACCGACCTGCAGTCCTTATCGGTTTCAGCCAATAGCGAAATAGTAACGCCCATTGAATATGGGAAATCCCGTCTACATTATTACTTTGTGATTATCTTCGTCGCTTGGGTTTTTAGAATCCATTAGCATTGTTATCGTAATCCATCTTGTCTATCTTCTTTTACATTTACAAAGAACAGGGTTTTTCCATATCTTATCTCTAACTTAACTAAATGCCGTTTACCTGCAGTAATTATATTTAATTCTTATATTAAACCCCCCAAGGTCGTAACATATATATATATATATATATATATATATATATATATATATATATATATATATATATATATATATATATATATATATATATATATATGGCTGGCGAAACCCTATCACCACCTCTTCGCGGTGCCGGCTGGATATCCAACCGACGGTGTAGGTCTTCGATATCAGATGGAGCGTCACATTGATCGAAGTAATTCCGGTCGTATTAAAAATAGGGCGTTCCCCGTAAGCGATGCGCGTTGTTCTTGCCCAAACGACGTGAGAAATATGCTCGGGCTCTCCACTAATGGACGAAGTGGGTTAAAGAAGCAAGTCTGCATAAGCACATACAAAAGAAAACAAGTACGACTAGCTACCATCAACATAGGCTTCATGACCGCGAGAAATCGAGAACTGAAATCCGTCCTTAAGGCGCGCCACGTAGATGTGGCTTGTATACAGGAAACTAGATGGAAGGATGCATAGATTAGAGACATTGGAGAGGGATATAAGTTCTTCTATTACGGAAAATCAAACCAAAACGGATTCGGAATAGTTATTAGCGACAGGCTATGTGATAGTGTCGATGAAGTTGTCCGTATCTCCGACCGTCTGATGTCGCTAAGGATAAATGCCGACTGGGTCACCCTTAGGATTGTCAGTTGCTACGCCCCACAGCCTGGTTGCCCTGATGATGTCAAGAACCAGTTTTGGGATCAACTAGATGATCACATCCGATCAATAGGACTTGAGGAGCATCTGATGGTTGGAGGTGACCTAAATGATCATGATATGTGTGTGTATATACACACACACACACACACACACACACACACACACATATATATATATATATATATATATATACACACATATCATCATCATCATCATCTCCTAGCGTAATTGCAGGGTCCGCTACTTTGCTAATTTTTTCCCACTTGGATCGGTCTAAGGCATCATTTGATGTGGCATTTACGATTTTCATATCGGCATTAATCCTGTCCAAATATCGCATTTTTGGACGACCCCGCGGTCGGCTTCCTTCAGGATTTAGCCTCATTACTCGTCCTGCCACAGAAATTTTCATCACTACGCACAACATGCCCATACCACTTCAAACGAGACTCATGCATTTTGTCTCCGACGGCTGCAACCCCTAACCTCCCCCTAATACTCTCATTTCTGAGGTGGTCTAGATTTGTTACTTCCAGTGTTACTTCTAGCATCCGCATTTCCATAACATGCACCGCCTATTCCTGTTTTGTTGTCACAGGCCAACACTCACTTCCATAAAGAGCAACCGGACGTACAACGGTCTTGTACACCTTGGCTTGAGTCGGACAGGTATACGACGATCGCAGAGTACTCCAGTTGTTTGGCGCCCTTTTGACCATGCTGCCTTGATTCGGGCACGAGTGTCAGCAGTTGTGCTTCCATCACTACAGATGATAGAGTCTAAATATTTAAACTCCTCAACCATTGGCAGCTTCTCGCCGACAACGCTTATTGAGCCAGCAGTTTGAGTTCCGCTTTCCAGATATTCGGTTTTATTTATATTTAACCATAATCCAAAATTGTTAAGGCGGACCTTCCAGGTCTGTATTTTTATTTTTAGTCTTCTCTGTTATTGCTGGCGAGAAAGACGTCATCGGCAAACAAGAGCGACCACGGATGAGGGCTTTATAGGTCGACGATGACTGCATCTATACAGAGGATGAACAGAAGCGGTGAGAGAGCTAAGCCCTGGTGGACGCCAACAGTGATTGAAAAGGGTAACGATATCCTAGATAAGCAACGAACAGTGCTTGTAACGTTCGCGTATAGAAGCTACACCCACGATACGTAAACCTCGAGAACGCCGTGCACTCTTAAGGCATGCCAAATGAGGTCGTGAGGAACACGGTCAAAAGCCTTTTCTAAATCGAGAAAAGTTATATATATATATATATATATATCTTTTTTTTCAGATATACCTCAAAATCAAATATATCAGTTTTATATTTGCCTGACATGTGTAGAGTTATTTAGATATGTTTTTACTTTCGAAATACGTTTATATAATTAAGAACTTTTTATTTTTAATACAAAATTCGCACTTATTTGTTTTATATTAATCATGTGATAGTATATATATATATATATATATATATATATATATATATATATATATATATATATATACATATATATATATATATATATATATATATATATATATATATTCCAAAATGTCATCATGTTATTATTGTAGTAACCAAATATCTAATTCAAAGTTTTGTGAGAATTTTATAAGAAAAATCAGTCACTTTTTCTGTATTTTTTTTAATCCAATGAAAGTACAAAGTGTTAGAGAAGACATTTATTTGTTTTCTATAGTGAAATTATTTAAAGTTATGACACTAAATTTCCCATCAGGGTATGAACCTTAATGGCAAACGAAGACGTTTCAGTCCCAAGAAACATTTAATAAACTACATTACTGATGAAACAAATCCAAAAAACTCTGTAGAAACCATTATTATTACCCATATATTGATCTTGAAATGGAAGTATATACAATAGATAATGAAAATATACCAAAAGAACCCTTATTAATTTGTATTGATTAAAAATTCCTCAAATAAAGTAATTTTTGCAGGTAAAAAAAGAATAATTCAATAAAACATATTTGAGTAAAAACATTGTATATATTATATGCCTACATATATAAGTTAACGAAATATTATTGAATGACAATAAACATATTCCATATTTCTCTTACAAACAATTCAACAAAAAAGAGAATCTGTATTTAGAAATGGCTGATACATTTAAATATATATTTATATATATATATATATATATATATATATATATATATATAAATATATATATATATATATATATATATATATAAATATATATATATATATATATATATATGGTATATATATATATATATATATATATATATATATATATAAATATATATATATATATATATATATATATATATATATATATATATATATATAAATATATATATATATTATTCTTACATATATAAGTTAACAAAATATTATGTAAAATATAGAAATGATAGAATATAAAGTAAATTATTATCAAAAATATGTGAATAATCAAAACATCTTATTCGAAACGTGAAGAAATGTAAAATTTCCTATATAAATTCATGTTACCATCTGGCTGATCTGGAAAAAAAATATATATATATATACATATATATATATATATATATATATATATATATATATATATATATATATATAATATACGTATGATTAGTTTCTTTACAATAAATCTTAATCAAGAAATTATTATTGATTATTCATATAAGATTCCCATTAATAGATGATCAATAAGGATCTGATTTACCTACAAACCACATACTGTAAGTATTATGTCTCCATATGCGGATTGAGAGGCTTAAACGAAGGTACAATCACTGAGCAGTTAGCGCAAAGGTGAAATAGATGTTTTACTTTCTTCGGTTTTTCTACAAAATATTTGAGATAGGATATATTAATAAATAACAAATGAAAACCTAATTCAAAACTTTTAACAGATTTGTTAAACCAACTGGATTTCTTGTTTCGAACCACCTTCGTAGGAGCAGACCAATCTTTTGAATCGGAAATCGGTCTTTTACGAGAATCCATAATCTATAATCTGAGAAATTTGTTGAAAGTTTACGTACGTTCAATCAAAGTTTCCTCGAGCAATTTCAAACAGAATCTACGACTCTACAAATGATGTTTCTCAAATGTCATCTCCCAAAATATAGTGGAGCAGTGTGTAAAATTCGTTATATTATTATAAATATTGGTATATTATATATGTCATACACGAACACGAACGAATAGCAATTCTTTCAAAGAGACGAACTAATAGTCGCTAAGTCTTAAATTTGAAGTTTGACAGGTAGAAAAAAAGAGATAATAGACCAAAATACGTTGTTTCTCAATCAAGTAGTTTTCGCCTCGTCTGTAAATGGTGAACATTAATTAAAATAAAATAGTCAATGACAAAATATATTTAAATATTACATCAGTTGAGAAAAAAAAATGCATATACACATATATTCATTAATTTAAAAAATGTATCTTATTTGTTTGTTCTATAAATAAATATATTGTCTTACAAAATCAAAACTCAGGTCTCGTTCAATATAACCTTGAGAATTTTTGTTTTACTATGAAATTATAATTTTTTAATTCAAGCTTAAAATATTTTTTTAAACATATATATATATATATATATATATATATATATATATATATATATATATATATATATAGTTATACATATATATATATATAAATTAATTTATATAAAATAATACCTATAGCTTAGATGATTATAAATTTTTATAATTTTAATCATTGAATCATATTTGAGAGTCTATTACTTGTGATATAGCTATAGATAGCATTAATGGTTGGTTGTTATGTAATTTCCGCCAACCTATAGCAACGAGGACCGCCTTTCAAATCAGTGATTTTCAACAAATCATCTGACAAAAAAATATACTGCTTCCCAAAAATAAATTATATATATGTGAACGTTAAAAAATATATTGGATTTATTCAAAACTGTTAGGTCAACTTCATTATGAAAAATCTAAGATTTGAATTAAATTTGTATAAACTTAATTATAATCATAATAATAAATTTATATTTTAACATGTGTTTAAATAAATTCTTGGATTTCAATTTATAATAATACAAATAAATAATTACAATATAGGTCCGCTACATTCAGACAGCAATAATATTGACTTTGGTGGATTGTAAGTTTGATGCTTAACTTTTATATCGTGGAACAGTTCAATAAAATTTCTTCAAAGTGTTATGATTGCAATATATTTGATAATATTATAGAACCTGATGATGAAATAAATAAAAGTCTTAATAATATTAAAATTTTATTGAATGATACTATTAAATATATAAAAAAACTTCTATCAATGGTAAAAGAATTGTAAAAATACACTCTATTTTATATTCTAACGAAAAAATAATTATCCAAAAATTTTATCAGAGGCGAAAAGAAGAAATAACATCGACACCAAATAAGATTATCGATTATATAAAACTCATAAAAGCTGTAATATGTCCATATTTTTAGATACTTTAAAATGGACTGATATTACATTACCAATAAACTGTAAAAACTATTGCCATTACACAAATCTCGAAAACGGAAAGAAATGATGGGAAATAGGTAATGAAAGTATACTAAATTAAATTATATTAATAATGTGCATTTATTAAAGGAAAAATTCACTCAACAAACAATGTTATTTTTGCAATTCATAAAAACATATTTCAACAAAGCATACTTCATTAGAATATTGTATATATTATATGCCTATTCATATAAGTTAACAAAATATAAAAAAAATATTGAAATATATGAAATAAAGAATAAAATTATAATCAAAAATTAAAATCAACAATATTTTAATAATCCAAACATATTATTTCAAATGTGAATAAAGGTAAAATTTCCTATATAAACTTTCGTGTCACCATCTGGTTGATCTGGAAAAATAAATAAATAAATAAATAAATAAATATATATATATATATATATATATATATATATATATATATATACATATATATATATATATATATATACATATATATATATATATATATATATATATATATACATATATATATATATATATATATATATATATATATATATATATATATATATATTAGTATACGTATGATTAGTTTCTTTACAATGAATCTTATATGAATAAACCATAATCAAGAAATTATTATTGTTTATTCATATAAGATTCCTATTAATATATGAAAAATATATGCTCATTGAAAACGAAAATTTCTTTTTCGCGTCAATAGAAATCTGATTTACCTTCAAACCTTATACAGTAAGTATTATGCCCCATCTCCATATGCACATTGAGGTACTTTAACGAAGGTACAATCACTGAACAGTTAACGCAAAGGTGAAATTGTTCTTTTACTTTCTTCGGTTTTTCTGCAAAATATTTACAATGGTATATATTAATAAATAAAAGAACAAAAATCGAATTCAAAACTTTTAACAGATTTGTTAAACTAACTGGATATCTTGTTTCGAGTCACTTTCGTAGGAGGTTGCGATTTCGATTTGGAAGTGGACCCATATTTTGAATCGGAAGCAGATCTTTTACGAGAATCCATATTCTGTAATCTGAGAAATTCGTTAAAATTTACACGAAGTTTTACGCACGGTCGATCAAAATTTTCGCGAGCAACTTCAAACGTAATCTACGACTGTACAAATGATGTTTCTCAAATGTCAACTCGCTAAATAAAGTGGAACAGTGCGTAAAATTCGTTATATTATTATAAATATTGGCATATTATATAGGTAACATACGTGAACGAATAGCAATTCTTTCAATGAGACGAACTAATAGTCGCCAAACCTTTAATTTGAGTTTGACAGATAGAAAAAAAAAGATAATAGACCATAATACGTTGTTTCTCAATCATATAGTTTTCGCTTCGTCTGAAATTAGTGAAAATAAATATTTAATAAAAACGTTGATGACAAAATATATTTAAATATTACATCAGTTAAAAAATAAAAAATGCATATACACATATATTCGTTAATTAAAAATAAAACGTATTTCCTTTTTTTTCGATATATAAATATTTTTTCTTACAAAAAAAAAACAATATAACCTTACAAATTTTTGTTTTATTATAAAATTATTATTTTTTAATTCAAGCTTAAAAAATTAATCATATATATATATATATATATATATATATATATATATATATATATATATATATATATTTATATATATATATATATATATATATTTATATATATATATATATATTTATATATATATATATATATATATATATTTATATATATATATATATATATATATATATATATTTATATATATATATATATATTTATATATATATATATATATATATATATATATATATATATATATTTATATATATATATATATATATATATATATATATATATATATATATGTATATAATTTTTAGATATATTCTGGCAAATACTATATTTTTTCTAAAATTAAAATTCTATAAAATAATACCCACAGCTTAGATTATTACAAATTTTTATTATTTTAATCACTAAACCATCTTTGAGAGTCTATGATTTATGATAAACATTATGAGAGCTTCAATGGTTGGCTGTAATGCAACTGTTGCCAACATCGAGGACGCCTTTCGGACCGGTGGCTTCTATCGAAATCTAATTGAAAAAAAAAGTAAGAAATATCAATATTTCACCTTATTTATAATTGATAATGATACGTAAACGATCTATATTCATTGGATATAATAAATTGTACATTGGGAATTTAAAATAAAGGACCATTGTATATATTGTCGCATTTTTGTGAAAATCCGCCAAACATTAGAGGTTAAACAATAATAATAATAATAATAATAACAGGTTATATTGAAACATTTGTTTTAAATTAAGTATTGAATTTAAATTTAATGTAAATAAATGTCAAAAAAATATTCAATTAATAATTTCAGAATCGCAATTTCATTTATTATATATTTATGTGAAATAAATGTTATCCACTGTTTTTTTTTAACATTTCGATTTGTGTGGAAGGACTCGAACCCCGAATTATCAAAACATTGATAATAAACTTGTTGTGTTCAATGTTTACCTGAATTAGCCGAAAGATCATTGGTTAATCTTTTTTGTCCTTTTATGTTATTTGTTTTAGAATATTTAACTTATTTACTTTCGCATGGTGTTTTTGACTCTAAATACTGATATTTTAATTATATATATATATATATATATATATATATATATATATATATATATATAATTTTATAAAAATATAGTTATATATAATCTACAAATTCCTGACATTAATTTTTAGTTTGAGACAAGAATATTTAATTTTTCATTCAACAAAATAAAACATTCTAAAGAAAGTTACTTATTTAAGTGAGCATTTTTTTCTGTTAAATGTCTTAATCTGCCTTTTACAATTTCTAATCACTCGAATTATTAGTATATCAGCAAACTTTGTAATCTTTAAAAAGAAACTATTCACATTATAGAGAAACATAATCATCGAAGATATGGATAATCTAAAGAGGCAATGTCCCACCTCAAACGATTCGTCAGAACCGCCTCCAAAAATGCCTCGAAGAGATGAATCTCGTAAGCGTGATATAAATATATATATATATATATATATATATATATATATATATATAAATAAATATATATATATAAATATATATATATATATATATATATATATATATATATAAATATATATATATATATATATATATATATAAATATATATATATATATATATATATATATATATATATATATATATATATATATATAAATAAATATCATCCATTAATTGATAATATATCGTATTTTATATTTTATAGAGACGCCAAACAATCCAAAAAGACGATATTACGCATGCTGCACTTGTGGGGTGTATGTACCAACGAAAGAGGATCTCGATCCGCACATTCGCAACCGTCATATTACTTTCTTTACACTAATAGATTTGTAAAGTTAACGCTAATGACAACGAAAATTTTGTTTTTGGTGAGTCTCTATTTTTTCATTTGTATATTTTTTCATTTTATAATATTTTTTTATCGCAGTTGCGTATTGATCGGTTTCAACGATCAAAAGAAATTGAAATCATTTATACTTATCATTTCAGATATATTTTGAAACCACTGGTATACGTATGACGGATAACTTTTTGAAAAAAAAATGCAGATTTCATTTTCATAGTTCAGACTTTCAACTGATGCATCTAAATATTAAAATATAATAAAGTAGTGTGTATAGGAAAAAAAACAAAGAAAATATTGAACTAAATCGTGTTTTATTAAATTATTCTTTTGTGAATTTGTAAAAATAGAAACATTAAAAAATTGTTATGGATTTTTTTAATTCAATACAAATTAATGCTATTAAATTAAAATATTTAAAAACATGATTTATATACATCCATCATTATTTCAAATTAAAAAAAATAAACATTTTCTTTAAAAATACTTAATTACCAGCATATGAAAAAATACTAAAATGTTACATTAGCAATAATAAATTACAATAATTAACAATATTGTTTGTTTTATTGATATAAAAGAGTAAATTAAATCAAATACTTAAGTAATTGAATTCAAATTCAAAATGTAATCATATTTTATAGATATTGTTCTAAATATTTAGAAAAAAAAATAGTTATATAAAAAAAATAATAAAAATTCTCATATGAACCGTTTATTTGATATAATAGTCCAATAGTGAAAGCTTCCAATAGATAATATTATTCTTTTTTTATTTACTCCTAGGGGGTAAAACCCCGCGTCTCTGCCTAGTCCACTATGTAATTTAAATTATATCAGACACAAACTACTATTTATCGTTAAAATTTATAATTGTAAAAATTGGTACGAAATATAAATGGATATTATTAAATAATTTCTCTCGCATGCGCATATTAGAAATTATTGAAAAATAATTAATTTAATAATATTACTGAACTTCTTAAATCACTCATTACAAATTGTGTAACCAGCGGGATTTTTTCTTCATTATAATAAAAGTTGAATATTTTTTGATATTTAGATTTGAAGATAAATGGACTTGGGCTATTTCCAAAGCAAACGGCTCATATAGATATATATATATATATATATATATATATATATATATATATATATATATATATAAAGAAATCTAGTTTTTTATATATAAAGTGATGGCGAAGTGGCAATAATATCTGTGTAATGCAACATAATAAGGATCATGATATAACTTCTTGCAGGTTAAGCATAAGTAATATACGGTTGTTAAGTTTTCGGGTACATCTGAAAAAAAAAATGTATATATAATATATATAATGATATTTATTTTTAATATTTATGTTACTCAGAATTCCATAGGAGGGGGGGGGGGAAATATGATTTTATTGACATTATTGACTTACCCCTGATTTGAAGGGTATGAATAGCGTGTCCACAATAGTAATGGGCGATAATAGCTGTCGATGTTTCTGCAAAAACCGAACAACGAAGACAATAATGAAAGTTCCATTCTTTGGCATTTTGCGGGTCTGCAAAAACAGTCATATAATGTATTTCTCATATATGATATCGAAGAAAAAAAAGTGTAAGAAAAAAAGAATCAAATTCACTTCTCGCATTCAACATTAGCCGGTACATTTTTCCTTGTTTCGAGTTTATCTGTAAAATAAATAGACATTTATATATGCAGTTATAATATACTACAATTTAAAACTTTGGAAATCTGCAAACAAAATAAATCATATAAAAAAATAACACATTATATATATATATATATATATATGTATATATATATATATATATATATGTATATATATATATATATATATATGTATATATATATATATATATATATATATATATATATATATATATATATATATATGATATAAATATTGATTGCCTACCGTAATCACCATCGTAACAATATCCTGATGTTAAAGAAATTCTGGAATCATGGGGTGGAATAAAGCTAAGTATACTTTATACCTTGCAATTGTAAAAATGTTAAGGACCTTTTAAGTTAACAAGTACGATCTTTTATGCTCTTGTGTGGTGTAATTTTTTAGATTTTTTTTTAGCAATTTATATATTTATAAAAATAGAATCAATTTTAAGTTAACATAGCGATCAATAAAGTATTAATACTTAAAAAAATTACATACACTTCTATAAGCAGGTGATTAATTGAAATACTGAATAGTTGTAAGATGATTTCACAAAAAGTTTTTATTATATACAATTACAGAAGAGTGTATTAATACTGAATAGCAAAATAGATATCCGCTTAAATTATATGTTTCTAATAAACTTGTCCATCGTTCTACGTTATAAATAATAAATAAATCATATTATTAATGAAGCTGCGGTGTTAAATCAAAATACAAGCTTGAGTTTTACGGAAAAATAAATGGGATAGATTTTAGTGTTATATTCCCATATATTAAAAAATTGAAATGTGACCAATTATTTTAACGATTCTCAAGATCGAATATACAATACGTTCGTAGATTTTTATTGTTTTCAAGAGTTTTCTCCAAAAAAATTAGAATATTGTATTTGCACAATAAATTAATGTGCAATAAATCAAAAATAATAGCCGTTTTTTTGTAAATCCCTATATATTTCAATAAGGTTAGTTGGTTTTATAGTTTACTTAGTAATATTATACGAAACAAAACGCCGTCCGGGCATTGAAAAATTGGGCAAGACCGTACAAGATAACGAAAACGTGATAATAAAATGTCTCCTTACAAAGATCTACGGCGTCAAAGTACAGGTGTCGTTAAATTTATCCAGAGGACACGACTCGATCTTTCCAATGGATAACGATATTCTCCAGTGGCTTTGTTCGTTTGTAAAAATCTTCCTTAAAGATCCGATGGCGTCTAGAGCAATGAGTTAGGTAGGATTAACCCATCAATGGTCGACGACGTCGCTTTTCAAATCGGAAAAAAGTTTTGCCAACATTCAAAAACAGATGCTGGTGTTGACTCCGGTAATGCCAACCTTTCTTTTGTTTCATAGATAATAAACACGGATCAGTTTTATATGTTTATCGGGAGTATTTTTTTTTACATATAATCAAATAAATAATTGTTATTTAAAAAAAAATAAACGACTCATTTTCAAACAAAACATTTCTCTGAAATACGTATTTTTTTTTAATTTTTAGTGATCTATTTATAGGTCTTAAATTATGAAATATTTTAAAACAAAAATAAAAAATATATTAAAAAATAATTATAGAAGGTTAAATGTGATTACAATTTATCAATAATAAAATATTATTATTATTTAACAATAATAATATATTTGGGTATCTGTGATTTCTAAGAAATTCCATAGAAATGGTTAACTATTGTAAACATTTCCGCGCCGCCAACCAATGGCAACGAGGACCGCCTCAAACAAGCAACGGTTTCCAACATTCTATCCTATTGAAAAAAATATTCAAAAACAATTAAAAAAAACATGAATTTTAAAAGTTTACAATTATTATAATATTTTCATTATCGTTAAGCGATTTTAAGTTGATAGTACGTAATTTTACATAAGGTTGCACCTGCGTAGTAAGGCGATTATCGGAGGCGGGAGTCTGAATACTTACACACCTGCGGAAAAAATCTGTTTACTGAATGTTTGTATTTTTTTTTTCAATTATGATTTCATAAAAAAATATGATAAGACATAAAATCGTTTTTCTCTAACTTTAGTAAAAATGGAATGACCAAAAAGAAAAAGATATCATACCATATGTGGAATTTGCAATGTTCCAAAAATCTACGTAGTTAAACAAGAAAAAAGAAAGGTTCCGAAATAAATCGTTGGACAAAGTGTAGTTACACTTATCGATGAGTTGTAATAGAACCATAAATTATAAGAAAATGTAATTAACTGAAACATTAGTAATTGAGAGACGTCGTATTTTCTTTTTACTGTTTAATTTAAAAATTAAAATTTTTCTTTATTCGTTAATTTAAAAATAAAAATGTTGTCTTTATTTATTATAAATATAAAAAAATTTATCTAAATAAATGACTATTAAGTTACTGAAGATTATTAAATATTAAATTAAAAACTATTATTTGTATATTTGCTTTTAAATTTTTAAAAAATATTTTAATATTTCATTTGTGTTCAAATTCATTATAAAACTATATATAACGCTTACTTTTAAAATAAAACATTAAATAAATCAATTTAAATATATATATTTAAAAAAAAATTAATATATATTTTGAACATAACCTCAAAGAAACAAATGTCACAATTTGAAAAATATGCGTTTATAAGTAAAAACAAATGTTATCATTTAAGACACTTCTATATTATGAATTCTAATATACATTTATAGAATATTTAATCATTTATTCAAAATTCTTCAATGAGTTTTACATTCTTGAGAACAAAATTTATTTTTAAATGAAAAAAAAATGTTTTTAACATTTTAAAATTAAATGAATTAATTTTGAAATTTAATTTAATTTAGATATTCCAAATCATTTTTCAACGAAAATAAATTTATTTTTTAAAAGACAAGTACGTTTGTATCTTTTTTTATTCGAAATTTCAATTTCGTATTTTTCAGCAGCATCAATCGCTTCTTTCAAGTTTTTATCTTTAACATCCTTCAAATTATGATCTGAAAGTGTTGTAATAAATATAATTAGAACTCAAAAACAAAAAAAAAACGAAAACGTAAATTATTTCACAAATTGCATTTCCATACTAAAAACGTTAAAATTAAAATCCCGTATTCTCCTACTTACTGATATGAAAAGAGCACATTTGTTTAATGTGTACCCAAGCATAATTTTCAGAATGAAAAAAATAAATCGGCTTATGATTAGGCGTAGGTGGAACGCTAAGACATTCCGGTTTTTCTTCCATGGATAAAATACGACCCGGCCACCAATTATATCCTTTCATTTTATGCCACACTAGACTATCGGTTGTTGCTTTGAAACCGTTGACACATTTAGGACAGCATCCTTTAAATAGAGGTTTTAAACATTCACTTGATGTTTCTTTCTTAAACAAAGCTGAAAACAACAAAAAAAAAATTCCTCAAACCATAAAAGCAATCTGATATAGATAGAGAAAATATAAATACTAGAGCATTTCTTATGGTATGATCCACAGCAATCCGTACAAGTCAGCAAATTACCTTTTCGACCACATTCAATGCACCAATTTGTATATCTGATTTTAGATTTCTGTGAAAATTATGTTCTTAATTAATTATAAATACAATAATTTTAATTCAAATATGTTTACATTTCATTTTTATGCTTTGGAAAAAGATGATATTTACATATAAATGTAGACACATTTGAATGATTATCCTATAGTAGAATTCTAAATATATTCTAGATTAAAATATATTTACAAACCTCATATCTATTTTTACCCATTCTTTGACGTTTATTCATTTGAATTGATTTGTAAAACAAAAAATCCCAGTTATGTTGAGAGATTTTATCGACTACAGCATCTATTTCGGACGATTCTAAGTCAAAATTTTTAAAATGCACTCTTTTATCGGCAATTTCTCTGAAATATTTGTGAAATAAAGTTTTATCATCCAATAGAAGACGTGATATCTTATGATTAGATACATCTTGCATATTTTGAAATGGCAGCTTATTAGATGTTTTCTTTTTTTTTAAATTTTTACGATCCATTTTTCTCTGTACACATTAAAAATCATTATATTTAATAGGATAACAATAATAATAATGAAATATAAAATAAAATCTTATAAAGCGTAATAACGCATATAATAAGAATGTAATTAAAAAAAATAATGGAGCACTTTTTTAAATGAAAAAAATAAAATAAAACTTTTCAATTTTAAGATTTTTTTCATTATAATTTAATGTAATTAATTGATTGTGCAACATTCGCTTTTTTGAAGTCATCCATCTATCAAATTGCACATATTTATTGTTTTCACAATGTTCTTATATGAATATATGAACATGTTTTATTATTAATCTAAAATAATTTCATGTTTAAAAAATCATATTCAATTAAATTTTAGGCTTAAATCGTATTTTGTTCTTATATTTTAAGAATATAATAATTTCTGCTTGATCTATTGTTTCAATTTTATATATAATATAACATTTTATATAGCAGTATTACCAAAAAAAAGTTGATATTTATTAGAACATTATTGAATTTCATGTTACAAGTATGTAAAACAAATTTTAATTATTTTAAATGTAATCAGAATAGAGAGATTATATTTACTATATTTTCAAATGATACCAGTATTATATGCTTTAATAATGAGCTAACTATTGCAAAAAAAATTGTTAAAAAATGCAAATCAAAATATTCAAATCAAAATTGAAATCATCCTTATTTTCTAAAACTACAATGAAACAATCTTATGAAAATTCATCATCAATTAAAACAATTGTCTCATAAACATTAAGTTAATATTCTTAAAAATCAACACTAATGAGTAATAAATTCAAGTAAATACTCTCATTATAATAAAATTATTGGTCCTACGATCAACTTTAAAACCACAGGATCAATAAATAATATATATTTAACCGGTTTGAGATAACAATCTATCCAATTCTATACAAAGAATATAAATTATTTAAAATATATCATTAAAACAATAATATATTAATTAGCAAATAAAATAAAATATGAAATGTGGAGTTTTTAACGTTTTTCTTATTAGAAATTATGAAATTAATAAATTTTATTTATAGATTAAAACTAAGACTGTAAATAAATCAATATACTATATAAATTATAAGTGAAAATTTTCATATTTGATTAGTTCATAAGGTCCCAATTTATTCAACTGCTCAAAAAACACTAATGATTACTAAACAATAAGTCAACTAATATATATATATATATATATATATATATATATATATATATATATATATATATATATATATATATATATATATATATATATATATATATATATATATATATATATATATATATATATATATATATATGTGTGTGTGTGTGTGTGTGTGTGTGTGTGTGTGTGTGTGTGTGTGTGTGTGTGAGTGTGTGTGTGTGTGTGTGTGTGGTATGGGTAGGAGTGGAGTGACGAAAATTCTGTGGCAGGACGAGCAATGAGGATAAATCCTGAAGGAAACCGACCGCGAGGTCGTCCAAAAATTGCGATATTTGGACAGTATTAATGCCGATATGAAAATATTAAATGCCACATCAAATGATGCCCTGGACTGATCCAAATGGGAAAAAATTAACAAAGTAGCGGACCCTGCAATTACGCGGGAAAAACGCTAGGAGATGATATATAAATATATATATATATATATATATATATATATATATATATATATATATATATATATATATATATATATATATACAGGCCGACGGAAGCGGGCATGCGACGCATGCGGGCGCCTCGTCGAAGGGGGCGCCATCACGAGATTCGGATATATACTATATTTTTTTTAATATAGAATACTTAATAAATTACAATAAATAATCTAACTTAACTATGAATACGGAAACATAAAATACATATATTGTTTGTATTGTGATATCAATAGACACCACCCATAATTTTAATTTATCATCTAGTAATTATTTTCTATGAAAAACAATGAAAATACTTTTATAAAAGTAAGTATAATATATTTATTTATACTAATATAATAGATGACATATTTGCTTATTCGATTCTTATCGATGTCTAATACATAGGTATAATATTATAATATAAACAATAGGATACGTTCATTTGGCGCGAGCAATGCTTAGTAAGAATAAGGCAATATTTTTTAAGTTTATTATATTCCGGTGAAATTAGACGTTTTTGATGATTTTTTTTATATCGTAAAATTTCTTTCTGGAAATATATTCTACATAACGAGTTGAACGAGGATCAGAAGAGTTCCCACCTCCAAAAAGGGAGCTTCCCTCCATTAATCACAAAAAAATTGCAAAAATTCGACCGCTTTTGAGTTTTCCGGATTTATTTCAAAAACCATAATTCGTATTGAAAAAATGTCAATGAATAAAATATTGCTCATAAAATCGTACATTTAAAATGTTATATTAATAATTTGCGTAATTATCACTGGTTTCCCGTAAAAAGTGCTCGAAAATAGGCCTAAAATGGACCCCTCGGCCAAAAATTTTCGTTGCGCGGTTTTGGTAACGATTATCTCAAAACAGGTTGTTTTTACGGGGGTATCGAAGGGAAAAAAAGTTGTAGAGCAAATTCTGCTCCATAATAATCACTTATTATATTTTAAGTTAATTGTTTGAGATTTTTCAAAATTTGAATTTTGGACATTCTACGCAGTACCCGCTCATTGTTATATTAGTCTATTCACTTTAAAAGGCGTTTCCAAAAGATATCTTTACAACTATTTAACAAAGACGAATATTGTAGGCAACAAAATCTTCTGTTAGTTTCATTGTAACTTCAAAAAAATCGAAATCGTACAATGTGCAATCGTATATACTGCGTAGAATGTCCAAAATTGAATGAAGTTTTACGCGTACAATGTGCAATCGCGAAAAAATGCTCAACTTTAAGCGCCAAAAAAATGTAATATCCTAAGTTAAAATAAAGCAAATTATAATTAGCCAATAGCGAAAATCCTGTTCTTTACGATATATGAAGAAATATTGGGCGCTAGTTGATAGGTTTCGAGATATTTATCGAAACCTCTAAAAATGCCCCTTTTGTCAACGCGGCATCTCCTAGTTTGAGGGTTTTTCTAGAGAAAATTAACGCAATTATGCAAATTATGAATAGAACATTTTTAATGAAGAATTTTATAAGGAATATTTTGTTTTTGAACATCTTTTCAGTTTGAGTAATAGTTTCTAAGTTGTAAGCGAAAAACTGAAAAAAAGTCAAACTTTGTGTGGTTTTCGGTAAATGTAAGAGAAAGCTCCCTCTTTGGAGGGTGTAACTTTTCTTATTCATTTACAGCTCGTTATTTTAAATGCGTTTTCAGAAAGAAATTTCGAGGATATCGCTATTTTTATCATTAAAAAATGCATTTAACTGCCAGACTACATACTCCGGTAAAATTAGACGTTTTTGCAGTTTTTCTAAATTGAAATTGATTAAAACTTACTTAAGAACAAATATGTCACAAGATAGGCTAAATAGTTTAGCGTTAATTAACATTGAAAATGATGAATATGCAGAATTAGATGTTAAAAAACCATTATATCCAATTTTTTGTGTACTAAATATAGATTTATTAAATAGTAATTAAAAAAATTATGTAACTTTTTATATAATTTTGTAACTTTAATATAAAAATTATGTAACTTTATATATAATTAAAAGTCTGAACTTTCGAAGACTATTGATAAAATATAAATAAAATTATTGATAAAATATTTGTTATATATACTTGTATTTATATATTAAATACGTTTATAATATAAACATAATTATTGTAATTATAATTATCTTTATTTTGCCTAACTTAAATATAGGTAAAAAAAACACACACACACACACGCAAACACAAAATTTATATTTATATTGATAGATTTATGTGTAAAATTGTATTACGAGATTAACGAAACGTCACAAATAAGCAAATTGTTTTTCTTTTGTTTTTATTTTTTTTTTATTTTGCATTTGTTTTATATTTAAAATGAATTTAAAATTTGAATTTTTTTTCGGTGAAATGTATTATACCATATATATATATTTTTTCTGAAAAATATTAAATTATTATTTTTTTTATTAATTCAAACTATTATATATAATAAATATTTGTAATTCGATTTATGTATTTCACATTTTATTTTGCATACAATATCAATTATATTAATTATAAATATATCTCTATTGATATCTTTTAAGCTAGACTATTATTATTATTATTAATAATGATTTATAATATTAGTTATAACATAAAATCATAATTGAGATAATTCAGTTTTAAGTTGATACAAGATCTTTTATGTGCGGTGTATTTTTTCTGATTTTTTTAGCAATTTATATATTTATAAAAAATATAATTAATTTTTAATTAACAAAGTGATCAATACAATATTAATATTTATAAAAAAAATAATAATGTACAAAAATACATTACTATATATAATTAAATATTAAAACAAATGTGCATTAACTGAATCACAATGTCGAAATCCACATAAATTATATGTTTCTAAGTAATGTAGTTTAACGTTCTATTTTATATAAGTAAAGAACATAAATCATATTATGATTAAGCTGCGACAGTATTCGAAATACACGGTAGAGTTTGTTTTCCACGAAAAAAAAAACGGGATAAATTTTAGTGTTATATTCTCTTACATTAAAAGCTGAAGTGTGACTAATTATTTTAACGATTTTTCAATTAGAACACTTAACACGTTCATAATTTTTTATCGGTTTTATGGGTTTCTTTGAATATGGAATTTGTTCGACAAATTAATAGTCCATGGGTTGCCAAGCTCCTTGATGGTCAGTGTTATTTTTCAAAAATGGAAATTTTTCGCGAGCCGCAATTAAATACGGTATTATTTTTTTAGAGAAATTATATTTATTAAAAATATATAAATAAAAATACAAAATATGTGTGTTGAATTTAAATATTAAAAATTAAACATATTTATTTTATTTCTTTTGATAATTCTATAAAATTAAAAATGAAAAGAGAACTCAATCGTTACATTAATTAATGTAACTAAGTAATTAATTAATTAAACGGTACATTAATTGAGAGCCACAAATAATCATTCAAAGAGCCGAAGTTTGGCAATCCCTGTAATAGTCCTTATTCTGTAAATCCGTCTAAAGATATTTAGCTTTATAGTAAACATGTGTATGTGTTTGTGTAATAAAATACATTTTCAATAAACATTTCTATCAAATTTAAAAACAACAAATACATTATTTAGTGATTCATCGATAAAGAAAATATATTTTATATGGCTTTGTTTGCGAATGAGTAATCACTAAAGAATTTAAGAAATATTAAGAAGCACAGAGTAAAATCATTAAAAACGTTAACATATTTAAAATGTTACAAAAATATCATATATATTGTATTCTAGAATATCGACATAATACAGCATATTCGTTTTTTTAAATTTTGATTCAACGATTTTAATTATGTATTTTCTAAAGGGGCAACGAGCAGCCGAATGTCACATATATATATATATATTATAGGAAAATACAATGAAAGACTTACATACAAAGCTCCAATTCAATTATTATGTGGTATTTTTGTGAATAAAGAAGGAGATTTTCAAACTCGACACGACTAAACCGCTACAAGTTTTAAACCCAACTGAAGAACATTGTGGATTACATGAGCTTATATATATATATATATATATATATATATATATATATATATATATATATATATATATATATATATATATATATTATAAATACAATATCGAGATAAAATTACATATTATATATATATAAATACAATATCGAGATAAAATTTTTATAGCTAAAAAGACGTATAGAGATTTAACTTGAGGAAATTTTATTATTCATATTTTAACTATATAGAAATTATTTATATTTTAAAATAAAATCCAGACGAAAGTAATTTATACACTGTAAACAAACAAAATGTGCAAAAATTAAAATCTGCTCATTTTCCATTTCTACGAATTGTAATATGAATATGAAGGATAATTTAATATTTTCAGAAAATAATATAAATTATGTAGGAAAAAAATATATTTTCAACAAATTCTCAGAAACGTATATTTTACGAATACTGTTTAAATAAATATCGACTGAAACAAACTCGTGTGGACTCGTAAATTATTTATTATTGACATCTTTATTATTAAAACGTGCTCGAAAAAACATTTAAAAGTACAATGAACTTTATACAATAAATAAGAATATATATATAAATATATTTAATTAACAAATTAATAAAATGAGCCATCTATGAGGCGAACATAATTAATGTTTAAATTTGTCAACGGATGGCGTTAGGTTACTATAAACTGTTTTGTATGGTGATTGTTTATTAGATATATTGTATAAATATTATTGATAATGATTGTTGCCAGCTCACCTCAGTCGCTAAATACATAGATAATAGATCTAGTAACTGAAATATATGATTTTTCCAGATTTTAAATCATCATCAGTCCCTAATTTAATGACATTCATTATAAGCAAAAACAAATATTACATGCGATATTTGATAAAAAAAAAAAATAAGGTGAATGGAATTTTTTATAGTGGCAATTGTTGACGCTACATCCATATGATATGATTTGACATACGAAATTTGATTTTCTTCTTCATCATGACAATGCGCCGTGTCACACCTCGCTTCTTTAATTATGTTTTCTTGAAATATGTAATGTTCTGTTTATATATATATATATATATATATATATATATATATATATATATATATATATATATATAAATCATATATATCATTTTGGAAACATCTCAAGAAACTTTATAAATATTTAAAAATATAAATGTGATAATTGAATAATATAAAACGACAAAGAAGTTCTTCGTTATAAAAGATTTTTTATGTACTATTATAATTTTAGTAAGATATAGACAACTATCCACATCTATTATAATCGTACATTCAATATATAATATTTTTAAATATAAAATACTCAATATGTCAATATATTTTTGGAAATGGAATAAATCTATATATTGCACATAATACTGTACGCTTTACAGTGTATATTTTTTAATAAAGGTTTTCATAATTTTCTTGACAACAGAATTATATGTTTGCATTTAGAAAAACTGTAGTATCTAAAAGTGTAGAAACATATTTAGAATGTTAATATTAAATTTTCAACATTGAAACGAGATCTATAATTATTATAATTATAAGTTCAATAAAGATTTGTTTGTTCAAAATAAATGTTTCATTTTGTGTGAAATGAATTTAAATAAGATTTTGTCTCATCCAAATCTCTAGAAGGGACAATGTCAAACAGGAAAAAAAATAAAGTGGATAAAAATATGTTAAAATACTTTTTTTTATTGTTTTTAAAATTCAGCAAAAAGTACTTAATTAAAATTTTTATTATATAAAACTTCATAACCTATAACAAAAGAGTTGTAAGAATACTGAAGTAATTTTTATTTTACACTTTTTATTTATTAATATTAGATTTTTAATATAATTTATATTAATTCATAATAACCTTAATTACACGTGTAAAAATATCTATATATATATATATATATATATATATATATATATATATATATATATATATATATATATATATATATAAATAACATCGAATATGACAAGTATGATTTTTTTTTCGAAATAATAATACACTATAATATTGTGCCACTCGTTATAAACAATAATAATGAACGCATTACTGTATTGTCATATAAATTTATCGAAAAATGCAACATTTTGTGGTGATGTAATCAATCAATTATTATGTAAATCTGTCGATTGATTTGCATTTTTAATTCAATCTATTACAAGTAAAACCAGTTCGTATATTGAATAATTAAAAAATAATAACGATTAATAAAAATCGAGTAATATTAAAATGGCGGGAAAAAATAAAATTATGGAACGTTCCATCGAAGCAAAATTTAGACGAAACCATAATAAAACAAATTATATGTAACGAGACAATACTTTCGAACTTTGTCGAATTGAAACGACATACACGCACACACACACAAATTTGCCCATATATGGGAATGCGTATTTGTGCATATGTTGAGTTCAGTTGCAGGAGGAACGTCCTGTTGGATGTGTGATTCGATTGCGCGCATTGTTCGAACGGTAATTTTTCTGATTAATTAATATATTTATTTTTTTCGTGTAATTACTTTATTAATTGTATGTTTTTTTTTTATATATTTATTCGTTTCGTCGTAATGTTTAATAACGTGCTGTGATAAATTTGAATCGTTTTTCCGATTATTATTGTATTTTCGTTGTTCGAATATAATGTATTATAAGTTTTGATATCGAGATTGGTATTTAATGTTGGTGTCGATATTTCCGATATTCGGTTCGGGCGTCGACGTCGACATCAGCGACGGCGTCGGCGTCGGCGTCTATTATAATATATAACGGTATATTTTCAAATCGTGTGTGATGAATATTATTGACTAAAAAGTCGATTTTTATTTTTCAGATTTAATGATGCCTATAGAACAATCGTCTTTACAAAAGAGAGGCAAATTGTTTTTGTGCAATTTGGCCGCTTCCTATCCATCTGGATTTAAGAATGTTAGACGAAATGAAATAGACAATTTTAACGTGGCAGAAGCTTGGTAATCTCTCTCTCTCTCTCTCTCTCTTTCTCCCTCTAATACGCACATAGACATACTTTTTTACTTTATTTTTTTATATAAATTGTTCTCTTACAGTAATGAACTAACAACAGTTATCCGATCGGAATCACCTACACATATGAGACAAACATTCTTATTAAGCTCAAGGCTACTTCACGGAATAATGATGATTCACAGGCAGCAAAGCCAAAATGCCTACAGTTATCGTTAATTTTATGAATTTTAAATTATCGTTGAAGACTTTATTTTAAATAATGCGAAAATTTTTCAGACCTCTACGGCAATTTCATAAATCAACTCAATAAACAAAATAGGGACAAATATGATCCAAAGTAAGCTGTTATAAAATGATATATATTGTTCATTTTTCGTGACAAATTTTAATCTTCAAAAAAATGATTTGCTTACAATTAGAAAAGTTAGATTTTTAGAGATGTTGCCATTAAAAATATATTTATAATTCCGAAATCTGTGAATCAAATAAATGTTAAGCGCATTCAAACAAACGCTCGTTTTAGAACTTCAATTTATTTTTATTTTTTGGATATATTTCTAATTTTTAAAATTTGAATCCAATATAATATTTTAAGATTTTGTACTATCGTATAATTCTTATATCGCTTTTTTTAAACTGTTTTCAGGTCGAAAAAGAAAAGAGAAGTTAGTTTTTTATTATCAATTAAAAACACTTTTTTTTAATAAAAAAAATCATATATTTTCAACTATGTATATTTTTTTCAGAATTCTAATACTAATGAAAATTTTGAAAATGATCCTAATTTTGGAAAGGTATAATATATATATATATATATATATATATATATATACATTTTTGCAAGCAACACAAAAAGAAGATGCCGACCCAGACCGCTCCTATGTCCTTCCTCGATCTGTCCATCCGGTCCGAGCTTCACCTGTGAGCCAAGGCTGCTCACAGGTGAAATCCTTGGTCGCACACCCTTTTTATAGGCACACCCTTTTTACCGTCCTGCAATCCTTATCGGGCTCGGCCAATTGCAAAATGGTAACGCCCCTTCAATATGGGAAATCCCGTCCACGTTATCATCGTGTGAATAATTTCGTCTATCTATCATCTTTTACGTTTATAAAGAAAAGGGTCTTCCATATCTAATCCATATCTAACTTAACTAAATGCCGATTACCTGCAGTATTATTAGTATATTTAATTCATTACAGATTCCGTTGCATCAATTATTGATTGAAGGTAGTTCAATGCACATCGATTCAGCGCTGTCTGAAAATTTTTTGCGTATAATGATCGAACAATCAAAACTTCATCAAATTCAAGAAGTTTCGATGCGTGCACCTCAGCGACCGGCTCTTGAGACGTTCTTCGAAAAAGAAAATGAAGCTTCAAGTAGTCAACAATCAACAGGCGAGTATTTTTATTTTTTTAACATCATTCTAAATGTTAATTTTATATTTTTAAATATCATTAATATAATACACAGTGGCCATTATCCATAATGATCGCAGAAGAATGCTTCGGAAAATTACTAATACAACGGAAAAAGAAAATAATACTGCGATTAATGTGTTAGTTAATTATTTATTTTAGAATTTTTCTTTTCATTGAAAAGTTTCAATTTTTTTCACAATATATTGATTAATAAATAATCAATCATTCTTTCGTTTTCATTAGCGAATATGATAATTTAACGAAAAACATACAAGAAAAAAACCAAACGCAAGTTATTATTCCTCAAATATCAGTGTGAGTGATGATCGTTTTTACAAGTTAATCATATATAAACTTGTATTAATTAAATAATCGTTTTTTCATTTTCATTAGCGAATATAATAATTTATCGAAAACCTTAAAAGAATTCCAAAAACAAATTATTATTCCCGGAATTGTTGTCGATTCAATGACAGTGTGAGTATTTATAATTTATAACTTAATCATATATATGGTAAACTCGTTTTTAATTATTCGCATTCAATTTCTAATATAGCAATAAAATTCAACAAGAGGAGGAAGTGGATGATGAATCATCAGATAGGAGCAAATTTGATGAAAATTTTGTGTGTATATTTACATTTCATAAAATAATTATTCAAACTAATTTATATGTATCTCGTTCGTTCATTATTATTATTATTATTATTATTTGCAGGTATTGTCCGATGTCGAAGAACCTAGAGTTAAACGTCGAAAAAGAGTGCGTATGATCGATAAAAAGAAGTCCATAAGTCGGAAACTGTCCATAGATCAAAATCAAAGTTGCAAAGCTGTAATTTCAGATCTAAACGAACATATTCATATTCATATCAATTTTAAATTTTTGTCTTTGATGTTAACCTTAGTTAATGTTGATTTAAATTGCAACGATAATCTTTATATGTAAATGCATAATTGAATATTTTATTTTAGCATCCCGGAGAGGATATTATTGTATACGAAGATATTTATAGTTCGACAATGCTTTTTTCAAAACCTTCGAGATGTTTTGCGGGTAAATTTTCATTGAAAATAAAGTCGAGTATGGCAACGGAATTAGAAGTTGCCTTCAAGAGAAATTTAATAACTATTCCAAATTCTGTAACTGCACTAAAAGAATTTTTAAGGCCAAAGGTAAAAATCTCATAATGTTCGAGTATCACTTTGTTTTATATATACATACACAGGTATTTAAACCGCATTCAATTTCTTTCCATAAATGTTACTAAAAGACACCGTCAGGATTTACTACAAGCAATACAATTCATACATCCACTACTCTAATGCTTCCATTTAATATTGACATGAAATATACGCCCGATCTTCCTAGAAGAACAGAAGGACAACAATCTGTAAGTCCGAAAGACATCGAAGTCGTTGAACAAACAACACCTGAATATCGCCAAAGTAGAGACCAAAATAAGCAATTGTCACTGTTATCCATTGATATGGAACAAAAATCAAAGGAACATTCGTCCCAATCTCCGGAAATGTCTTCACAAAAGAATATCGATAAACAGTTACATCATAAAAATGGCCGGGGATATAGTTTTCCTGACACAATTGAGGTTGACAATATTGATATTGTTTTAACCGATCCAAAAAGTTTGTGTTCAGACCCGTCTACCGTCAAAGTAGTCCGCAAAAGAATGCCAAAAAAATTAGAACCTCAATTAGAGTTTTCGAAAAAGGCAATTCCACTTCCTGGACCGCCATCCGTTATGGCCGTACAACCTAAAAATATTTCTCCCTGTTCTAGCCGTTGTTCGAGTCTAATTTCAGAACGCACTCAAGTCTCACATGGCTATAGTGACACGGATAGTATAAAAGAATTTAAAAAAAATCTTAGGTATTATTATTTTTTAAATTATATTTTCTAATCCAATATATCAATATCAATTAATATTAATTTATCATCATAATCTAGTGAATATTGGGATCCCGAACCGCTTCTAGATACCATAGCCGAGCTGCAATATATTCCAAATTTAAATTTATTGGATATAGTGGAATATAAGGCTTCTACTTCAGCTGCAATTTCAGGTCGACGAGGCGTAGTGAGAGCTTTCAGTTCACTCTTAAGTAAGTAAATTAAATAAATAAATAAACGCAATCTTTAGCTTCCAAACTTCCTCCTTTCCTACCTTTACCTTTTACAAACAATTACAATTCAATACATATTGTAATACTAAATTCTTATTAATTATATTCGTCTATTTTATATTATATGTTTGTCAAATTGGAATTTTCTTTTTAGAGCAGACTAAAGGTTAAACATGTTTTATTTTCAGAACTCAAGGCTTCAGGATTAGTAAAGGTGGAAAAAGTGGAAGATTCATTGGAAATTAAAGACATTAAGGTATTATTTGTTTTGATGAAGTTTCTTAACAATTTTCAAACGCGACGAGCACTAATTAATTTGTTTTTTATTTCAGTTGAATTTTTAAAATATGACGATTCATATATAATATAAATGAAACAAATAATTTCTGAATTTCTGGTTTTTCTTGAACGATTATTATATATTGTAGTCGGATAATTTTAACAATAATTTTTCTCTGTGATCTCATTACATTAAAATTATTATTTTAAGTATAATATATTTTATACTTTTCTACAAAAAGTATATTTTTAAATGTTATTTAGCTTGTTTTAATTTTATTATAACTTTAAAAGTTTTTTTGCTTTGATGAAGATTTTGTTCTATATGTATTATTTTTGATTTTAATCTTCATAAATTGTAAATTAGATTGACATATATATATATATATATATATATATATATATATATATATATATATATATATATATATAACATATTATATTTTATACTTTTCTACAAAAAGTATATTTCTAAATATTATATTATAGCTTGTTTTAATTTTAATATAACTTGAAAAAATATTTTTGCTTTGGTGAATATTTTGCCTTATTTGTATTATTTTTTATTCAAATATTCATTAATTGTAAACTTGACATTTTTTCACAATTTTCAAAATATGTTAAATTTATAATTGACTATAAATTTAAATACAATGATTAGGTATTTACTCTACGTGCGTCAGTGTTTTTTTTTGCGTATTGTTGCCAATAAAAATGTGCTCCGCCTTTTCTTACAATGTTTCTCAATTTTTATATTTGAATTAATATGTTTCAATAGTATGTAACAAATTAATTGTCTGATTTAAAATATGTGCAAAATATTAATTTATTTTTAAGCTTTACGTACTTAACTTAAGCTTAAAAAAACTTTTAATTCATTCAATAAAAAAAAATTCGCTATATAAAAAAATATTTACTTTATAAATAAGACAATAAGAAAAAATAATAAAATGATTTAAACGATATATTAATTCATTTATTGGAGAGTGAAGAAATTATTAATTTTATAATTTTTTACTATAGAAACTCTCAGTTGTTACAATTCAACGAGCAATTACGTCAGTAATTGCGCGTTCGTCGCCCAGTAATAACATCAAATATTTTTCTGCTTTTTTACAATCGAAGAGATTTCTATTTTTTGTTACAAAGGTAAAAGCACTTTTATAATATTGTTATGCACATCAACTAATTTATATAACAATCCTAATTCTAAGTAAAGATATTCAATTTTATACAAAATATATTCGACCATTGTGATTATCATCTTCGATTATAGAATTATATAAATTATTTAATTGCTAAATTTATATTACAGATACTAAAGAAAAAATGAATATGTTTCGTATGCGTTCAAAAAGTGTGCCACCGAAACTTTTCGAAGATTTGCCACCTAAACGCGTGAAAACTATGCCCTCAAAATATTTAGAATATGTAATGTTCGATCGTTTAACGTTAGAACATTTTAGACGTCCGGTAGATATACCTCCCGAAGGTTCTAAAAATGTGCCGTCCAAATGTTTAGAAGATGTGCAATCAAAATGCTTGGAAGACGCGCAATCTAAACGTTCTAAGAGCGTGGCTCCAAACGGTCTAAGAATATATCATATAAACGTTCGGAAGATGTGCCATCTAAACGTTCGGACGATGAGCCTCCCAAACTTTCTGTAAACGTGCCATCTAAACGTTCAGAAGATTTGCCTCCTGAACGCGTGAAAACTATGCCCTCAAAATATTTAGAATATGTAATGTTCGATCGTTTAACGTTAGAACATTTTAGACGTCCGGAAGATGTGCCTTCCAAAAGTTCGGAAGATTTGCCATCTAAACGTTCAGAAAATGGGCCTTCCAAACGATCTAAAAGTGTGCCATCTAAACGTTCGGAAGATGAGCCTTTCAAACGTTCTAAGAGTATTCCATCTAAACGTGTTAAGAATGTGTCTTCAAAACGATCTAAAAATGTGACATCCAAACGTTCTAAAGACGTACCTACCAAATGTAACAAATTTTCATTTTTCAATTATTATTTGATTGTTTTCGTATATTTATATATAATGATTTTTTTCACAGATGCCAGAAAGTCGAAAAAGGATACTTTTCAGTTATGCACCGACTGTAATGCGGTTTCTAAGATAAAAATGGGCATTGACGCGCATGCGAAAAGCAATCACCGGACTTATACATTGAATCTAGAAAGTAATTTAAAAATTATATATATCTAATTATAAATTAATGTTTATATTAATATTCGTTTCAGCGCAAATGCATTTATTATATTATAATATATATTATTGGTGTGTACCATAAATGTAAACGTCTATTGATCAATATTCACTTTTTTTTCAGATGTACCGAAAAATAAGAAGATTGTGGCTTATAACTGCTACGATTGTCCATTCGTCTGCAAACTTAGCACTAATCTCGACGATGATCATAATCGTTTGGATCATAACACCGATACACCGAAAAGTCATTCTTAATATGGAAAATTTTCCACAACATATTTTACATTATTCATTTTTTAAAAACATTTTTCTATTTCATATAGTAGTCTGTTTTTTTTTCTTTATTATGATAAAAATGAATAAATGTTTTGTTTGGTTTTCATGATAATCTGTTAATTAGCTTTCATATTTTTTGCCAAGTAATTATAAACATATATATATTTATTATTATAAGTTTGTTGTATTATCTAATTATAAAATTATCAATTAGTTTACTATTATCAATAATTTTTCATCATTAAACGCCATTAGAAAATTTGCACAGCTCTTTCTATTATGATATAACTCATTTATTTTTCCTGATGGATTTGGAATTTACAATTTAAATCATCCATTTTAAAGGATAGAATATCGAATATAGAATATATAGAATATACAGTGACCAGTAACTCGAAGTCTGATCTTCTTGTATACATAATGAAAAATGTATTTTTTTATATATTAAACAAATAAATAAAAAAAAAATAAAAATATATCTTCTATCATCAAGTGAACATCACAAATTTAACAGGTGATTGAGCGACTCCCCCTTCCCTTTCACATATTTTATTTAATCTTAAGAGCTCCGCCTTTATATCTTAGTTTCTCAACATTTCAATATTTTTGCATATATTTTTTCTTTTAATACTATGCATTGTAATTAGATTTACTTATTTTACATTCTAATTGAACTTATTCATAACTGTGGACACCAGCTATGGATAAAATGATCGATATTTCTAGTAAAATTCTCAAAAAAATTGATTCTATATCTACTTAGTTATGACCAGAATGGCAAGATGATATTTTGCAATATATATATTAAATTAAGACTTGTAATTAAGTATTTAATTAGTATTACGACATTCATTGTTTCATTTGTATTAAATTTTATTTTCATATATATAAATTTTTAAATCTGTTTTGTATTAAAACAATATGGAATAAAAAGAATGAATCGTAATAAATTATTATGTATTTCCATTATTTCGTATTTAAATTAAATTTATATCAAATATTTAATGAGAAAACAATTACCATCATGTAACTTAAACGTAAATGTAGAAATATAAAAATATATGTATTATTATAAAAGTTAATAATAATGTATTTTTAATAACACATTTTATCTTTCGTTCACACAAGTTTTCAAGAAATAGAAACTCCAGCTTGAAAAACATATATATATATATATATATATATATATATATATATATATATATATATATATATATATATATATATATATATAGTATCTAAAGAAAGAACTTTTGATTTATTATACGTTAACTGATATAAAATTTTGTACAATTAAAAAGAAACGCATTTTCGGAATATACAAAGAAACCAATAGAAGCTAATTTTCTCACAGCCATTACAGTGTCGATCATGTTTATATGCTTAAAATGGAATTTCGATTTTTACAATTGTACTATAATAATTATTACAATAAATGCATCGATTCATTATGTTACACTGAAAACTCTTTAGACACGAATTACTGAGTTATATCGAAACGTCTGTTTATACACAATATTCTATCATTGAAAATAAATATTTTTAATTCATAATTATTTATAGAATATTAGTATGATTTTTAAAATGTCACATACAAGTTTACAAGTGTCATTGAATATATATATATATATATATATATATATATATATATATATATATATATATATATATATATATATATATATATATTGTTTTATCTATTTTTTCTCATAATCACCTTCCCCATCATCCCGATATATAATACAGCCGCGAATGCCTTTATAGCGGGCAAATAGTGAATTATGCAAATTTTTGTCAGATTACTTTCAATACTGTTATTAAATAAAAATTTGTTTATTCTTGAATTTTTTCTAAAAAAAATAGTTAAAAGTCGAATTATATAATTGAAACTTACAATAGAAACTATGTAAATGTACTGTATTACTATATTTAATATCGATATAGTTTCGATTAAAAATATAAAGCAAACAGTGTATTGAAAATTATTTTGAACAGAAAATTTTAACTCTTTCTATAGTCCTAAGGGATAGTAAATCATTATGAATTTCATATTTTAAGATTTACTCAGTTTACACACTGATTTTAATGCTAAGATTTAGTTAGATGTTAATTTATCGATTGGCAAATCTTGGCATCTCTCTTCGTAGGTCATATGATCATTTAAAAAGTTTCAAATTTAGTTTATTAAAAATCTGAAAACATTTTTGCTATTGTTATATTTTTTTTATAATATTCTAGTTGGTATTATTTAACAGTAAGTTTGCAAATAATTGCATTAAATGTTATAAAAAAACAGTGCAATCTTGTCGCTTAGATTGTTCAGTTTATAAGTTTCTAAAAATGACGTTTTTTTTGTTTATATTCTCTGAATTATTATTATTGCACACTATATTAATATAATAAAATTAATAATTGATTTTGTTGTTCGACTATAAGAAAAAACATGTTTTCTCAACATTGCATTTATACATAATTATTGTTAAATACATATATTCTATATGCGAACTCTTTTAAAACGATAATGCATGTAAGCAGCTCAAATAGTTTATTGTAAAAGTGAAACTATTACAAGATTTCAAGTGGTGATTTTTTTTTAAATATTGAACCAAACTCAGGCATGTTTTTCTTAATTAATTTATATATTTATGTATTACCATCTATAGGAAAGGAATGAGGAATGTCTGATGGTGACAAAATTCAACTCTCGATTTACAAACATTAGTTGTAATGAAGATAGTTGGATAGGGTTACATATAAAGTATAGATATGAAATCCAATACGAACTGAAACTAAAATACGAACTGAAACTAAGTAAAAAGTGGTGTAGCGAAGGGGGGCAAGGGGGTATTATACTCACAATGGGGCACCAAATGATCCGCAACAGAAAAAAATGCTGAAAAATAAATAAGAGTGAGTTTTGAACCGATTGTAATTTTAGTATTAAAAATGCGGTATATTAAATGAGATACTAATAATATATGTTTGAAATTATGATTATTTAATAATAATTATTTTTAATACTATTAATTTGAAATTTAAAAATTATTGATGTCTTTGAATCAGGATGTCCTTTTATTTTTCGATGCAATAAAATATAATGTAGGAATTATAAATTAATTGTATTGAAGACGATGGCTGTTTATCGCGATGTTATGTTCATCAAAAAAAAAATCGTTTTAACGTACTGTACGAAGGTTTGATGGCGTTGTGGCGTCCATTTTTTTCTCGTTGATCGTTGACCGACATTTGTCAAGAAATACGCGATGACTCACCAAAGGAAGATGAATAAGAGAAAAAGTATTCAAACATTTAACTTTTATATTGAATTTAACTATTTTAGTTCGAAAATTAATTCAAAAACTATACATTCAAGTTTAATATTCTATTTTACATTTGTACAATGTACCATATAATATCGTGCGTTTATTTTTTTCTATTTGATTCATTTTTCACAGTTCTAATAAAATTTATTATTTATAATCAATAATGATATAACATCGCATGTATTCATTAGGTTGTTAAGAAGTACGCGCTTATTTATCACACACACACACACGCACGCACACACACACGTACGCGCGCACGCGCGCACACACACACATACTTATTTGTACGATTTAATCGTTGTGTTAGAGTTCAATTTATTCTAATGCGTTTTCCTGAAAAATATTTTGCTTTCTTTTGATTTTCTTCAACTTTGACATCGAGCCTTTCAAAGTACGGTTATAACGATACTTTTCGTGACCATAATATTCTATACATTTTTTGCACGCGATTTTTAATTATAATATTTTTTTTATAATCGTCGGTTGAACTAATTAAAATTTATTATTTTTTATTTGTTTTTTTCACATATTTTTTATTTTTATCTTCAATTTGGTTAAATCTGATTTTTTTTATTTTTAACAGCCGGCGTCTTAAGTTACTTTCGGTGAACCGTAGTTTTTAAATGTATATTTTTTTACAATCGTCGCATAAATTAATTAGGATTTATAATTTTAGTTTTATGCCAAAGTTTTATGATTTAGTTTTATGCCAAAATATTAAATGAACTCTTTAAAGCGTTAATCGCTTTAAATTATTTTCTTTTAATTAATTTCCTATAAAACCCAGAGGAAACTCTTAATTTGTTTCTGAATAATTATATTTTGTCTTTATTATTTCTTTTTAAATATCGTCGAAAGTTTTGATGACCTCCAACAACGTTTCGATGTCGGAGGTCATCGGTAGTTTTGTTTTTTATTTTATGAAAATAAATAGAATGTTGCAATAAATATTGCATTTAATTTTCTTGTGTTTTTTTTCTAGGAAAATGCGCTAAGACAATTGGGAAAAAGAAATTTGCAATTCGAGCTCGTAAAAGGGAAAGTGAAGAACGTTTAGCTCGTGGTACAAGTAAATTTAAAAATTTCACTAATTACAAATTCATATTTAAGTATATTATAAAGTGATTTTTATTCAATTTTTAATCACTTTCTAATAAATTAAAATCAAAATATTTTTTATACAATATACGTATATTTTTTGGTTTTTTTTATTTTATTTTTTTTTTATATAATTAGTTCCAGGCGTATCGGCAACATATAAAGCTAAAAAAGAAACAAAAATGGATTGTTGTCCAGGTATAATTAATTCATTAAATGCGTAAATTATAAGTAAAATCACGCATATCTTTTTAAATAAATATATATTTTAACCAAATAAATTTTTAACCAAAATTATTTATCATTTCTTTAAGGTTCCTCGTCGTCGAGCTCAGAAGGAATTGAAAAATTAAGCAAGATGTTCCAAACTCAATTACCTGGATCTTTAGAAAAAGGAGATATTTTAATTGCTAAGCGAGATACTTCGGAGCGGTCAAAAGTTGCCAAAAATAAAGGAAAAGGAAAATCTAGTAAAACTCAAACAACACCGATGGATGTGGAACCAAAGAAAATGGATATGGAACCAGAGAAGACGGATATGGAACCAGAGAAAATGGATATGGAACCAGAGAAAATGGATATGGAACCAGAGAAAATGGATATGGAACCAGAGAAAATGGGTATGGAACCAGAGAAAATGGATATGGAACCAGAGAAAATGGATATGGAACCAGAGAAAATGGATTTGGAACCAGGGAAAACGGATATGGAATGTGATGAACAAGATTCTACGAATATTGAAAAATCTCAAATGTTAAAAAGAAAAAGAGAGGCAAGAAGCCGCACTTCTAAAGCAGAAGATGATATAAATGAAACTAAAGTTTCGAAACGTAACAGAAACAAACGAAATTAAAAGAAACAATGAAACGTTTCTAGCTTAAGGAAAATCGATATCGTATAAAAATTACTGGTAATACCAGGGATCGGCAACCCGCCGCCCGCCAAAGAATCACTATAATTTTAGGAAAACTAAATAAAGTTAATAAACTGAATAATATTTATATATATGTAATTGGAATTGTATTTCCTTTTTTCACTTTTAAAAATTGGAAAATTTTTGTTCTCTGACATTATTGTTATTATAGTATGTCATTTATTTTTATTTTTAATAATAATTATAATCGTATATGATGTAAAAGTACCATTTAAGATAAATTTAAATGTGTAGCCCGCATAAAAAAAATATTTTGAAAATGGCCCGTCGTCCTAAAAAGGTTTTCGATCCTGGATTATACAATATATAAAAGTTTGATGCCTACCCATTATGAATGTTTGAATGTTATACTTTTAAAACATCTTCATTTTTGTGTTTATGTTAATTAAATAAAAATATTTAAATTATTGATGTGCTCATCTTAAATATATAAATATATATATATATATATATATATATATATATATATATATATATATATAGTCATAAAGTTTTTCTTTTTAATTATTTACTAGTCTTATTTGTTCTTCTTTATGTATATATGAAGATATAAGAATATTATTTTTGTTGATCCTAAAATATTTATAAAGGTAATTAAATGCTAATGTTACATGATTTTTGTCATTGGTATTATTATTTAAGTTTCAAGTTATAGTTGTCCAGAGATGGTTTATTATTTTTAATAATAATTATAATCGTATATGATGTAAAAGTACCATTTAAGATGAATTTGAATGTGTAGCCCACATAAAAAAAATATTTTGAAAATGGCCAGTCGTCCGAAAAAGGTTTTCGATCCTGGATTATACAATATATAAAAGTTTGATGCTTACCCATTATTAATGTTTGAATTTTATACTTTTAAAACATCTTCATTTTTGTGTTTATGTTAATTAAATAAAAATATTAAAATTATTGATGTGCTCATCTTAAATATTTCTTAATATATAAATAAATAAAGAAATATATATATATATATATATATATATATATATATTTATATATATATAGTCATAAAGTTTTTCTTTTTAATTATTTACTAGTCTTATTTGTTCTTCTTTATGTATATATGATGATATAAGAATATTATTTTTGTTGATCCTAAAATATTTATAAAGGTAATTAAATGCTAATGTTACATGATTTATGTCATTGGTATTATTGTTTAAGTTTCAAGTTATTGTTGTCCAGAGATGGTTTAGAATTAACATTATAAGATTTTGTTTATTTTAAAATTTGAATTTGAATAAATATAATCAAATTATTTTTTATTATTATTTTACTTTTATTTAACCCTCTATGAACCGAATTTTTTTTTCGAATCTTTACGGTTCGTCACACTGACGGACGCGAATTTTAATTATTTAAAGTGTTTAACAATTTTAAACAATGATCGAGCGACATTGCACAAATTTAACTTTATCATATGTTATTAATTACGTATAGCGTTCAATTAAAGAGCTTTAAATTCTCGACTCTTTTGCACTCAGTCCTGCGATATTTAGTCATGTGAATTATAATATTTTATCTATTTATACAAGCACTACTTTTCTGTTATGATATCATAAAAGGAAATTTAATATTAGCGACATCTATGTACAATGTTAAATATCACAATTAACATTAAGATATTTTTTTTGGAATTTAATATTATTTTATGGTTTCTCAATTAAAATAGTTAATTATATACTAATAAATCAAAGTATTGATTCTGACATTCTTCTCTTTTCTTTTAATATTCTATCTATTTATCTATTTATGTGTTCATTTCACTAATATTACACCGCTATATCAAAATTCTCAAATTCAAATTACTCAGTTTATTAAGTAAAAAGCATATTTTATAGACATTAATATGTATTGATCTCAATTATAATATTATGATAAATCAGAATGCAATTAAATGTAAACGTCTATTGATCAATATTCACTTTTATTTTCAGATGTACCGAAAAATAAGAAGATTGTGGCTTATGATTGCTACGATTGTCCATTCGTCTGCAAACTTAGCACTAATCTCGACGTTGATCATAATCGTTTGGATCATAACACCGATACACCGAAAAGTCACTCTTAATATGGAAAATTTTCCACAACATACTTTACATTATTCAGTTTTTAAAAACATTTTTCTATTTCATATTGTAGTCTGTTTTTTTTTCTTTATTATGATAAAAATGAATAAATTTTTTGTTTGGTTTTCATGATTGATTGTTTCATTTATTTATTTCTCTTGATCTCATTCACTATTTGTTGAGTAATGAAATTTTCATTTTAATAATCTAATATGATATTTGACAAATATAGTAAATAGAAAGTGAAATAAATGATGTAGCTTAAGTTTAAGAAAAAAGGAAAATAATTTAAATTAAAGAAATATATTAGATTTCATCTATAATATAAATACTTTTCATCAATATTTCACATATATCAAACAAATGTATTTTTCATTTATTATTAGAATTTCAAAAATACTACCTAATAGTTTTTTATATTAAAAAAAATAATACTATTTTCTATAATTAGGATTTTTTTGGATTAGTTTGTCCGTATCATTATTATTGATTCTTCACAACAAGTAAAATTTCAAATAAATTTATCTTATATGTGTCAAGTGAATAGTTTTGAAAGCTATGTATTTAAATGTAAGCATTTAATCTGTTAATTAGCTTTCATATTTTTTGCCAAGTAATTATAAACATATATATATATATATATATATATATATATATATTCATTAATATATGTTTGTTGTATTATCTAATTATAAAATTATCAATAATTTTTCATCATTAAACGCCATTAGAAAATTTGCACAGCTCTTTCTATTATGATATAACTCATTTATTTTTCCTGATGGATTTGGAATTTACAATTTAAATCATCCATTTTAAAGGATAGAATATCGAATATAGAATATATAGAATATACAGTGACCAGTAACTCGAAGTCTGATCTTCTTGTATACATAATGAAAAATGTATTTTTTTATATATTAAACAAATAAATAAAAAAAAAATAAAAATATATCTTCTATCATCAAGTGAACATCACAAATTTAACAGGTGATTGAGCGACTCCCCCTTCCCTTTCACATATTTTATTTAATCTTAAGAGCTCCGCCTTTATATCTTAGTTTCTCAACATTTCAATATTTTTGCATATATTTTTTCTTTTAATACTATGCATTGTAATTAGATTTACTTATTTTACATTCTAATTGAACTTATTCATAACTGTGGACACCAGCTATGGATAAAATGATCGATATTTCTAGTAAAATTCTCAAAAAAATTGATTCTATATCTACTTAGTTATGACCAGAATGGCAAGATGATATTTTGCAATATATATATTAAATTAAGACTTGTAATTAAGTATTTAATTAGTATTACGACATTCATTGTTTCATTTGTATTAAATTTTATTTTCATATATATAAATTTTTAAATCTGTTTTGTATTAAAACAATATGGAATAAAAAGAATGAATCGTAATAAATTATTATGTATTTCCATTATTTCGTATTTAAATTAAATTTATATCAAATATTTAATGAGAAAACAATTACCATCATGTAACTTAAACGTAAATGTAGAAATATAAAAATATATGTATTATTATAAAAGTTAATAATAATGTATTTTTAATAACACATTTTATCTTTCGTTCACACAAGTTTTCAAGAAATAGAAACTCCAGCTTGAAAAACATATATATATATATATATATATATATATATATATATATATATATATATATATATATATATATATATATATATAGTATCTAAAGAAAGAACTTTTGATTTATTATACGTTAACTGATATAAAATTTTGTACAATTAAAAAGAAACGCATTTTCGGAATATACAAAGAAACCAATAGAAGCTAATTTTCTCACAGCCATTACAGTGTCGATCATGTTTATATGCTTAAAATGGAATTTCGATTTTTACAATTGTACTATAATAATTATTACAATAAATGCATCGATTCATTATGTTACACTGAAAACTCTTTAGACACGAATTACTGAGTTATATCGAAACGTCTGTTTATACACAATATTCTATCATTGAAAATAAATATTTTTAATTCATAATTATTTATAGAATATTAGTATGATTTTTAAAATGTCACATACAAGTTTACAAGTGTCATTGAATATATATATATATATATATATATATATATATATATATATATATATTGTTTTATCTATTTTTTCTCATAATCACCTTCCCCATCATCCCGATATATAATACAGCCGCGAATGCCTTTATAGCGGGCAAATAGTGAATTATGCAAATTTTTGTCAGATTACTTTCAATACTGTTATTAAATAAAAATTTGTTTATTCTTGAATTTTTTCTAAAAAAAATAGTTAAAAGTCGAATTATATAATTGAAACTTACAATAGAAACTATGTAAATGTACTGTATTACTATATTTAATATCGATATAGTTTCGATTAAAAATATAAAGCAAACAGTGTATTGAAAATTATTTTGAACAGAAAATTTTAACTCTTTCTATAGTCCTAAGGGATAGTAAATCATTATGAATTTCATATTTTAAGATTTACTCAGTTTACACACTGATTTTAATGCTAAGATTTAGTTAGATGTTAATTTATCGATTGGCAAATCTTGGCATCTCTCTTCGTAGGTCATATGATCATTTAAAAAGTTTCAAATTTAGTTTATTAAAAATCTGAAAACATTTTTGCTATTGTTATATTTTTTTTATAATATTCTAGTTGGTATTATTTAACAGTAAGTTTGCAAATAATTGCATTAAATGTTATAAAAAAACAGTGCAATCTTGTCGCTTAGATTGTTCAGTTTATAAGTTTCTAAAAATGACGTTTTTTTTGTTTATATTCTCTGAATTATTATTATTGCACACTATATTAATATAATAAAATTAATAATTGATTTTGTTGTTCGACTATAAGAAAAAACATGTTTTCTCAACATTGCATTTATACATAATTATTGTTAAATACATATATTCTATATGCGAACTCTTTTAAAACGATAATGCATGTAAGCAGCTCAAATAGTTTATTGTAAAAGTGAAACTATTACAAGATTTCAAGTGGTGATTTTTTTTTAAATATTGAACCAAACTCAGGCATGTTTTTCTTAATTAATTTATATATTTATGTATTACCATCTATAGGAAAGGAATGAGGAATGTCTGATGGTGACAAAATTCAACTCTCGATTTACAAACATTAGTTGTAATGAAGATAGTTGGATAGGGTTACATATAAAGTATAGATATGAAATCCAATACGAACTGAAACTAAAATACGAACTGAAACTAAGTAAAAAGTGGTGTAGCGAAGGGGGGCAAGGGGGTATTATACTCATAATGGGGCACCAAATGATCCGCAACAGAAAAAAATGCTGAAAAATAAATAAGAGTGAGTTTTGAACCGATTGTAATTTTAGTATTAAAAATGCGGTATATTAAATGAGATACTAATAATATATGTTTGAAATTATGATTATTTAATAATAATTATTTTTAATACTATTAATTTGAAATTTAAAAATTATTGATGTCTTTGAATCAGGATGTCCTTTTATTTTTCGATGCAATAAAATATAATGTAGGAATTATAAATTAATTGTATTGAAGACGATGGCTGTTTATCGCGATGTTATGTTCATCAAAAAAAAAATCGTTTTAACGTACTGTACGAAGGTTTGATGGCGTTGTGGCGTCCATTTTTTTCTCGTTGATCGTTGACCGACATTTGTCAAGAAATACGCGATGACTCACCAAAGGAAGATGAATAAGAGAAAAAGTATTCAAACATTTAACTTTTATATTGAATTTAACTATTTTAGTTCGAAAATTAATTCAAAAACTATACATTCAAGTTTAATATTCTATTTTACATTTGTACAATGTACCATATAATATCGTGCGTTTATTTTTTTCTATTTGATTCATTTTTCACAGTTCTAATAAAATTTATTATTTATAATCAATAATGATATAACATCGCATGTATTCATTAGGTTGTTAAGAAGTACGCGCTTATTTATCACACACACACACACGCACGCACACACACACGTACGCGCGCACGCGCGCACACACACACATACTTATTTGTACGATTTAATCGTTGTGTTAGAGTTCAATTTATTCTAATGCGTTTTCCTGAAAAATATTTTGCTTTCTTTTGATTTTCTTCAACTTTGACATCGAGCCTTTCAAAGTACGGTTATAACGATACTTTTCGTGACCATAATATTCTATACATTTTTTGCACGCGATTTTTAATTATAATATTTTTTTTATAATCGTCGGTTGAACTAATTAAAATTTATTATTTTTTATTTGTTTTTTTCACATATTTTTTATTTTTATCTTCAATTTGGTTAAATCTGATTTTTTTTATTTTTAACAGCCGGCGTCTTAAGTTACTTTCGGTGAACCGTAGTTTTTAAATGTATATTTTTTTACAATCGTCGCATAAATTAATTAGGATTTATAATTTTAGTTTTATGCCAAAGTTTTATGATTTAGTTTTATGCCAAAATATTAAATGAACTCTTTAAAGCGTTAATCGCTTTAAATTATTTTCTTTTAATTAATTTCCTATAAAACCCAGAGGAAACTCTTAATTTGTTTCTGAATAATTATATTTTGTCTTTATTATTTCTTTTTAAATATCGTCGAAAGTTTTGATGACCTCCAACAACGTTTCGATGTCGGAGGTCATCGGTAGTTTTGTTTTTTATTTTATGAAAATAAATAGAATGTTGCAATAAATATTGCATTTAATTTTCTTGTGTTTTTTTTCTAGGAAAATGCGCTAAGACAATTGGGAAAAAGAAATTTGCAATTCGAGCTCGTAAAAGGGAAAGTGAAGAACGTTTAGCTCGTGGTACAAGTAAATTTAAAAATTTCACTAATTACAAATTCATATTTAAGTATATTATAAAGTGATTTTTATTCAATTTTTAATCACTTTCTAATAAATTAAAATCAAAATATTTTTTATACAATATACGTATATTTTTTGGTTTTTTTTATTTTATTTTTTTTTTATATAATTAGTTCCAGGCGTATCGGCAACATATAAAGCTAAAAAAGAAACAAAAATGGATTGTTGTCCAGGTATAATTAATTCATTAAATGCGTAAATTATAAGTAAAATCACGCATATCTTTTTAAATAAATATATATTTTAACCAAATAAATTTTTAACCAAAATTATTTATCATTTCTTTAAGGTTCCTCGTCGTCGAGCTCAGAAGGAATTGAAAAATTAAGCAAGATGTTCCAAACTCAATTACCTGGATCTTTAGAAAAAGGAGATATTTTAATTGCTAAGCGAGATACTTCGGAGCGGTCAAAAGTTGCCAAAAATAAAGGAAAAGGAAAATCTAGTAAAACTCAAACAACACCGATGGATGTGGAACCAAAGAAAATGGATATGGAACCAGAGAAGACGGATATGGAACCAGAGAAAATGGATATGGAACCAGAGAAAATGGATATGGAACCAGAGAAAATGGATATGGAACCAGAGAAAATGGGTATGGAACCAGAGAAAATGGATATGGAACCAGAGAAAATGGATATGGAACCAGAGAAAATGGATTTGGAACCAGGGAAAACGGATATGGAATGTGATGAACAAGATTCTACGAATATTGAAAAATCTCAAATGTTAAAAAGAAAAAGAGAGGCAAGAAGCCGCACTTCTAAAGCAGAAGATGATATAAATGAAACTAAAGTTTCGAAACGTAACAGAAACAAACGAAATTAAAAGAAACAATGAAACGTTTCTAGCTTAAGGAAAATCGATATCGTATAAAAATTACTGGTAATACCAGGGATCGGCAACCCGCCGCCCGCCAAAGAATCACTATAATTTTAGGAAAACTAAATAAAGTTAATAAACTGAATAATATTTATATATATGTAATTGGAATTGTATTTCCTTTTTTCACTTTTAAAAATTGGAAAATTTTTGTTCTCTGACATTATTGTTATTATAGTATGTCATTTATTTTTATTTTTAATAATAATTATAATCGTATATGATGTAAAAGTACCATTTAAGATAAATTTAAATGTGTAGCCCGCATAAAAAAAATATTTTGAAAATGGCCCGTCGTCCTAAAAAGGTTTTCGATCCTGGATTATACAATATATAAAAGTTTGATGCCTACCCATTATGAATGTTTGAATGTTATACTTTTAAAACATCTTCATTTTTGTGTTTATGTTAATTAAATAAAAATATTTAAATTATTGATGTGCTCATCTTAAATATATAAATATATATATATATATATATATATATATATATATATATATATATATATATATAGTCATAAAGTTTTTCTTTTTAATTATTTACTAGTCTTATTTGTTCTTCTTTATGTATATATGAAGATATAAGAATATTATTTTTGTTGATCCTAAAATATTTATAAAGGTAATTAAATGCTAATGTTACATGATTTTTGTCATTGGTATTATTATTTAAGTTTCAAGTTATAGTTGTCCAGAGATGGTTTATTATTTTTAATAATAATTATAATCGTATATGATGTAAAAGTACCATTTAAGATGAATTTGAATGTGTAGCCCACATAAAAAAAATATTTTGAAAATGGCCAGTCGTCCGAAAAAGGTTTTCGATCCTGGATTATACAATATATAAAAGTTTGATGCTTACCCATTATTAATGTTTGAATTTTATACTTTTAAAACATCTTCATTTTTGTGTTTATGTTAATTAAATAAAAATATTAAAATTATTGATGTGCTCATCTTAAATATTTCTTAATATATAAATAAATAAAGAAATATATATATATATATATATATATATATATATATATATTTATATATATATACTCATAAAGTTTTTCTTTTTAATTATTTACTAGTCTTATTTGTTCTTCTTTATGTATATATGATGATATAAGAATATTATTTTTGTTGATCCTAAAATATTTATAAAGGTAATTAAATGCTAATGTTACATGATTTATGTCATTGGTATTATTGTTTAAGTTTCAAGTTATTGTTGTCCAGAGATGGTTTAGAATTAACATTATAAGATTTTGTTTATTTTAAAATTTGAATTTGAATAAATATAATCAAATTATTTTTTATTATTATTTTACTTTTATTTAACCCTCTATGAACCGAATTTTTTTTTCGAATCTTTACGGTTCGTCACACTGACGGACGCGAATTTTAATTATTTAAAGTGTTTAACAATTTTAAACAATGATCGAGCGACATTGCACAAATTTAACTTTATCATATGTTATTAATTACGTATAGCGTTCAATTAAAGAGCTTTAAATTCTCGACTCTTTTGCACTCAGTCCTGCGATATTTAGTCATGTGAATTATAATATTTTATCTATTTATACAAGCACTACTTTTCTGTTATGATATCATAAAAGGAAATTTAATATTAGCGACATCTATGTACAATGTTAAATATCACAATTAACATTAAGATATTTTTTTTGGAATTTAATATTATTTTATGGTTTCTCAATTAAAATAGTTAATTATATACTAATAAATCAAAGTATTGATTCTGACATTCTTCTCTTTTCTTTTAATATTCTATCTATTTATCTATTTATGTGTTCATTTCACTAATATTACACCGCTATATCAAAATTCTCAAATTCAAATTACTCAGTTTATTAAGTAAAAAGCATATTTTATAGACATTAATATGTATTGATCTCAATTATAATATTATGATAAATCAGAATGCAATTAAATGTAAACGTCTATTGATCAATATTCACTTTTATTTTCAGATGTACCGAAAAATAAGAAGATTGTGGCTTATGATTGCTACGATTGTCCATTCGTCTGCAAACTTAGCACTAATCTCGACGTTGATCATAATCGTTTGGATCATAACACCGATACACCGAAAAGTCACTCTTAATATGGAAAATTTTCCACAACATACTTTACATTATTCAGTTTTTAAAAACATTTTTCTATTTCATATTGTAGTCTGTTTTTTTTTCTTTATTATGATAAAAATGAATAAATTTTTTGTTTGGTTTTCATGATTGATTGTTTCATTTATTTATTTCTCTTGATCTCATTCACTATTTGTTGAGTAATGAAATTTTCATTTTAATAATCTAATATGATATTTGACAAATATAGTAAATAGAAAGTGAAATAAATGATGTAGCTTAAGTTTAAGAAAAAAGGAAAATAATTTAAATTAAAGAAATATATTAGATTTCATCTATAATATAAATACTTTTCATCAATATTTCACATATATCAAACAAATGTATTTTTCATTTATTATTAGAATTTCAAAAATACTACCTAATAGTTTTTTATATTAAAAAAAATAATACTATTTTCTATAATTAGGATTTTTTTGGATTAGTTTGTCCGTATCATTATTATTGATTCTTCACAACAAGTAAAATTTCAAATAAATTTATCTTATATGTGTCAAGTGAATAGTTTTGAAAGCTATGTATTTAAATGTAAGCATTTAATCTGTTAATTAGCTTTCATATTTTTTGCCAAGTAATTATAAACATATATATATATATATATATATATATATTCATTAATATATGTTTGTTGTATTATCTAATTATAAAATTATCAATAATTTTTCATCATTAAACGCCATTAGAAAATTTGCACAGCTCTTTCTATTATGATATAACTCATTTATTTTTCCTGATGGATTTGGAATTTACAATTTAAATCATCCATTTTAAAGGATAGAATATCGAATATAGAATATATAGAATATACAGTGACCAGTAACTCGAAGTCTGATCTTCTTGTATACATAATGAAAAATGTATTTTTTTATATATTAAACAAATAAATAAAAAAAAAATAAAAATATATCTTCTATCATCAAGTGAACATCACAAATTTAACAGGTGATTGAGCGACTCCCCCTTCCCTTTCACATATTTTATTTAATCTTAAGAGCTCCGCCTTTATATCTTAGTTTCTCAACATTTCAATATTTTTGCATATATTTTTTCTTTTAATACTATGCATTGTAATTAGATTTACTTATTTTACATTCTAATTGAACTTATTCATAACTGTGGACACCAGCTATGGATAAAATGATCGATATTTCTAGTAAAATTCTCAAAAAAATTGATTCTATATCTACTTAGTTATGACCAGAATGGCAAGATGATATTTTGCAATATATATATTAAATTAAGACTTGTAATTAAGTATTTAATTAGTATTACGACATTCATTGTTTCATTTGTATTAAATTTTATTTTCATATATATAAATTTTTAAATCTGTTTTGTATTAAAACAATATGGAATAAAAAGAATGAATCGTAATAAATTATTATGTATTTCCATTATTTCGTATTTAAATTAAATTTATATCAAATATTTAATGAGAAAACAATTACCATCATGTAACTTAAACGTAAATGTAGAAATATAAAAATATATGTATTATTATAAAAGTTAATAATAATGTATTTTTAATAACACATTTTATCTTTCGTTCACACAAGTTTTCAAGAAATAGAAACTCCAGCTTGAAAAACATATATATATATATATATATATATATATATATATATATATATATATATATATATATATATATATATATATATAGTATCTAAAGAAAGAACTTTTGATTTATTATACGTTAACTGATATAAAATTTTGTACAATTAAAAAGAAACGCATTTTCGGAATATACAAAGAAACCAATAGAAGCTAATTTTCTCACAGCCATTACAGTGTCGATCATGTTTATATGCTTAAAATGGAATTTCGATTTTTACAATTGTACTATAATAATTATTACAATAAATGCATCGATTCATTATGTTACACTGAAAACTCTTTAGACACGAATTACTGAGTTATATCGAAACGTCTGTTTATACACAATATTCTATCATTGAAAATAAATATTTTTAATTCATAATTATTTATAGAATATTAGTATGATTTTTAAAATGTCACATACAAGTTTACAAGTGTCATTGAATATATATATATATATATATATATATATATATATATATATATATATATATATATATATATATATATATATTGTTTTATCTATTTTTTCTCATAATCACCTTCCCCATCATCCCGATATATAATACAGCCGCGAATGCCTTTATAGCGGGCAAATAGTGAATTATGCAAATTTTTGTCAGATTACTTTCAATACTGTTATTAAATAAAAATTTGTTTATTCTTGAATTTTTTCTAAAAAAAATAGTTAAAAGTCGAATTATATAATTGAAACTTACAATAGAAACTATGTAAATGTACTGTATTACTATATTTAATATCGATATAGTTTCGATTAAAAATATAAAGCAAACAGTGTATTGAAAATTATTTTGAACAGAAAATTTTAACTCTTTCTATAGTCCTAAGGGATAGTAAATCATTATGAATTTCATATTTTAAGATTTACTCAGTTTACACACTGATTTTAATGCTAAGATTTAGTTAGATGTTAATTTATCGATTGGCAAATCTTGGCATCTCTCTTCGTAGGTCATATGATCATTTAAAAAGTTTCAAATTTAGTTTATTAAAAATCTGAAAACATTTTTGCTATTGTTATATTTTTTTTATAATATTCTAGTTGGTATTATTTAACAGTAAGTTTGCAAATAATTGCATTAAATGTTATAAAAAAACAGTGCAATCTTGTCGCTTAGATTGTTCAGTTTATAAGTTTCTAAAAATGACGTTTTTTTTGTTTATATTCTCTGAATTATTATTATTGCACACTATATTAATATAATAAAATTAATAATTGATTTTGTTGTTCGACTATAAGAAAAAACATGTTTTCTCAACATTGCATTTATACATAATTATTGTTAAATACATATATTCTATATGCGAACTCTTTTAAAACGATAATGCATGTAAGCAGCTCAAATAGTTTATTGTAAAAGTGAAACTATTACAAGATTTCAAGTGGTGATTTTTTTTTAAATATTGAACCAAACTCAGGCATGTTTTTCTTAATTAATTTATATATTTATGTATTACCATCTATAGGAAAGGAATGAGGAATGTCTGATGGTGACAAAATTCAACTCTCGATTTACAAACATTAGTTGTAATGAAGATAGTTGGATAGGGTTACATATAAAGTATAGATATGAAATCCAATACGAACTGAAACTAAAATACGAACTGAAACTAAGTAAAAAGTGGTGTAGCGAAGGGGGGCAAGGGGGTATTATACTCACAATGGGGCACCAAATGATCCGCAACAGAAAAAAATGCTGAAAAATAAATAAGAGTGAGTTTTGAACCGATTGTAATTTTAGTATTAAAAATGCGGTATATTAAATGAGATACTAATAATATATGTTTGAAATTATGATTATTTAATAATAATTATTTTTAATACTATTAATTTGAAATTTAAAAATTATTGATGTCTTTGAATCAGGATGTCCTTTTATTTTTCGATGCAATAAAATATAATGTAGGAATTATAAATTAATTGTATTGAAGACGATGGCTGTTTATCGCGATGTTATGTTCATCAAAAAAAAAATCGTTTTAACGTACTGTACGAAGGTTTGATGGCGTTGTGGCGTCCATTTTTTTCTCGTTGATCGTTGACCGACATTTGTCAAGAAATACGCGATGACTCACCAAAGGAAGATGAATAAGAGAAAAAGTATTCAAACATTTAACTTTTATATTGAATTTAACTATTTTAGTTCGAAAATTAATTCAAAAACTATACATTCAAGTTTAATATTCTATTTTACATTTGTACAATGTACCATATAATATCGTGCGTTTATTTTTTTCTATTTGATTCATTTTTCACAGTTCTAATAAAATTTATTATTTATAATCAATAATGATATAACATCGCATGTATTCATTAGGTTGTTAAGAAGTACGCGCTTATTTATCACACACACACACACGCACGCACACACACACGTACGCGCGCACGCGCGCACACACACACATACTTATTTGTACGATTTAATCGTTGTGTTAGAGTTCAATTTATTCTAATGCGTTTTCCTGAAAAATATTTTGCTTTCTTTTGATTTTCTTCAACTTTGACATCGAGCCTTTCAAAGTACGGTTATAACGATACTTTTCGTGACCATAATATTCTATACATTTTTTGCACGCGATTTTTAATTATAATATTTTTTTTATAATCGTCGGTTGAACTAATTAAAATTTATTATTTTTTATTTGTTTTTTTCACATATTTTTTATTTTTATCTTCAATTTGGTTAAATCTGATTTTTTTTATTTTTAACAGCCGGCGTCTTAAGTTACTTTCGGTGAACCGTAGTTTTTAAATGTATATTTTTTTACAATCGTCGCATAAATTAATTAGGATTTATAATTTTAGTTTTATGCCAAAGTTTTATGATTTAGTTTTATGCCAAAATATTAAATGAACTCTTTAAAGCGTTAATCGCTTTAAATTATTTTCTTTTAATTAATTTCCTATAAAACCCAGAGGAAACTCTTAATTTGTTTCTGAATAATTATATTTTGTCTTTATTATTTCTTTTTAAATATCGTCGAAAGTTTTGATGACCTCCAACAACGTTTCGATGTCGGAGGTCATCGGTAGTTTTGTTTTTTATTTTATGAAAATAAATAGAATGTTGCAATAAATATTGCATTTAATTTTCTTGTGTTTTTTTTCTAGGAAAATGCGCTAAGACAATTGGGAAAAAGAAATTTGCAATTCGAGCTCGTAAAAGGGAAAGTGAAGAACGTTTAGCTCGTGGTACAAGTAAATTTAAAAATTTCACTAATTACAAATTCATATTTAAGTATATTATAAAGTGATTTTTATTCAATTTTTAATCACTTTCTAATAAATTAAAATCAAAATATTTTTTATACAATATACGTATATTTTTTGGTTTTTTTTATTTTATTTTTTTTTTATATAATTAGTTCCAGGCGTATCGGCAACATATAAAGCTAAAAAAGAAACAAAAATGGATTGTTGTCCAGGTATAATTAATTCATTAAATGCGTAAATTATAAGTAAAATCACGCATATCTTTTTAAATAAATATATATTTTAACCAAATAAATTTTTAACCAAAATTATTTATCATTTCTTTAAGGTTCCTCGTCGTCGAGCTCAGAAGGAATTGAAAAATTAAGCAAGATGTTCCAAACTCAATTACCTGGATCTTTAGAAAAAGGAGATATTTTAATTGCTAAGCGAGATACTTCGGAGCGGTCAAAAGTTGCCAAAAATAAAGGAAAAGGAAAATCTAGTAAAACTCAAACAACACCGATGGATGTGGAACCAAAGAAAATGGATATGGAACCAGAGAAGACGGATATGGAACCAGAGAAAATGGATATGGAACCAGAGAAAATGGATATGGAACCAGAGAAAATGGATATGGAACCAGAGAAAATGGGTATGGAACCAGAGAAAATGGATATGGAACCAGAGAAAATGGATATGGAACCAGAGAAAATGGATTTGGAACCAGGGAAAACGGATATGGAATGTGATGAACAAGATTCTACGAATATTGAAAAATCTCAAATGTTAAAAAGAAAAAGAGAGGCAAGAAGCCGCACTTCTAAAGCAGAAGATGATATAAATGAAACTAAAGTTTCGAAACGTAACAGAAACAAACGAAATTAAAAGAAACAATGAAACGTTTCTAGCTTAAGGAAAATCGATATCGTATAAAAATTACTGGTAATACCAGGGATCGGCCGCCGCCCGCCAAAGAATCACTATAATTTTAGGAAAACTAAATAAAGTTAATAAACTGAATAATATTTATATATATGTAATTGGAATTGTATTTCCTTTTTTCACTTTTAAAAATTGGAAAATTTTTGTTCTCTGACATTATTGTTATTATAGTATGTCATTTATTTTTATTTTTAATAATAATTATAATCGTATATGATGTAAAAGTACCATTTAAGATAAATTTAAATGTGTAGCCCGCATAAAAAAAATATTTTGAAAATGGCCCGTCGTCCTAAAAAGGTTTTCGATCCTGGATTATACAATATATAAAAGTTTGATGCCTACCCATTATGAATGTTTGAATGTTATACTTTTAAAACATCTTCATTTTTGTGTTTATGTTAATTAAATAAAAATATTTAAATTATTGATGTGCTCATCTTAAATATATATATATATATATATATATATATATATATATATATATATATATATATATATATAGTCATAAAGTTTTTCTTTTTAATTATTTACTAGTCTTATTTGTTCTTCTTTATGTATATATGAAGATATAAGAATATTATTTTTGTTGATCCTAAAATATTTATAAAGGTAATTAAATGCTAATGTTACATGATTTTTGTCATTGGTATTATTATTTAAGTTTCAAGTTATAGTTGTCCAGAGATGGTTTATTATTTTTAATAATAATTATAATCGTATATGATGTAAAAGTACCATTTAAGATGAATTTGAATGTGTAGCCCACATAAAAAAAATATTTTGAAAATGGCCAGTCGTCCGAAAAAGGTTTTCGATCCTGGATTATACAATATATAAAAGTTTGATGCTTACCCATTATTAATGTTTGAATTTTATACTTTTAAAACATCTTCATTTTTGTGTTTATGTTAATTAAATAAAAATATTAAAATTATTGATGTGCTCATCTTAAATATTTCTTAATATATAAATAAATAAAGAAATATATATATATATATATATATATATATATATATATATATATATATTTATATATATATAGTCATAAAGTTTTTCTTTTTAATTATTTACTAGTCTTATTTGTTCTTCTTTATGTATATATGATGATATAAGAATATTATTTTTGTTGATCCTAAAATATTTATAAAGGTAATTAAATGCTAATGTTACATGATTTATGTCATTGGTATTATTGTTTAAGTTTCAAGTTATTGTTGTCCAGAGATGGTTTAGAATTAACATTATAAGATTTTGTTTATTTTAAAATTTGAATTTGAATAAATATAATCAAATTATTTTTTATTATTATTTTACTTTTATTTAACCCTCTATGAACCGAATTTTTTTTTCGAATCTTTACGGTTCGTCACACTGACGGACGCGAATTTTAATTATTTAAAGTGTTTAACAATTTTAAACAATGATCGAGCGACATTGCACAAATTTAACTTTATCATATGTTATTAATTACGTATAGCGTTCAATTAAAGAGCTTTAAATTCTCGACTCTTTTGCACTCAGTCCTGCGATATTTAGTCATGTGAATTATAATATTTTATCTATTTATACAAGCACTACTTTTCTGTTATGATATCATAAAAGGAAATTTAATATTAGCGACATCTATGTACAATGTTAAATATCACAATTAACATTAAGATATTTTTTTTGGAATTTAATATTATTTTATGGTTTCTCAATTAAAATAGTTAATTATATACTAATAAATCAAAGTATTGATTCTGACATTCTTCTCTTTTCTTTTAATATTCTATCTATTTATCTATTTATGTGTTCATTTCACTAATATTACACCGCTATATCAAAATTCTCAAATTCAAATTACTCAGTTTATTAAGTAAAAAGCATATTTTATAGACATTAATATGTATTGATCTCAATTATAATATTATGATAAATCAGAATGCAATTAAATGTAAACGTCTATTGATCAATATTCACTTTTATTTTCAGATGTACCGAAAAATAAGAAGATTGTGGCTTATGATTGCTACGATTGTCCATTCGTCTGCAAACTTAGCACTAATCTCGACGTTGATCATAATCGTTTGGATCATAACACCGATACACCGAAAAGTCACTCTTAATATGGAAAATTTTCCACAACATACTTTACATTATTCAGTTTTTAAAAACATTTTTCTATTTCATATTGTAGTCTGTTTTTTTTTCTTTATTATGATAAAAATGAATAAATTTTTTGTTTGGTTTTCATGATTGATTGTTTCATTTATTTATTTCTCTTGATCTCATTCACTATTTGTTGAGTAATGAAATTTTCATTTTAATAATCTAATATGATATTTGACAAATATAGTAAATAGAAAGTGAAATAAATGATGTAGCTTAAGTTTAAGAAAAAAGGAAAATAATTTAAATTAAAGAAATATATTAGATTTCATCTATAATATAAATACTTTTCATCAATATTTCACATATATCAAACAAATGTATTTTTCATTTATTATTAGAATTTCAAAAATACTACCTAATAGTTTTTTATATTAAAAAAAATAATACTATTTTCTATAATTAGGATTTTTTTGGATTAGTTTGTCCGTATCATTATTATTGATTCTTCACAACAAGTAAAATTTCAAATAAATTTATCTTATATGTGTCAAGTGAATAGTTTTGAAAGCTATGTATTTAAATGTAAGCATTTAATCTGTTAATTAGCTTTCATATTTTTTGCCAAGTAATTATAAACATATATATATATATATATATATATATATATTCATTAATATATGTTTGTTGTATTATCTAATTATAAAATTATCAATAATTTTTCATCATTAAACGCCATTAGAAAATTTGCACAGCTCTTTCTATTATGATATAACTCATTTATTTTTCCTGATGGATTTGGAATTTACAATTTAAATCATCCATTTTAAAGGATAGAATATCGAATATAGAATATATAGAATATACAGTGACCAGTAACTCGAAGTCTGATCTTCTTGTATACATAATGAAAAATGTATTTTTTTATATATTAAACAAATAAATAAAAAAAAAATAAAAATATATCTTCTATCATCAAGTGAACATCACAAATTTAACAGGTGATTGAGCGACTCCCCCTTCCCTTTCACATATTTTATTTAATCTTAAGAGCTCCGCCTTTATATCTTAGTTTCTCAACATTTCAATATTTTTGCATATATTTTTTCTTTTAATACTATGCATTGTAATTAGATTTACTTATTTTACATTCTAATTGAACTTATTCATAACTGTGGACACCAGCTATGGATAAAATGATCGATATTTCTAGTAAAATTCTCAAAAAAATTGATTCTATATCTACTTAGTTATGACCAGAATGGCAAGATGATATTTTGCAATATATATATTAAATTAAGACTTGTAATTAAGTATTTAATTAGTATTACGACATTCATTGTTTCATTTGTATTAAATTTTATTTTCATATATATAAATTTTTAAATCTGTTTTGTATTAAAACAATATGGAATAAAAAGAATGAATCGTAATAAATTATTATGTATTTCCATTATTTCGTATTTAAATTAAATTTATATCAAATATTTAATGAGAAAACAATTACCATCATGTAACTTAAACGTAAATGTAGAAATATAAAAATATATGTATTATTATAAAAGTTAATAATAATGTATTTTTAATAACACATTTTATCTTTCGTTCACACAAGTTTTCAAGAAATAGAAACTCCAGCTTGAAAAACATATATATATATATATATATATATATATATATATATATATATATATATATATATATATATATATATATATATATAGTATCTAAAGAAAGAACTTTTGATTTATTATACGTTAACTGATATAAAATTTTGTACAATTAAAAAGAAACGCATTTTCGGAATATACAAAGAAACCAATAGAAGCTAATTTTCTCACAGCCATTACAGTGTCGATCATGTTTATATGCTTAAAATGGAATTTCGATTTTTACAATTGTACTATAATAATTATTACAATAAATGCATCGATTCATTATGTTACACTGAAAACTCTTTAGACACGAATTACTGAGTTATATCGAAACGTCTGTTTATACACAATATTCTATCATTGAAAATAAATATTTTTAATTCATAATTATTTATAGAATATTAGTATGATTTTTAAAATGTCACATACAAGTTTACAAGTGTCATTGAATATATATATATATATATATATATATATATATATATATATATATATATATATATATATATATATATATTGTTTTATCTATTTTTTCTCATAATCACCTTCCCCATCATCCCGATATATAATACAGCCGCGAATGCCTTTATAGCGGGCAAATAGTGAATTATGCAAATTTTTGTCAGATTACTTTCAATACTGTTATTAAATAAAAATTTGTTTATTCTTGAATTTTTTCTAAAAAAAATAGTTAAAAGTCGAATTATATAATTGAAACTTACAATAGAAACTATGTAAATGTACTGTATTACTATATTTAATATCGATATAGTTTCGATTAAAAATATAAAGCAAACAGTGTATTGAAAATTATTTTGAACAGAAAATTTTAACTCTTTCTATAGTCCTAAGGGATAGTAAATCATTATGAATTTCATATTTTAAGATTTACTCAGTTTACACACTGATTTTAATGCTAAGATTTAGTTAGATGTTAATTTATCGATTGGCAAATCTTGGCATCTCTCTTCGTAGGTCATATGATCATTTAAAAAGTTTCAAATTTAGTTTATTAAAAATCTGAAAACATTTTTGCTATTGTTATATTTTTTTTATAATATTCTAGTTGGTATTATTTAACAGTAAGTTTGCAAATAATTGCATTAAATGTTATAAAAAAACAGTGCAATCTTGTCGCTTAGATTGTTCAGTTTATAAGTTTCTAAAAATGACGTTTTTTTTGTTTATATTCTCTGAATTATTATTATTGCACACTATATTAATATAATAAAATTAATAATTGATTTTGTTGTTCGACTATAAGAAAAAACATGTTTTCTCAACATTGCATTTATACATAATTATTGTTAAATACATATATTCTATATGCGAACTCTTTTAAAACGATAATGCATGTAAGCAGCTCAAATAGTTTATTGTAAAAGTGAAACTATTACAAGATTTCAAGTGGTGATTTTTTTTTAAATATTGAACCAAACTCAGGCATGTTTTTCTTAATTAATTTATATATTTATGTATTACCATCTATAGGAAAAGAATGAGGAATGTCTGATGGTGACAAAATTCAACTCTCGATTTACAAACATTAGTTGTAATGAAGATAGTTGGATAGGGTTACATATAAAGTATAGATATGAAATCCAATACGAACTGAAACTAAAATACGAACTGAAACTAAGTAAAAAGTGGTGTAGCGAAGGGGGGCAAGGGGGTATTATACTCACAATGGGGCACCAAATGATCCGCAACAGAAAAAAATGCTGAAAAATAAATAAGAGTGAGTTTTGAACCGATTGTAATTTTAGTATTAAAAATGCGGTATATTAAATGAGATACTAATAATATATGTTTGAAATTATGATTATTTAATAATAATTATTTTTAATACTATTAATTTGAAATTTAAAAATTATTGATGTCTTTGAATCAGGATGTCCTTTTATTTTTCGATGCAATAAAATATAATGTAGGAATTATAAATTAATTGTATTGAAGACGATGGCTGTTTATCGCGATGTTATGTTCATCAAAAAAAAAATCGTTTTAACGTACTGTACGAAGGTTTGATGGCGTTGTGGCGTCCATTTTTTTCTCGTTGATCGTTGACCGACATTTGTCAAGAAATACGCGATGACTCACCAAAGGAAGATGAATAAGAGAAAAAGTATTCAAACATTTAACTTTTATATTGAATTTAACTATTTTAGTTCGAAAATTAATTCAAAAACTATACATTCAAGTTTAATATTCTATTTTACATTTGTACAATGTACCATATAATATCGTGCGTTTATTTTTTTCTATTTGATTCATTTTTCACAGTTCTAATAAAATTTATTATTTATAATCAATAATGATATAACATCGCATGTATTCATTAGGTTGTTAAGAAGTACGCGCTTATTTATCACACACACACACACGCACGCACACACACACGTACGCGCGCACGCGCGCACACACACACATACTTATTTGTACGATTTAATCGTTGTGTTAGAGTTCAATTTATTCTAATGCGTTTTCCTGAAAAATATTTTGCTTTCTTTTGATTTTCTTCAACTTTGACATCGAGCCTTTCAAAGTACGGTTATAACGATACTTTTCGTGACCATAATATTCTATACATTTTTTGCACGCGATTTTTAATTATAATATTTTTTTTATAATCGTCGGTTGAACTAATTAAAATTTATTATTTTTTATTTGTTTTTTTCACATATTTTTTATTTTTATCTTCAATTTGGTTAAATCTGATTTTTTTTATTTTTAACAGCCGGCGTCTTAAGTTACTTTCGGTGAACCGTAGTTTTTAAATGTATATTTTTTTACAATCGTCGCATAAATTAATTAGGATTTATAATTTTAGTTTTATGCCAAAGTTTTATGATTTAGTTTTATGCCAAAATATTAAATGAACTCTTTAAAGCGTTAATCGCTTTAAATTATTTTCTTTTAATTAATTTCCTATAAAACCCAGAGGAAACTCTTAATTTGTTTCTGAATAATTATATTTTGTCTTTATTATTTCTTTTTAAATATCGTCGAAAGTTTTGATGACCTCCAACAACGTTTCGATGTCGGAGGTCATCGGTAGTTTTGTTTTTTATTTTATGAAAATAAATAGAATGTTGCAATAAATATTGCATTTAATTTTCTTGTGTTTTTTTTCTAGGAAAATGCGCTAAGACAATTGGGAAAAAGAAATTTGCAATTCGAGCTCGTAAAAGGGAAAGTGAAGAACGTTTAGCTCGTGGTACAAGTAAATTTAAAAATTTCACTAATTACAAATTCATATTTAAGTATATTATAAAGTGATTTTTATTCAATTTTTAATCACTTTCTAATAAATTAAAATCAAAATATTTTTTATACAATATACGTATATTTTTTGGTTTTTTTTATTTTATTTTTTTTTTATATAATTAGTTCCAGGCGTATCGGCAACATATAAAGCTAAAAAAGAAACAAAAATGGATTGTTGTCCAGGTATAATTAATTCATTAAATGCGTAAATTATAAGTAAAATCACGCATATCTTTTTAAATAAATATATATTTTAACCAAATAAATTTTTAACCAAAATTATTTATCATTTCTTTAAGGTTCCTCGTCGTCGAGCTCAGAAGGAATTGAAAAATTAAGCAAGATGTTCCAAACTCAATTACCTGGATCTTTAGAAAAAGGAGATATTTTAATTGCTAAGCGAGATACTTCGGAGCGGTCAAAAGTTGCCAAAAATAAAGGAAAAGGAAAATCTAGTAAAACTCAAACAACACCGATGGATGTGGAACCAAAGAAAATGGATATGGAACCAGAGAAGACGGATATGGAACCAGAGAAAATGGATATGGAACCAGAGAAAATGGATATGGAACCAGAGAAAATGGATATGGAACCAGAGAAAATGGGTATGGAACCAGAGAAAATGGATATGGAACCAGAGAAAATGGATATGGAACCAGAGAAAATGGATTTGGAACCAGGGAAAACGGATATGGAATGTGATGAACAAGATTCTACGAATATTGAAAAATCTCAAATGTTAAAAAGAAAAAGAGAGGCAAGAAGCCGCACTTCTAAAGCAGAAGATGATATAAATGAAACTAAAGTTTCGAAACGTAACAGAAACAAACGAAATTAAAAGAAACAATGAAACGTTTCTAGCTTAAGGAAAATCGATATCGTATAAAAATTACTGGTAATACCAGGGATCGGCAACCCGCCGCCCGCCAAAGAATCACTATAATTTTAGGAAAACTAAATAAAGTTAATAAACTGAATAATATTTATATATATGTAATTGGAATTGTATTTCCTTTTTTCACTTTTAAAAATTGGAAAATTTTTGTTCTCTGACATTATTGTTATTATAGTATGTCATTTATTTTTATTTTTAATAATAATTATAATCGTATATGATGTAAAAGTACCATTTAAGATAAATTTAAATGTGTAGCCCGCATAAAAAAAATATTTTGAAAATGGCCCGTCGTCCTAAAAAGGTTTTCGATCCTGGATTATACAATATATAAAAGTTTGATGCCTACCCATTATGAATGTTTGAATGTTATACTTTTAAAACATCTTCATTTTTGTGTTTATGTTAATTAAATAAAAATATTTAAATTATTGATGTGCTCATCTTAAATATATAAATATATATATATATATATATATATATATATATATATATATATATATATAGTCATAAAGTTTTTCTTTTTAATTATTTACTAGTCTTATTTGTTCTTCTTTATGTATATATGAAGATATAAGAATATTATTTTTGTTGATCCTAAAATATTTATAAAGGTAATTAAATGCTAATGTTACATGATTTTTGTCATTGGTATTATTATTTAAGTTTCAAGTTATAGTTGTCCAGAGATGGTTTATTATTTTTAATAATAATTATAATCGTATATGATGTAAAAGTACCATTTAAGATGAATTTGAATGTGTAGCCCACATAAAAAAAATATTTTGAAAATGGCCAGTCGTCCGAAAAAGGTTTTCGATCCTGGATTATACAATATATAAAAGTTTGATGCTTACCCATTATTAATGTTTGAATTTTATACTTTTAAAACATCTTCATTTTTGTGTTTATGTTAATTAAATAAAAATATTAAAATTATTGATGTGCTCATCTTAAATATTTCTTAATATATAAATAAATAAAGAAATATATATATATATATATATATATATATATATTTATATATATATAGTCATAAAGTTTTTCTTTTTAATTATTTACTAGTCTTATTTGTTCTTCTTTATGTATATATGATGATATAAGAATATTATTTTTGTTGATCCTAAAATATTTATAAAGGTAATTAAATGCTAATGTTACATGATTTATGTCATTGGTATTATTGTTTAAGTTTCAAGTTATTGTTGTCCAGAGATGGTTTAGAATTAACATTATAAGATTTTGTTTATTTTAAAATTTGAATTTGAATAAATATAATCAAATTATTTTTTATTATTATTTTACTTTTATTTAACCCTCTATGAACCGAATTTTTTTTTCGAATCTTTACGGTTCGTCACACTGACGGACGCGAATTTTAATTATTTAAAGTGTTTAACAATTTTAAACAATGATCGAGCGACATTGCACAAATTTAACTTTATCATATGTTATTAATTACGTATAGCGTTCAATTAAAGAGCTTTAAATTCTCGACTCTTTTGCACTCAGTCCTGCGATATTTAGTCATGTGAATTATAATATTTTATCTATTTATACAAGCACTACTTTTCTGTTATGATATCATAAAAGGAAATTTAATATTAGCGACATCTATGTACAATGTTAAATATCACAATTAACATTAAGATATTTTTTTTGGAATTTAATATTATTTTATGGTTTCTCAATTAAAATAGTTAATTATATACTAATAAATCAAAGTATTGATTCTGACATTCTTCTCTTTTCTTTTAATATTCTATCTATTTATCTATTTATGTGTTCATTTCACTAATATTACACCGCTATATCAAAATTCTCAAATTCAAATTACTCAGTTTATTAAGTAAAAAGCATATTTTATAGACATTAATATGTATTGATCTCAATTATAATATTATGATAAATCAGAATGCAATTAAATGTAAACGTCTATTGATCAATATTCACTTTTATTTTCAGATGTACCGAAAAATAAGAAGATTGTGGCTTATGATTGCTACGATTGTCCATTCGTCTGCAAACTTAGCACTAATCTCGACGTTGATCATAATCGTTTGGATCATAACACCGATACACCGAAAAGTCACTCTTAATATGGAAAATTTTCCACAACATACTTTACATTATTCAGTTTTTAAAAACATTTTTCTATTTCATATTGTAGTCTGTTTTTTTTTCTTTATTATGATAAAAATGAATAAATTTTTTGTTTGGTTTTCATGATTGATTGTTTCATTTATTTATTTCTCTTGATCTCATTCACTATTTGTTGAGTAATGAAATTTTCATTTTAATAATCTAATATGATATTTGACAAATATAGTAAATAGAAAGTGAAATAAATGATGTAGCTTAAGTTTAAGAAAAAAGGAAAATAATTTAAATTAAAGAAATATATTAGATTTCATCTATAATATAAATACTTTTCATCAATATTTCACATATATCAAACAAATGTATTTTTCATTTATTATTAGAATTTCAAAAATACTACCTAATAGTTTTTTATATTAAAAAAAATAATACTATTTTCTATAATTAGGATTTTTTTGGATTAGTTTGTCCGTATCATTATTATTGATTCTTCACAACAAGTAAAATTTCAAATAAATTTATCTTATATGTGTCAAGTGAATAGTTTTGAAAGCTATGTATTTAAATGTAAGCATTTAATCTGTTAATTAGCTTTCATATTTTTTGCCAAGTAATTATAAACATATATATATATATATATATATATATATATATATTCATTAATATATGTTTGTTGTATTATCTAATTATAAAATTATCAATAATTTTTCATCATTAAACGCCATTAGAAAATTTGCACAGCTCTTTCTATTATGATATAACTCATTTATTTTTCCTGATGGATTTGGAATTTACAATTTAAATCATCCATTTTAAAGGATAGAATATCGAATATAGAATATATAGAATATACAGTGACCAGTAACTCGAAGTCTGATCTTCTTGTATACATAATGAAAAATGTATTTTTTTATATATTAAACAAATAAATAAAAAAAAAATAAAAATATATCTTCTATCATCAAGTGAACATCACAAATTTAACAGGTGATTGAGCGACTCCCCCTTCCCTTTCACATATTTTATTTAATCTTAAGAGCTCCGCCTTTATATCTTAGTTTCTCAACATTTCAATATTTTTGCATATATTTTTTCTTTTAATACTATGCATTGTAATTAGATTTACTTATTTTACATTCTAATTGAACTTATTCATAACTGTGGACACCAGCTATGGATAAAATGATCGATATTTCTAGTAAAATTCTCAAAAAAATTGATTCTATATCTACTTAGTTATGACCAGAATGGCAAGATGATATTTTGCAATATATATATTAAATTAAGACTTGTAATTAAGTATTTAATTAGTATTACGACATTCATTGTTTCATTTGTATTAAATTTTATTTTCATATATATAAATTTTTAAATCTGTTTTGTATTAAAACAATATGGAATAAAAAGAATGAATCGTAATAAATTATTATGTATTTCCATTATTTCGTATTTAAATTAAATTTATATCAAATATTTAATGAGAAAACAATTACCATCATGTAACTTAAACGTAAATGTAGAAATATAAAAATATATGTATTATTATAAAAGTTAATAATAATGTATTTTTAATAACACATTTTATCTTTCGTTCACACAAGTTTTCAAGAAATAGAAACTCCAGCTTGAAAAACATATATATATATATATATATATATATATATATATATATATATATATATATATATATATATAGTATCTAAAGAAAGAACTTTTGATTTATTATACGTTAACTGATATAAAATTTTGTACAATTAAAAAGAAACGCATTTTCGGAATATACAAAGAAACCAATAGAAGCTAATTTTCTCACAGCCATTACAGTGTCGATCATGTTTATATGCTTAAAATGGAATTTCGATTTTTACAATTGTACTATAATAATTATTACAATAAATGCATCGATTCATTATGTTACACTGAAAACTCTTTAGACACGAATTACTGAGTTATATCGAAACGTCTGTTTATACACAATATTCTATCATTGAAAATAAATATTTTTAATTCATAATTATTTATAGAATATTAGTATGATTTTTAAAATGTCACATACAAGTTTACAAGTGTCATTGAATATATATATATATATATATATATATATATATATATATATATATATATTGTTTTATCTATTTTTTCTCATAATCACCTTCCCCATCATCCCGATATATAATACAGCCGCGAATGCCTTTATAGCGGGCAAATAGTGAATTATGCAAATTTTTGTCAGATTACTTTCAATACTGTTATTAAATAAAAATTTGTTTATTCTTGAATTTTTTCTAAAAAAAATAGTTAAAAGTCGAATTATATAATTGAAACTTACAATAGAAACTATGTAAATGTACTGTATTACTATATTTAATATCGATATAGTTTCGATTAAAAATATAAAGCAAACAGTGTATTGAAAATTATTTTGAACAGAAAATTTTAACTCTTTCTATAGTCCTAAGGGATAGTAAATCATTATGAATTTCATATTTTAAGATTTACTCAGTTTACACACTGATTTTAATGCTAAGATTTAGTTAGATGTTAATTTATCGATTGGCAAATCTTGGCATCTCTCTTCGTAGGTCATATGATCATTTAAAAAGTTTCAAATTTAGTTTATTAAAAATCTGAAAACATTTTTGCTATTGTTATATTTTTTTTATAATATTCTAGTTGGTATTATTTAACAGTAAGTTTGCAAATAATTGCATTAAATGTTATAAAAAAACAGTGCAATCTTGTCGCTTAGATTGTTCAGTTTATAAGTTTCTAAAAATGACGTTTTTTTTGTTTATATTATTATTGCACACTATATTAATATAATAAAATTAATAATTGATTTTGTTGTTCGACTATAAGAAAAAACATGTTTTCTCAACATTGCATTTATACATAATTATTGTTAAATACATATATTCTATATGCGAACTCTTTTAAAACGATAATGCATGTAAGCAGCTCAAATAGTTTATTGTAAAAGTGAAACTATTACAAGATTTCAAGTGGTGATTTTTTTTTAAATATTGAACCAAACTCAGGCATGTTTTTCTTAATTAATTTATATATTTATGTATTACCATCTATAGGAAAGGAATGAGGAATGTCTGATGGTGACAAAATTCAACTCTCGATTTACAAACATTAGTTGTAATGAAGATAGTTGGATAGGGTTACATATAAAGTATAGATATGAAATCCAATACGAACTGAAACTAAAATACGAACTGAAACTAAGTAAAAAGTGGTGTAGCGAAGGGGGGCAAGGGGGTATTATACTCACAATGGGGCACCAAATGATCCGCAACAGAAAAAAATGCTGAAAAATAAATAAGAGTGAGTTTTGAACCGATTGTAATTTTAGTATTAAAAATGCGGTATATTAAATGAGATACTAATAATATATGTTTGAAATTATGATTATTTAATAATAATTATTTTTAATACTATTAATTTGAAATTTAAAAATTATTGATGTCTTTGAATCAGGATGTCCTTTTATTTTTCGATGCAATAAAATATAATGTAGGAATTATAAATTAATTGTATTGAAGACGATGGCTGTTTATCGCGATGTTATGTTCATCAAAAAAAAAATCGTTTTAACGTACTGTACGAAGGTTTGATGGCGTTGTGGCGTCCATTTTTTTCTCGTTGATCGTTGACCGACATTTGTCAAGAAATACGCGATGACTCACCAAAGGAAGATGAATAAGAGAAAAAGTATTCAAACATTTAACTTTTATATTGAATTTAACTATTTTAGTTCGAAAATTAATTCAAAAACTATACATTCAAGTTTAATATTCTATTTTACATTTGTACAATGTACCATATAATATCGTGCGTTTATTTTTTTCTATTTGATTCATTTTTCACAGTTCTAATAAAATTTATTATTTATAATCAATAATGATATAACATCGCATGTATTCATTAGGTTGTTAAGAAGTACGCGCTTATTTATCACACACACACACACGCACGCACACACACACGTACGCGCGCACGCGCGCACACACACACATACTTATTTGTACGATTTAATCGTTGTGTTAGAGTTCAATTTATTCTAATGCGTTTTCCTGAAAAATATTTTGCTTTCTTTTGATTTTCTTCAACTTTGACATCGAGCCTTTCAAAGTACGGTTATAACGATACTTTTCGTGACCATAATATTCTATACATTTTTTGCACGCGATTTTTAATTATAATATTTTTTTTATAATCGTCGGTTGAACTAATTAAAATTTATTATTTTTTATTTGTTTTTTTCACATATTTTTTATTTTTATCTTCAATTTGGTTAAATCTGATTTTTTTTATTTTTAACAGCCGGCGTCTTAAGTTACTTTCGGTGAACCGTAGTTTTTAAATGTATATTTTTTTACAATCGTCGCATAAATTAATTAGGATTTATAATTTTAGTTTTATGCCAAAGTTTTATGATTTAGTTTTATGCCAAAATATTAAATGAACTCTTTAAAGCGTTAATCGCTTTAAATTATTTTCTTTTAATTAATTTCCTATAAAACCCAGAGGAAACTCTTAATTTGTTTCTGAATAATTATATTTTGTCTTTATTATTTCTTTTTAAATATCGTCGAAAGTTTTGATGACCTCCAACAACGTTTCGATGTCGGAGGTCATCGGTAGTTTTGTTTTTTATTTTATGAAAATAAATAGAATGTTGCAATAAATATTGCATTTAATTTTCTTGTGTTTTTTTTCTAGGAAAATGCGCTAAGACAATTGGGAAAAAGAAATTTGCAATTCGAGCTCGTAAAAGGGAAAGTGAAGAACGTTTAGCTCGTGGTACAAGTAAATTTAAAAATTTCACTAATTACAAATTCATATTTAAGTATATTATAAAGTGATTTTTATTCAATTTTTAATCACTTTCTAATAAATTAAAATCAAAATATTTTTTATACAATATACGTATATTTTTTGGTTTTTTTTATTTTATTTTTTTTTTATATAATTAGTTCCAGGCGTATCGGCAACATATAAAGCTAAAAAAGAAACAAAAATGGATTGTTGTCCAGGTATAATTAATCATTAAATGCGTAAATTATAAGTAAAATCACGCATATCTTTTTAAATAAATATATATTTTAACCAAATAAATTTTTAACCAAAATTATTTATCATTTCTTTAAGGTTCCTCGTCGTCGAGCTCAGAAGGAATTGAAAAATTAAGCAAGATGTTCCAAACTCAATTACCTGGATCTTTAGAAAAAGGAGATATTTTAATTGCTAAGCGAGATACTTCGGAGCGGTCAAAAGTTGCCAAAAATAAAGGAAAAGGAAAATCTAGTAAAACTCAAACAACACCGATGGATGTGGAACCAAAGAAAATGGATATGGAACCAGAGAAGACGGATATGGAACCAGAGAAAATGGATATGGAACCAGAGAAAATGGATATGGAACCAGAGAAAATGGATATGGAACCAGAGAAAATGGGTATGGAACCAGAGAAAATGGATATGGAACCAGAGAAAATGGATATGGAACCAGAGAAAATGGATTTGGAACCAGGGAAAACGGATATGGAATGTGATGAACAAGATTCTACGAATATTGAAAAATCTCAAATGTTAAAAAGAAAAAGAGAGGCAAGAAGCCGCACTTCTAAAGCAGAAGATGATATAAATGAAACTAAAGTTTCGAAACGTAACAGAAACAAACGAAATTAAAAGAAACAATGAAACGTTTCTAGCTTAAGGAAAATCGATATCGTATAAAAATTACTGGTAATACCAGGGATCGGCAACCCCGCCGCCCGCCAAAGAATCACTATAATTTTAGGAAAACTAAATAAAGTTAATAAACTGAATAATATTTATATATATGTAATTGGAATTGTATTTCCTTTTTTCACTTTTAAAAATTGGAAAATTTTTGTTCTCTGACATTATTGTTATTATAGTATGTCATTTATTTTTATTTTTAATAATAATTATAATCGTATATGATGTAAAAGTACCATTTAAGATAAATTTAAATGTGTAGCCCGCATAAAAAAAATATTTTGAAAATGGCCCGTCGTCCTAAAAAGGTTTTCGATCCTGGATTATACAATATATAAAAGTTTGATGCCTACCCATTATGAATGTTTGAATGTTATACTTTTAAAACATCTTCATTTTTGTGTTTATGTTAATTAAATAAAAATATTTAAATTATTGATGTGCTCATCTTAAATATATATATATATATATATATATATATATATATATATATATATATATATATATATATAGTCATAAAGTTTTTCTTTTTAATTATTTACTAGTCTTATTTGTTCTTCTTTATGTATATATGAAGATATAAGAATATTATTTTTGTTGATCCTAAAATATTTATAAAGGTAATTAAATGCTAATGTTACATGATTTTTGTCATTGGTATTATTATTTAAGTTTCAAGTTATAGTTGTCCAGAGATGGTTTATTATTTTTAATAATAATTATAATCGTATATGATGTAAAAGTACCATTTAAGATGAATTTGAATGTGTAGCCCACATAAAAAAAATATTTTGAAAATGGCCAGTCGTCCGAAAAAGGTTTTCGATCCTGGATTATACAATATATAAAAGTTTGATGCTTACCCATTATTAATGTTTGAATTTTATACTTTTAAAACATCTTCATTTTTGTGTTTATGTTAATTAAATAAAAATATTAAAATTATTGATGTGCTCATCTTAAATATTTCTTAATATATAAATAAATAAAGAAATATATATATATATATATATATATATATATATATATATATATATATTTATATATATATAGTCATAAAGTTTTTCTTTTTAATTATTTACTAGTCTTATTTGTTCTTCTTTATGTATATATGATGATATAAGAATATTATTTTTGTTGATCCTAAAATATTTATAAAGGTAATTAAATGCTAATGTTACATGATTTATGTCATTGGTATTATTGTTTAAGTTTCAAGTTATTGTTGTCCAGAGATGGTTTAGAATTAACATTATAAGATTTTGTTTATTTTAAAATTTGAATTTGAATAAATATAATCAAATTATTTTTTATTATTATTTTACTTTTATTTAACCCTCTATGAACCGAATTTTTTTTTCGAATCTTTACGGTTCGTCACACTGACGGACGCGAATTTTAATTATTTAAAGTGTTTAACAATTTTAAACAATGATCGAGCGACATTGCACAAATTTAACTTTATCATATGTTATTAATTACGTATAGCGTTCAATTAAAGAGCTTTAAATTCTCGACTCTTTTGCACTCAGTCCTGCGATATTTAGTCATGTGAATTATAATATTTTATCTATTTATACAAGCACTACTTTTCTGTTATGATATCATAAAAGGAAATTTAATATTAGCGACATCTATGTACAATGTTAAATATCACAATTAACATTAAGATATTTTTTTTGGAATTTAATATTATTTTATGGTTTCTCAATTAAAATAGTTAATTATATACTAATAAATCAAAGTATTGATTCTGACATTCTTCTCTTTTCTTTTAATATTCTATCTATTTATCTATTTATGTGTTCATTTCACTAATATTACACCGCTATATCAAAATTCTCAAATTCAAATTACTCAGTTTATTAAGTAAAAAGCATATTTTATAGACATTAATATGTATTGATCTCAATTATAATATTATGATAAATCAGAATGCAATTAAATGTAAACGTCTATTGATCAATATTCACTTTTATTTTCAGATGTACCGAAAAATAAGAAGATTGTGGCTTATGATTGCTACGATTGTCCATTCGTCTGCAAACTTAGCACTAATCTCGACGTTGATCATAATCGTTTGGATCATAACACCGATACACCGAAAAGTCACTCTTAATATGGAAAATTTTCCACAACATACTTTACATTATTCAGTTTTTAAAAACATTTTTCTATTTCATATTGTAGTCTGTTTTTTTTTCTTTATTATGATAAAAATGAATAAATTTTTTGTTTGGTTTTCATGATTGATTGTTTCATTTATTTATTTCTCTTGATCTCATTCACTATTTGTTGAGTAATGAAATTTTCATTTTAATAATCTAATATGATATTTGACAAATATAGTAAATAGAAAGTGAAATAAATGATGTAGCTTAAGTTTAAGAAAAAAGGAAAATAATTTAAATTAAAGAAATATATTAGATTTCATCTATAATATAAATACTTTTCATCAATATTTCACATATATCAAACAAATGTATTTTTCATTTATTATTAGAATTTCAAAAATACTACCTAATAGTTTTTTATATTAAAAAAAATAATACTATTTTCTATAATTAGGATTTTTTTGGATTAGTTTGTCCGTATCATTATTATTGATTCTTCACAACAAGTAAAATTTCAAATAAATTTATCTTATATGTGTCAAGTGAATAGTTTTGAAAGCTATGTATTTAAATGTAAGCATTTAATCTGTTAATTAGCTTTCATATTTTTTGCCAAGTAATTATAAACATATATATATATATATATATATATATATATTCATTAATATATGTTTGTTGTATTATCTAATTATAAAATTATCAATAATTTTTCATCATTAAACGCCATTAGAAAATTTGCACAGCTCTTTCTATTATGATATAACTCATTTATTTTTCCTGATGGATTTGGAATTTACAATTTAAATCATCCATTTTAAAGGATAGAATATCGAATATAGAATATATAGAATATACAGTGACCAGTAACTCGAAGTCTGATCTTCTTGTATACATAATGAAAAATGTATTTTTTTATATATTAAACAAATAAATAAAAAAAAAATAAAAATATATCTTCTATCATCAAGTGAACATCACAAATTTAACAGGTGATTGAGCGACTCCCCCTTCCCTTTCACATATTTTATTTAATCTTAAGAGCTCCGCCTTTATATCTTAGTTTCTCAACATTTCAATATTTTTGCATATATTTTTTCTTTTAATACTATGCATTGTAATTAGATTTACTTATTTTACATTCTAATTGAACTTATTCATAACTGTGGACACCAGCTATGGATAAAATGATCGATATTTCTAGTAAAATTCTCAAAAAAATTGATTCTATATCTACTTAGTTATGACCAGAATGGCAAGATGATATTTTGCAATATATATATTAAATTAAGACTTGTAATTAAGTATTTAATTAGTATTACGACATTCATTGTTTCATTTGTATTAAATTTTATTTTCATATATATAAATTTTTAAATCTGTTTTGTATTAAAACAATATGGAATAAAAAGAATGAATCGTAATAAATTATTATGTATTTCCATTATTTCGTATTTAAATTAAATTTATATCAAATATTTAATGAGAAAACAATTACCATCATGTAACTTAAACGTAAATGTAGAAATATAAAAATATATGTATTATTATAAAAGTTAATAATAATGTATTTTTAATAACACATTTTATCTTTCGTTCACACAAGTTTTCAAGAAATAGAAACTCCAGCTTGAAAAACATATATATATATATATATATATATATATATATATATATATATATATATATATATATATATATATATATATATATAGTATCTAAAGAAAGAACTTTTGATTTATTATACGTTAACTGATATAAAATTTTGTACAATTAAAAAGAAACGCATTTTCGGAATATACAAAGAAACCAATAGAAGCTAATTTTCTCACAGCCATTACAGTGTCGATCATGTTTATATGCTTAAAATGGAATTTCGATTTTTACAATTGTACTATAATAATTATTACAATAAATGCATCGATTCATTATGTTACACTGAAAACTCTTTAGACACGAATTACTGAGTTATATCGAAACGTCTGTTTATACACAATATTCTATCATTGAAAATAAATATTTTTAATTCATAATTATTTATAGAATATTAGTATGATTTTTAAAATGTCACATACAAGTTTACAAGTGTCATTGAATATATATATATATATATATATATATATATATATATATATATATATATATATATATATATATATATATTGTTTTATCTATTTTTTCTCATAATCACCTTCCCCATCATCCCGATATATAATACAGCCGCGAATGCCTTTATAGCGGGCAAATAGTGAATTATGCAAATTTTTGTCAGATTACTTTCAATACTGTTATTAAATAAAAATTTGTTTATTCTTGAATTTTTTCTAAAAAAAATAGTTAAAAGTCGAATTATATAATTGAAACTTACAATAGAAACTATGTAAATGTACTGTATTACTATATTTAATATCGATATAGTTTCGATTAAAAATATAAAGCAAACAGTGTATTGAAAATTATTTTGAACAGAAAATTTTAACTCTTTCTATAGTCCTAAGGGATAGTAAATCATTATGAATTTCATATTTTAAGATTTACTCAGTTTACACACTGATTTTAATGCTAAGATTTAGTTAGATGTTAATTTATCGATTGGCAAATCTTGGCATCTCTCTTCGTAGGTCATATGATCATTTAAAAAGTTTCAAATTTAGTTTATTAAAAATCTGAAAACATTTTTGCTATTGTTATATTTTTTTTATAATATTCTAGTTGGTATTATTTAACAGTAAGTTTGCAAATAATTGCATTAAATGTTATAAAAAAACAGTGCAATCTTGTCGCTTAGATTGTTCAGTTTATAAGTTTCTAAAAATGACGTTTTTTTTGTTTATATTCTCTGAATTATTATTATTGCACACTATATTAATATAATAAAATTAATAATTGATTTTGTTGTTCGACTATAAGAAAAAACATGTTTTCTCAACATTGCATTTATACATAATTATTGTTAAATACATATATTCTATATGCGAACTCTTTTAAAACGATAATGCATGTAAGCAGCTCAAATAGTTTATTGTAAAAGTGAAACTATTACAAGATTTCAAGTGGTGATTTTTTTTTAAATATTGAACCAAACTCAGGCATGTTTTTCTTAATTAATTTATATATTTATGTATTACCATCTATAGGAAAAGAATGAGGAATGTCTGATGGTGACAAAATTCAACTCTCGATTTACAAACATTAGTTGTAATGAAGATAGTTGGATAGGGTTACATATAAAGTATAGATATGAAATCCAATACGAACTGAAACTAAAATACGAACTGAAACTAAGTAAAAAGTGGTGTAGCGAAGGGGGGCAAGGGGGTATTATACTCACAATGGGGCACCAAATGATCCGCAACAGAAAAAAATGCTGAAAAATAAATAAGAGTGAGTTTTGAACCGATTGTAATTTTAGTATTAAAAATGCGGTATATTAAATGAGATACTAATAATATATGTTTGAAATTATGATTATTTAATAATAATTATTTTTAATACTATTAATTTGAAATTTAAAAATTATTGATGTCTTTGAATCAGGATGTCCTTTTATTTTTCGATGCAATAAAATATAATGTAGGAATTATAAATTAATTGTATTGAAGACGATGGCTGTTTATCGCGATGTTATGTTCATCAAAAAAAAAATCGTTTTAACGTACTGTACGAAGGTTTGATGGCGTTGTGGCGTCCATTTTTTTCTCGTTGATCGTTGACCGACATTTGTCAAGAAATACGCGATGACTCACCAAAGGAAGATGAATAAGAGAAAAAGTATTCAAACATTTAACTTTTATATTGAATTTAACTATTTTAGTTCGAAAATTAATTCAAAAACTATACATTCAAGTTTAATATTCTATTTTACATTTGTACAATGTACCATATAATATCGTGCGTTTATTTTTTTCTATTTGATTCATTTTTCACAGTTCTAATAAAATTTATTATTTATAATCAATAATGATATAACATCGCATGTATTCATTAGGTTGTTAAGAAGTACGCGCTTATTTATCACACACACACACACGCACGCACACACACACGTACGCGCGCACGCGCGCACACACACACATACTTATTTGTACGATTTAATCGTTGTGTTAGAGTTCAATTTATTCTAATGCGTTTTCCTGAAAAATATTTTGCTTTCTTTTGATTTTCTTCAACTTTGACATCGAGCCTTTCAAAGTACGGTTATAACGATACTTTTCGTGACCATAATATTCTATACATTTTTTGCACGCGATTTTTAATTATAATATTTTTTTTATAATCGTCGGTTGAACTAATTAAAATTTATTATTTTTTATTTGTTTTTTTCACATATTTTTTATTTTTATCTTCAATTTGGTTAAATCTGATTTTTTTTATTTTTAACAGCCGGCGTCTTAAGTTACTTTCGGTGAACCGTAGTTTTTAAATGTATATTTTTTTACAATCGTCGCATAAATTAATTAGGATTTATAATTTTAGTTTTATGCCAAAGTTTTATGATTTAGTTTTATGCCAAAATATTAAATGAACTCTTTAAAGCGTTAATCGCTTTAAATTATTTTCTTTTAATTAATTTCCTATAAAACCCAGAGGAAACTCTTAATTTGTTTCTGAATAATTATATTTTGTCTTTATTATTTCTTTTTAAATATCGTCGAAAGTTTTGATGACCTCCAACAACGTTTCGATGTCGGAGGTCATCGGTAGTTTTGTTTTTTATTTTATGAAAATAAATAGAATGTTGCAATAAATATTGCATTTAATTTTCTTGTGTTTTTTTTCTAGGAAAATGCGCTAAGACAATTGGGAAAAAGAAATTTGCAATTCGAGCTCGTAAAAGGGAAAGTGAAGAACGTTTAGCTCGTGGTACAAGTAAATTTAAAAATTTCACTAATTACAAATTCATATTTAAGTATATTATAAAGTGATTTTTATTCAATTTTTAATCACTTTCTAATAAATTAAAATCAAAATATTTTTTATACAATATACGTATATTTTTTGGTTTTTTTTATTTTATTTTTTTTTTATATAATTAGTTCCAGGCGTATCGGCAACATATAAAGCTAAAAAAGAAACAAAAATGGATTGTTGTCCAGGTATAATTAATTCATTAAATGCGTAAATTATAAGTAAAATCACGCATATCTTTTTAAATAAATATATATTTTAACCAAATAAATTTTTAACCAAAATTATTTATCATTTCTTTAAGGTTCCTCGTCGTCGAGCTCAGAAGGAATTGAAAAATTAAGCAAGATGTTCCAAACTCAATTACCTGGATCTTTAGAAAAAGGAGATATTTTAATTGCTAAGCGAGATACTTCGGAGCGGTCAAAAGTTGCCAAAAATAAAGGAAAAGGAAAATCTAGTAAAACTCAAACAACACCGATGGATGTGGAACCAAAGAAAATGGATATGGAACCAGAGAAGACGGATATGGAACCAGAGAAAATGGATATGGAACCAGAGAAAATGGATATGGAACCAGAGAAAATGGATATGGAACCAGAGAAAATGGGTATGGAACCAGAGAAAATGGATATGGAACCAGAGAAAATGGATATGGAACCAGAGAAAATGGATTTGGAACCAGGGAAAACGGATATGGAATGTGATGAACAAGATTCTACGAATATTGAAAAATCTCAAATGTTAAAAAGAAAAAGAGAGGCAAGAAGCCGCACTTCTAAAGCAGAAGATGATATAAATGAAACTAAAGTTTCGAAACGTAACAGAAACAAACGAAATTAAAAGAAACAATGAAACGTTTCTAGCTTAAGGAAAATCGATATCGTATAAAAATTACTGGTAATACCAGGGATCGGCAACCCGCCGCCCGCCAAAGAATCACTATAATTTTAGGAAAACTAAATAAAGTTAATAAACTGAATAATATTTATATATATGTAATTGGAATTGTATTTCCTTTTTTCACTTTTAAAAATTGGAAAATTTTTGTTCTCTGACATTATTGTTATTATAGTATGTCATTTATTTTTATTTTTAATAATAATTATAATCGTATATGATGTAAAAGTACCATTTAAGATAAATTTAAATGTGTAGCCCGCATAAAAAAAATATTTTGAAAATGGCCCGTCGTCCTAAAAAGGTTTTCGATCCTGGATTATACAATATATAAAAGTTTGATGCCTACCCATTATGAATGTTTGAATGTTATACTTTTAAAACATCTTCATTTTTGTGTTTATGTTAATTAAATAAAAATATTTAAATTATTGATGTGCTCATCTTAAATATATAAATATATATATATATATATATATATATATATATATATATATATATATATAGTCATAAAGTTTTTCTTTTTAATTATTTACTAGTCTTATTTGTTCTTCTTTATGTATATATGAAGATATAAGAATATTATTTTTGTTGATCCTAAAATATTTATAAAGGTAATTAAATGCTAATGTTACATGATTTTTGTCATTGGTATTATTATTTAAGTTTCAAGTTATAGTTGTCCAGAGATGGTTTATTATTTTTAATAATAATTATAATCGTATATGATGTAAAAGTACCATTTAAGATGAATTTGAATGTGTAGCCCACATAAAAAAAATATTTTGAAAATGGCCAGTCGTCCGAAAAAGGTTTTCGATCCTGGATTATACAATATATAAAAGTTTGATGCTTACCCATTATTAATGTTTGAATTTTATACTTTTAAAACATCTTCATTTTTGTGTTTATGTTAATTAAATAAAAATATTAAAATTATTGATGTGCTCATCTTAAATATTTCTTAATATATAAATAAATAAAGAAATATATATATATATATATATATATATATATATTTATATATATATAGTCATAAAGTTTTTCTTTTTAATTATTTACTAGTCTTATTTGTTCTTCTTTATGTATATATGATGATATAAGAATATTATTTTTGTTGATCCTAAAATATTTATAAAGGTAATTAAATGCTAATGTTACATGATTTATGTCATTGGTATTATTGTTTAAGTTTCAAGTTATTGTTGTCCAGAGATGGTTTAGAATTAACATTATAAGATTTTGTTTATTTTAAAATTTGAATTTGAATAAATATAATCAAATTATTTTTTATTATTATTTTACTTTTATTTAACCCTCTATGAACCGAATTTTTTTTTCGAATCTTTACGGTTCGTCACACTGACGGACGCGAATTTTAATTATTTAAAGTGTTTAACAATTTTAAACAATGATCGAGCGACATTGCACAAATTTAACTTTATCATATGTTATTAATTACGTATAGCGTTCAATTAAAGAGCTTTAAATTCTCGACTCTTTTGCACTCAGTCCTGCGATATTTAGTCATGTGAATTATAATATTTTATCTATTTATACAAGCACTACTTTTCTGTTATGATATCATAAAAGGAAATTTAATATTAGCGACATCTATGTACAATGTTAAATATCACAATTAACATTAAGATATTTTTTTTGGAATTTAATATTATTTTATGGTTTCTCAATTAAAATAGTTAATTATATACTAATAAATCAAAGTATTGATTCTGACATTCTTCTCTTTTCTTTTAATATTCTATCTATTTATCTATTTATGTGTTCATTTCACTAATATTACACCGCTATATCAAAATTCTCAAATTCAAATTACTCAGTTTATTAAGTAAAAAGCATATTTTATAGACATTAATATGTATTGATCTCAATTATAATATTATGATAAATCAGAATGCAATTAAATGTAAACGTCTATTGATCAATATTCACTTTTATTTTCAGATGTACCGAAAAATAAGAAGATTGTGGCTTATGATTGCTACGATTGTCCATTCGTCTGCAAACTTAGCACTAATCTCGACGTTGATCATAATCGTTTGGATCATAACACCGATACACCGAAAAGTCACTCTTAATATGGAAAATTTTCCACAACATACTTTACATTATTCAGTTTTTAAAAACATTTTTCTATTTCATATTGTAGTCTGTTTTTTTTTCTTTATTATGATAAAAATGAATAAATTTTTTGTTTGGTTTTCATGATTGATTGTTTCATTTATTTATTTCTCTTGATCTCATTCACTATTTGTTGAGTAATGAAATTTTCATTTTAATAATCTAATATGATATTTGACAAATATAGTAAATAGAAAGTGAAATAAATGATGTAGCTTAAGTTTAAGAAAAAAGGAAAATAATTTAAATTAAAGAAATATATTAGATTTCATCTATAATATAAATACTTTTCATCAATATTTCACATATATCAAACAAATGTATTTTTCATTTATTATTAGAATTTCAAAAATACTACCTAATAGTTTTTTATATTAAAAAAAATAATACTATTTTCTATAATTAGGATTTTTTTGGATTAGTTTGTCCGTATCATTATTATTGATTCTTCACAACAAGTAAAATTTCAAATAAATTTATCTTATATGTGTCAAGTGAATAGTTTTGAAAGCTATGTATTTAAATGTAAGCATTTAATCTGTTAATTAGCTTTCATATTTTTTGCCAAGTAATTATAAACATATATATATATATATATATATATATATATATATTCATTAATATATGTTTGTTGTATTATCTAATTATAAAATTATCAATAATTTTTCATCATTAAACGCCATTAGAAAATTTGCACAGCTCTTTCTATTATGATATAACTCATTTATTTTTCCTGATGGATTTGGAATTTACAATTTAAATCATCCATTTTAAAGGATAGAATATCGAATATAGAATATATAGAATATACAGTGACCAGTAACTCGAAGTCTGATCTTCTTGTATACATAATGAAAAATGTATTTTTTTATATATTAAACAAATAAATAAAAAAAAAATAAAAATATATCTTCTATCATCAAGTGAACATCACAAATTTAACAGGTGATTGAGCGACTCCCCCTTCCCTTTCACATATTTTATTTAATCTTAAGAGCTCCGCCTTTATATCTTAGTTTCTCAACATTTCAATATTTTTGCATATATTTTTTCTTTTAATACTATGCATTGTAATTAGATTTACTTATTTTACATTCTAATTGAACTTATTCATAACTGTGGACACCAGCTATGGATAAAATGATCGATATTTCTAGTAAAATTCTCAAAAAAATTGATTCTATATCTACTTAGTTATGACCAGAATGGCAAGATGATATTTTGCAATATATATATTAAATTAAGACTTGTAATTAAGTATTTAATTAGTATTACGACATTCATTGTTTCATTTGTATTAAATTTTATTTTCATATATATAAATTTTTAAATCTGTTTTGTATTAAAACAATATGGAATAAAAAGAATGAATCGTAATAAATTATTATGTATTTCCATTATTTCGTATTTAAATTAAATTTATATCAAATATTTAATGAGAAAACAATTACCATCATGTAACTTAAACGTAAATGTAGAAATATAAAAATATATGTATTATTATAAAAGTTAATAATAATGTATTTTTAATAACACATTTTATCTTTCGTTCACACAAGTTTTCAAGAAATAGAAACTCCAGCTTGAAAAACATATATATATATATATATATATATATATATATATATATATATATATATATATATATATATAGTATCTAAAGAAAGAACTTTTGATTTATTATACGTTAACTGATATAAAATTTTGTACAATTAAAAAGAAACGCATTTTCGGAATATACAAAGAAACCAATAGAAGCTAATTTTCTCACAGCCATTACAGTGTCGATCATGTTTATATGCTTAAAATGGAATTTCGATTTTTACAATTGTACTATAATAATTATTACAATAAATGCATCGATTCATTATGTTACACTGAAAACTCTTTAGACACGAATTACTGAGTTATATCGAAACGTCTGTTTATACACAATATTCTATCATTGAAAATAAATATTTTTAATTCATAATTATTTATAGAATATTAGTATGATTTTTAAAATGTCACATACAAGTTTACAAGTGTCATTGAATATATATATATATATATATATATATATATATATATATATATATATATTGTTTTATCTATTTTTTCTCATAATCACCTTCCCCATCATCCCGATATATAATACAGCCGCGAATGCCTTTATAGCGGGCAAATAGTGAATTATGCAAATTTTTGTCAGATTACTTTCAATACTGTTATTAAATAAAAATTTGTTTATTCTTGAATTTTTTCTAAAAAAAATAGTTAAAAGTCGAATTATATAATTGAAACTTACAATAGAAACTATGTAAATGTACTGTATTACTATATTTAATATCGATATAGTTTCGATTAAAAATATAAAGCAAACAGTGTATTGAAAATTATTTTGAACAGAAAATTTTAACTCTTTCTATAGTCCTAAGGGATAGTAAATCATTATGAATTTCATATTTTAAGATTTACTCAGTTTACACACTGATTTTAATGCTAAGATTTAGTTAGATGTTAATTTATCGATTGGCAAATCTTGGCATCTCTCTTCGTAGGTCATATGATCATTTAAAAAGTTTCAAATTTAGTTTATTAAAAATCTGAAAACATTTTTGCTATTGTTATATTTTTTTTATAATATTCTAGTTGGTATTATTTAACAGTAAGTTTGCAAATAATTGCATTAAATGTTATAAAAAAACAGTGCAATCTTGTCGCTTAGATTGTTCAGTTTATAAGTTTCTAAAAATGACGTTTTTTTTGTTTATATTCTCTGAATTATTATTATTGCACACTATATTAATATAATAAAATTAATAATTGATTTTGTTGTTCGACTATAAGAAAAAACATGTTTTCTCAACATTGCATTTATACATAATTATTGTTAAATACATATATTCTATATGCGAACTCTTTTAAAACGATAATGCATGTAAGCAGCTCAAATAGTTTATTGTAAAAGTGAAACTATTACAAGATTTCAAGTGGTGATTTTTTTTTAAATATTGAACCAAACTCAGGCATGTTTTTCTTAATTAATTTATATATTTATGTATTACCATCTATAGGAAAGGAATGAGGAATGTCTGATGGTGACAAAATTCAACTCTCGATTTACAAACATTAGTTGTAAATAGTTGGATAGGGTTACATATAAAGTATAGATATGAAATCCAATACGAACTGAAACTAAAATACGAACTGAAACTAAGTAAAAAGTGGTGTAGCGAAGGGGGGCAAGGGGGTATTATACTCACAATGGGGCACCAAATGATCCGCAACAGAAAAAAATGCTGAAAAATAAATAAGAGTGAGTTTTGAACCGATTGTAATTTTAGTATTAAAAATGCGGTATATTAAATGAGATACTAATAATATATGTTTGAAATTATGATTATTTAATAATAATTATTTTTAATACTATTAATTTGAAATTTAAAAATTATTGATGTCTTTGAATCAGGATGTCCTTTTATTTTTCGATGCAATAAAATATAATGTAGGAATTATAAATTAATTGTATTGAAGACGATGGCTGTTTATCGCGATGTTATGTTCATCAAAAAAAAAATCGTTTTAACGTACTGTACGAAGGTTTGATGGCGTTGTGGCGTCCATTTTTTTCTCGTTGATCGTTGACCGACATTTGTCAAGAAATACGCGATGACTCACCAAAGGAAGATGAATAAGAGAAAAAGTATTCAAACATTTAACTTTTATATTGAATTTAACTATTTTAGTTCGAAAATTAATTCAAAAACTATACATTCAAGTTTAATATTCTATTTTACATTTGTACAATGTACCATATAATATCGTGCGTTTATTTTTTTCTATTTGATTCATTTTTCACAGTTCTAATAAAATTTATTATTTATAATCAATAATGATATAACATCGCATGTATTCATTAGGTTGTTAAGAAGTACGCGCTTATTTATCACACACACACACACGCACGCACACACACACGTACGCGCGCACGCGCGCACACACACACATACTTATTTGTACGATTTAATCGTTGTGTTAGAGTTCAATTTATTCTAATGCGTTTTCCTGAAAAATATTTTGCTTTCTTTTGATTTTCTTCAACTTTGACATCGAGCCTTTCAAAGTACGGTTATAACGATACTTTTCGTGACCATAATATTCTATACATTTTTTGCACGCGATTTTTAATTATAATATTTTTTTTATAATCGTCGGTTGAACTAATTAAAATTTATTATTTTTTATTTGTTTTTTTCACATATTTTTTATTTTTATCTTCAATTTGGTTAAATCTGATTTTTTTTATTTTTAACAGCCGGCGTCTTAAGTTACTTTCGGTGAACCGTAGTTTTTAAATGTATATTTTTTTACAATCGTCGCATAAATTAATTAGGATTTATAATTTTAGTTTTATGCCAAAGTTTTATGATTTAGTTTTATGCCAAAATATTAAATGAACTCTTTAAAGCGTTAATCGCTTTAAATTATTTTCTTTTAATTAATTTCCTATAAAACCCAGAGGAAACTCTTAATTTGTTTCTGAATAATTATATTTTGTCTTTATTATTTCTTTTTAAATATCGTCGAAAGTTTTGATGACCTCCAACAACGTTTCGATGTCGGAGGTCATCGGTAGTTTTGTTTTTTATTTTATGAAAATAAATAGAATGTTGCAATAAATATTGCATTTAATTTTCTTGTGTTTTTTTTCTAGGAAAATGCGCTAAGACAATTGGGAAAAAGAAATTTGCAATTCGAGCTCGTAAAAGGGAAAGTGAAGAACGTTTAGCTCGTGGTACAAGTAAATTTAAAAATTTCACTAATTACAAATTCATATTTAAGTATATTATAAAGTGATTTTTATTCAATTTTTAATCACTTTCTAATAAATTAAAATCAAAATATTTTTTATACAATATACGTATATTTTTTGGTTTTTTTTATTTTATTTTTTTTTTATATAATTAGTTCCAGGCGTATCGGCAACATATAAAGCTAAAAAAGAAACAAAAATGGATTGTTGTCCAGGTATAATTAATTCATTAAATGCGTAAATTATAAGTAAAATCACGCATATCTTTTTAAATAAATATATATTTTAACCAAATAAATTTTTAACCAAAATTATTTATCATTTCTTTAAGGTTCCTCGTCGTCGAGCTCAGAAGGAATTGAAAAATTAAGCAAGATGTTCCAAACTCAATTACCTGGATCTTTAGAAAAAGGAGATATTTTAATTGCTAAGCGAGATACTTCGGAGCGGTCAAAAGTTGCCAAAAATAAAGGAAAAGGAAAATCTAGTAAAACTCAAACAACACCGATGGATGTGGAACCAAAGAAAATGGATATGGAACCAGAGAAGACGGATATGGAACCAGAGAAAATGGATATGGAACCAGAGAAAATGGATATGGAACCAGAGAAAATGGATATGGAACCAGAGAAAATGGGTATGGAACCAGAGAAAATGGATATGGAACCAGAGAAAATGGATATGGAACCAGAGAAAATGGATTTGGAACCAGGGAAAACGGATATGGAATGTGATGAACAAGATTCTACGAATATTGAAAAATCTCAAATGTTAAAAAGAAAAAGAGAGGCAAGAAGCCGCACTTCTAAAGCAGAAGATGATATAAATGAAACTAAAGTTTCGAAACGTAACAGAAACAAACGAAATTAAAAGAAACAATGAAACGTTTCTAGCTTAAGGAAAATCGATATCGTATAAAAATTACTGGTAATACCAGGGATCGGCAACCCGCCGCCCGCCAAAGAATCACTATAATTTTAGGAAAAACTAAATAAAGTTAATAAACTGAATAATATTTATATATATGTAATTGGAATTGTATTTCCTTTTTTCACTTTTAAAAATTGGAAAATTTTTGTTCTCTGACATTATTGTTATTATAGTATGTCATTTATTTTTATTTTTAATAATAATTATAATCGTATATGATGTAAAAGTACCATTTAAGATAAATTTAAATGTGTAGCCCGCATAAAAAAAATATTTTGAAAATGGCCCGTCGTCCTAAAAAGGTTTTCGATCCTGGATTATACAATATATAAAAGTTTGATGCCTACCCATTATGAATGTTTGAATGTTATACTTTTAAAACATCTTCATTTTTGTGTTTATGTTAATTAAATAAAAATATTTAAATTATTGATGTGCTCATCTTAAATATATAAATATATATATATATATATATATATATATATATATATATATATATATAGTCATAAAGTTTTTCTTTTTAATTATTTACTAGTCTTATTTGTTCTTCTTTATGTATATATGAAGATATAAGAATATTATTTTTGTTGATCCTAAAATATTTATAAAGGTAATTAAATGCTAATGTTACATGATTTTTGTCATTGGTATTATTATTTAAGTTTCAAGTTATAGTTGTCCAGAGATGGTTTATTATTTTTAATAATAATTATAATCGTATATGATGTAAAAGTACCATTTAAGATGAATTTGAATGTGTAGCCCACATAAAAAAAATATTTTGAAAATGGCCAGTCGTCCGAAAAAGGTTTTCGATCCTGGATTATACAATATATAAAAGTTTGATGCTTACCCATTATTAATGTTTGAATTTTATACTTTTAAAACATCTTCATTTTTGTGTTTATGTTAATTAAATAAAAATATTAAAATTATTGATGTGCTCATCTTAAATATTTCTTAATATATAAATAAATAAAGAAATATATATATATATATATATATATATATATATATATATATATTTATATATATATAGTCATAAAGTTTTTCTTTTTAATTATTTACTAGTCTTATTTGTTCTTCTTTATGTATATATGATGATATAAGAATATTATTTTTGTTGATCCTAAAATATTTATAAAGGTAATTAAATGCTAATGTTACATGATTTATGTCATTGGTATTATTGTTTAAGTTTCAAGTTATTGTTGTCCAGAGATGGTTTAGAATTAACATTATAAGATTTTGTTTATTTTAAAATTTGAATTTGAATAAATATAATCAAATTATTTTTTATTATTATTTTACTTTTATTTAACCCTCTATGAACCGAATTTTTTTTTCGAATCTTTACGGTTCGTCACACTGACGGACGCGAATTTTAATTATTTAAAGTGTTTAACAATTTTAAACAATGATCGAGCGACATTGCACAAATTTAACTTTATCATATGTTATTAATTACGTATAGCGTTCAATTAAAGAGCTTTAAATTCTCGACTCTTTTGCACTCAGTCCTGCGATATTTAGTCATGTGAATTATAATATTTTATCTATTTATACAAGCACTACTTTTCTGTTATGATATCATAAAAGGAAATTTAATATTAGCGACATCTATGTACAATGTTAAATATCACAATTAACATTAAGATATTTTTTTTGGAATTTAATATTATTTTATGGTTTCTCAATTAAAATAGTTAATTATATACTAATAAATCAAAGTATTGATTCTGACATTCTTCTCTTTTCTTTTAATATTCTATCTATTTATCTATTTATGTGTTCATTTCACTAATATTACACCGCTATATCAAAATTCTCAAATTCAAATTACTCAGTTTATTAAGTAAAAAGCATATTTTATAGACATTAATATGTATTGATCTCAATTATAATATTATGATAAATCAGAATGCAATTAAATGTAAACGTCTATTGATCAATATTCACTTTTATTTTCAGATGTACCGAAAAATAAGAAGATTGTGGCTTATGATTGCTACGATTGTCCATTCGTCTGCAAACTTAGCACTAATCTCGACGTTGATCATAATCGTTTGGATCATAACACCGATACACCGAAAAGTCACTCTTAATATGGAAAATTTTCCACAACATACTTTACATTATTCAGTTTTTAAAAACATTTTTCTATTTCATATTGTAGTCTGTTTTTTTTTCTTTATTATGATAAAAATGAATAAATTTTTTGTTTGGTTTTCATGATTGATTGTTTCATTTATTTATTTCTCTTGATCTCATTCACTATTTGTTGAGTAATGAAATTTTCATTTTAATAATCTAATATGATATTTGACAAATATAGTAAATAGAAAGTGAAATAAATGATGTAGCTTAAGTTTAAGAAAAAAGGAAAATAATTTAAATTAAAGAAATATATTAGATTTCATCTATAATATAAATACTTTTCATCAATATTTCACATATATCAAACAAATGTATTTTTCATTTATTATTAGAATTTCAAAAATACTACCTAATAGTTTTTTATATTAAAAAAAATAATACTATTTTCTATAATTAGGATTTTTTTGGATTAGTTTGTCCGTATCATTATTATTGATTCTTCACAACAAGTAAAATTTCAAATAAATTTATCTTATATGTGTCAAGTGAATAGTTTTGAAAGCTATGTATTTAAATGTAAGCATTTAATCTGTTAATTAGCTTTCATATTTTTTGCCAAGTAATTATAAACATATATATATATATATATATATATATATTCATTAATATATGTTTGTTGTATTATCTAATTATAAAATTATCAATAATTTTTCATCATTAAACGCCATTAGAAAATTTGCACAGCTCTTTCTATTATGATATAACTCATTTATTTTTCCTGATGGATTTGGAATTTACAATTTAAATCATCCATTTTAAAGGATAGAATATCGAATATAGAATATATAGAATATACAGTGACCAGTAACTCGAAGTCTGATCTTCTTGTATACATAATGAAAAATGTATTTTTTTATATATTAAACAAATAAATAAAAAAAAAATAAAAATATATCTTCTATCATCAAGTGAACATCACAAATTTAACAGGTGATTGAGCGACTCCCCCTTCCCTTTCACATATTTTATTTAATCTTAAGAGCTCCGCCTTTATATCTTAGTTTCTCAACATTTCAATATTTTTGCATATATTTTTTCTTTTAATACTATGCATTGTAATTAGATTTACTTATTTTACATTCTAATTGAACTTATTCATAACTGTGGACACCAGCTATGGATAAAATGATCGATATTTCTAGTAAAATTCTCAAAAAAATTGATTCTATATCTACTTAGTTATGACCAGAATGGCAAGATGATATTTTGCAATATATATATTAAATTAAGACTTGTAATTAAGTATTTAATTAGTATTACGACATTCATTGTTTCATTTGTATTAAATTTTATTTTCATATATATAAATTTTTAAATCTGTTTTGTATTAAAACAATATGGAATAAAAAGAATGAATCGTAATAAATTATTATGTATTTCCATTATTTCGTATTTAAATTAAATTTATATCAAATATTTAATGAGAAAACAATTACCATCATGTAACTTAAACGTAAATGTAGAAATATAAAAATATATGTATTATTATAAAAGTTAATAATAATGTATTTTTAATAACACATTTTATCTTTCGTTCACACAAGTTTTCAAGAAATAGAAACTCCAGCTTGAAAAACATATATATATATATATATATATATATATATATATATATATATATATATATATATATATATATATATATAGTATCTAAAGAAAGAACTTTTGATTTATTATACGTTAACTGATATAAAATTTTGTACAATTAAAAAGAAACGCATTTTCGGAATATACAAAGAAACCAATAGAAGCTAATTTTCTCACAGCCATTACAGTGTCGATCATGTTTATATGCTTAAAATGGAATTTCGATTTTTACAATTGTACTATAATAATTATTACAATAAATGCATCGATTCATTATGTTACACTGAAAACTCTTTAGACACGAATTACTGAGTTATATCGAAACGTCTGTTTATACACAATATTCTATCATTGAAAATAAATATTTTTAATTCATAATTATTTATAGAATATTAGTATGATTTTTAAAATGTCACATACAAGTTTACAAGTGTCATTGAATATATATATATATATATATATATATATATATATATATATATATATATATATATATATATATATATTGTTTTATCTATTTTTTCTCATAATCACCTTCCCCATCATCCCGATATATAATACAGCCGCGAATGCCTTTATAGCGGGCAAATAGTGAATTATGCAAATTTTTGTCAGATTACTTTCAATACTGTTATTAAATAAAAATTTGTTTATTCTTGAATTTTTTCTAAAAAAAATAGTTAAAAGTCGAATTATATAATTGAAACTTACAATAGAAACTATGTAAATGTACTGTATTACTATATTTAATATCGATATAGTTTCGATTAAAAATATAAAGCAAACAGTGTATTGAAAATTATTTTGAACAGAAAATTTTAACTCTTTCTATAGTCCTAAGGGATAGTAAATCATTATGAATTTCATATTTTAAGATTTACTCAGTTTACACACTGATTTTAATGCTAAGATTTAGTTAGATGTTAATTTATCGATTGGCAAATCTTGGCATCTCTCTTCGTAGGTCATATGATCATTTAAAAAGTTTCAAATTTAGTTTATTAAAAATCTGAAAACATTTTTGCTATTGTTATATTTTTTTTATAATATTCTAGTTGGTATTATTTAACAGTAAGTTTGCAAATAATTGCATTAAATGTTATAAAAAAACAGTGCAATCTTGTCGCTTAGATTGTTCAGTTTATAAGTTTCTAAAAATGACGTTTTTTTTGTTTATATTCTCTGAATTATTATTATTGCACACTATATTAATATAATAAAATTAATAATTGATTTTGTTGTTCGACTATAAGAAAAAACATGTTTTCTCAACATTGCATTTATACATAATTATTGTTAAATACATATATTCTATATGCGAACTCTTTTAAAACGATAATGCATGTAAGCAGCTCAAATAGTTTATTGTAAAAGTGAAACTATTACAAGATTTCAAGTGGTGATTTTTTTTTAAATATTGAACCAAACTCAGGCATGTTTTTCTTAATTAATTTATATATTTATGTATTACCATCTATAGGAAAGGAATGAGGAATGTCTGATGGTGACAAAATTCAACTCTCGATTTACAAACATTAGTTGTAATGAAGATAGTTGGATAGGGTTACATATAAAGTATAGATATGAAATCCAATACGAACTGAAACTAAAATACGAACTGAAACTAAGTAAAAAGTGGTGTAGCGAAGGGGGGCAAGGGGGTATTATACTCACAATGGGGCACCAAATGATCCGCAACAGAAAAAAATGCTGAAAAATAAATAAGAGTGAGTTTTGAACCGATTGTAATTTTAGTATTAAAAATGCGGTATATTAAATGAGATACTAATAATATATGTTTGAAATTATGATTATTTAATAATAATTATTTTTAATACTATTAATTTGAAATTTAAAAATTATTGATGTCTTTGAATCAGGATGTCCTTTTATTTTTCGATGCAATAAAATATAATGTAGGAATTATAAATTAATTGTATTGAAGACGATGGCTGTTTATCGCGATGTTATGTTCATCAAAAAAAAAATCGTTTTAACGTACTGTACGAAGGTTTGATGGCGTTGTGGCGTCCATTTTTTTCTCGTTGATCGTTGACCGACATTTGTCAAGAAATACGCGATGACTCACCAAAGGAAGATGAATAAGAGAAAAAGTATTCAAACATTTAACTTTTATATTGAATTTAACTATTTTAGTTCGAAAATTAATTCAAAAACTATACATTCAAGTTTAATATTCTATTTTACATTTGTACAATGTACCATATAATATCGTGCGTTTATTTTTTTCTATTTGATTCATTTTTCACAGTTCTAATAAAATTTATTATTTATAATCAATAATGATATAACATCGCATGTATTCATTAGGTTGTTAAGAAGTACGCGCTTATTTATCACACACACACACACGCACGCACACACACACGTACGCGCGCACGCGCGCACACACACACATACTTATTTGTACGATTTAATCGTTGTGTTAGAGTTCAATTTATTCTAATGCGTTTTCCTGAAAAATATTTTGCTTTCTTTTGATTTTCTTCAACTTTGACATCGAGCCTTTCAAAGTACGGTTATAACGATACTTTTCGTGACCATAATATTCTATACATTTTTTGCACGCGATTTTTAATTATAATATTTTTTTTATAATCGTCGGTTGAACTAATTAAAATTTATTATTTTTTATTTGTTTTTTTCACATATTTTTTATTTTTATCTTCAATTTGGTTAAATCTGATTTTTTTTATTTTTAACAGCCGGCGTCTTAAGTTACTTTCGGTGAACCGTAGTTTTTAAATGTATATTTTTTTACAATCGTCGCATAAATTAATTAGGATTTATAATTTTAGTTTTATGCCAAAGTTTTATGATTTAGTTTTATGCCAAAATATTAAATGAACTCTTTAAAGCGTTAATCGCTTTAAATTATTTTCTTTTAATTAATTTCCTATAAAACCCAGAGGAAACTCTTAATTTGTTTCTGAATAATTATATTTTGTCTTTATTATTTCTTTTTAAATATCGTCGAAAGTTTTGATGACCTCCAACAACGTTTCGATGTCGGAGGTCATCGGTAGTTTTGTTTTTTATTTTATGAAAATAAATAGAATGTTGCAATAAATATTGCATTTAATTTTCTTGTGTTTTTTTTCTAGGAAAATGCGCTAAGACAATTGGGAAAAAGAAATTTGCAATTCGAGCTCGTAAAAGGGAAAGTGAAGAACGTTTAGCTCGTGGTACAAGTAAATTTAAAAATTTCACTAATTACAAATTCATATTTAAGTATATTATAAAGTGATTTTTATTCAATTTTTAATCACTTTCTAATAAATTAAAATCAAAATATTTTTTATACAATATACGTATATTTTTTGGTTTTTTTTATTTTATTTTTTTTTTATATAATTAGTTCCAGGCGTATCGGCAACATATAAAGCTAAAAAAGAAACAAAAATGGATTGTTGTCCAGGTATAATTAATTCATTAAATGCGTAAATTATAAGTAAAATCACGCATATCTTTTTAAATAAATATATATTTTAACCAAATAAATTTTTAACCAAAATTATTTATCATTTCTTTAAGGTTCCTCGTCGTCGAGCTCAGAAGGAATTGAAAAATTAAGCAAGATGTTCCAAACTCAATTACCTGGATCTTTAGAAAAAGGAGATATTTTAATTGCTAAGCGAGATACTTCGGAGCGGTCAAAAGTTGCCAAAAATAAAGGAAAAGGAAAATCTAGTAAAACTCAAACAACACCGATGGATGTGGAACCAAAGAAAATGGATATGGAACCAGAGAAGACGGATATGGAACCAGAGAAAATGGATATGGAACCAGAGAAAATGGATATGGAACCAGAGAAAATGGATATGGAACCAGAGAAAATGGGTATGGAACCAGAGAAAATGGATATGGAACCAGAGAAAATGGATATGGAACCAGAGAAAATGGATTTGGAACCAGGGAAAACGGATATGGAATGTGATGAACAAGATTCTACGAATATTGAAAAATCTCAAATGTTAAAAAGAAAAAGAGAGGCAAGAAGCCGCACTTCTAAAGCAGAAGATGATATAAATGAAACTAAAGTTTCGAAACGTAACAGAAACAAACGAAATTAAAAGAAACAATGAAACGTTTCTAGCTTAAGGAAAATCGATATCGTATAAAAATTACTGGTAATACCAGGGATCGGCAACCCGCCGCCCGCCAAAGAATCACTATAATTTTAGGAAAACTAAATAAAGTTAATAAACTGAATAATATTTATATATATGTAATTGGAATTGTATTTCCTTTTTTCACTTTTAAAAATTGGAAAATTTTTGTTCTCTGACATTATTGTTATTATAGTATGTCATTTATTTTTATTTTTAATAATAATTATAATCGTATATGATGTAAAAGTACCATTTAAGATAAATTTAAATGTGTAGCCCGCATAAAAAAAATATTTTGAAAATGGCCCGTCGTCCTAAAAAGGTTTTCGATCCTGGATTATACAATATATAAAAGTTTGATGCCTACCCATTATGAATGTTTGAATGTTATACTTTTAAAACATCTTCATTTTTGTGTTTATGTTAATTAAATAAAAATATTTAAATTATTGATGTGCTCATCTTAAATATATAAATATATATATATATATATATATATATATATATATATATATATATATATATATAGTCATAAAGTTTTTCTTTTTAATTATTTACTAGTCTTATTTGTTCTTCTTTATGTATATATGAAGATATAAGAATATTATTTTTGTTGATCCTAAAATATTTATAAAGGTAATTAAATGCTAATGTTACATGATTTTTGTCATTGGTATTATTATTTAAGTTTCAAGTTATAGTTGTCCAGAGATGGTTTATTATTTTTAATAATAATTATAATCGTATATGATGTAAAAGTACCATTTAAGATGAATTTGAATGTGTAGCCCACATAAAAAAAATATTTTGAAAATGGCCAGTCGTCCGAAAAAGGTTTTCGATCCTGGATTATACAATATATAAAAGTTTGATGCTTACCCATTATTAATGTTTGAATTTTATACTTTTAAAACATCTTCATTTTTGTGTTTATGTTAATTAAATAAAAATATTAAAATTATTGATGTGCTCATCTTAAATATTTCTTAATATATAAATAAATAAAGAAATATATATATATATATATATATATATATATATATATATTTATATATATATAGTCATAAAGTTTTTCTTTTTAATTATTTACTAGTCTTATTTGTTCTTCTTTATGTATATATGATGATATAAGAATATTATTTTTGTTGATCCTAAAATATTTATAAAGGTAATTAAATGCTAATGTTACATGATTTATGTCATTGGTATTATTGTTTAAGTTTCAAGTTATTGTTGTCCAGAGATGGTTTAGAATTAACATTATAAGATTTTGTTTATTTTAAAATTTGAATTTGAATAAATATAATCATATTATTTTTTATTATTATTTTACTTTTATTTAACCCTCTATGAACCGATTTTTTTTTTCGAATCTTTACGGTTCGTCACACTGACGGACGCGAATTTTAATTATTTAAAGTGTTTAACAATTTTAAACAATGATCGAGCGACATTGCACAAATTTAACTTTATCATATGTTATTAATTATAAAAATGAATAAATGTTTTGTTTGGTTTTCATGATTGATTGTTTTATTTATTTATTTCTCTTAATCCCATTCACTATTTGTTGATTAATGAAATTTTCATTTTAATAATCTATTATGATATTTGACAAATATAGTAAATAGAAAGTGAAATAAATGATGTAGCTTAAGTTTAAGAAAACAAAAATAATTTAAATTAAAGAAATATATTAGATTTTATCTATAATATAAATACTTTTTATCAATATTTCACATATATTAAACAAATGTATTATCATTTAGAATTTCAAAAATACTACCTAATAGTTTTTTATATTAAAAAAAATACTATTTTCTATAATTAGAATTTTTTTGTATTAGTTTGTTCGTATCATTATTTTTGATTCTTCACATTAAATAAAATTTCAAATAAATTTCTCTTATATGTGTCAAGTGAATAGTTTTGAAAGCTATGTAATTAAATGTAAGCATTTAATCTGTTAATTAGCTTTCATATTTTTTGCCAAGTAATTATAAACATATATATATATATATATATATATATATATATATATATATATTTATATATTATAAACATATATATATAATATATATATATATATATATATATATATATATATATATTTATATATTATAAACATATATATATAATATATATATTATATATATATATATATATATATATATATATATATATTTATATATTATAAACATATATATATATAATATATATATTATATATATATATATATATATTCATTAATATATGTTTGTTGTATTATTTAATTATAAAATTATCAATTAGTTTACTATTATCAATAATTTTTCATCATTAAACGCCATTAGAAAATTGGCACAGCTCTTTCTATTTTGATATAAGTCATTTATTTTTCCTGATGGATTTGGAATTTACAATTTAAATTATTCATTCTAAAGGATAGAATATCATTATTCAAAATTAAAAATATTGGTAAAAATTAAAGAATAAATAAATAAAAAAAAGTAAATATTCACCTTTTTTTGATGAATTATGTAATAAATAGTAAGGAGAATATCAAGTTAATTATTATTTAATATATATCATTAATAATATTTATTAAGAAAATATTTTACTTTTATAGTTGAAGTTCTCTTTCAAAAATCTGATTATTTTAAGGGAAAAGTTCATTTAACCTAATATACATTGTTCACAATATCAAAAGGTTTATTAATTTTAAAGAAACCGGTCAAATTTATTGGATTAATTTGAAAATGAGGTTACAATAATATACGATCATTATTATATGTAAAATTAAAACAAATCGTTTCTTTTTTCATTATAACATAAAAAAAACTGTAAACTTGGAGTATTTAGTGTAAGTTTTCATTGAAGATATTTGATAATACTGTCGAGTCTTCTGCCATTTAGACCAATGTCCCATATCGAACACCTATATTTAAAAGATATGTCCCATATCTTTTAAATATAGGTAAGTAAGTAAGTAATTATAAACATATATTCATTAATATATGTTTGTTGTATTATCTAATTATAAAATTATCAATTACTTTAATTTAGAATTACAATTCAATACATATTGTAATTCTAAATTCTTATTAATTATATTCGTCTATTTTATATTATATGTTTGTCAAATTGGAATTTTCTTTTTAGGGCAGACTAAAGGTTAAACATGTTTTATTTTTAGAACTCAAGGCTGCAGGATTAGTAAAGATGGAAAAAGTGGAAGATTCATTGGAAATTATAAACATTACGGTATTATTTGTTTTTATGAAGTTTCTTAACAATTTTCAAACGCGACGAGCACTAATTAATTTGTTTTTTATTTGACGATTCATATATAATATAAATGAAACAAATAATTTGTGAATTTCTGGTTTTTCTTTGTGATCTCATTACATTAAAATTATTATTTTAAGTATAATATATTTTATACTTTTGTTATTTAGCTTGTTTTATTTTTAAATGTTATTTAGCTTGTTTTAATTTTACTATAACTTTAAAAGTTATTTTTGCTTTGATGAAGATTTTGTTCTACATGTATTATTTTTGATTTTAATCTTCATAAATTGTAAATTAGATTGACACACACACACACACACACACATATATATATATATATATATATATATATATAAATTAGTATAATTATATTTTTGTTGACATATGTATTAGTTCAATTTTATTTTTCTTTTCATTTTATTAAATATTCCAATTAAACATGTTCATAAATGAACATTTTAATTATATGATTAAAAATTTTATATGTCATTCTTTTCTACAAAAAGTATATTTCTAAATGTAATTTAGCTTGTTGAAGATTTTGCTCTCTTTCTATTATTTTTTATTTAAATCTTCATAAATTGTAAATTTAATTTTCATTAACTATGTATTAGTTTAATTTAATAATTCTCTTCATTTTATTTAATATTCAAATTAAACAATTTCATGAACAAGTTTTATATATATATATATATATATATATATATATATATATATATATATATATATATATATATATATATATAGATATATTTATATATTTATATATATATATATATATATATATATTTATATATATATATATATATATATATATATATATATATATATATATAAAATATTATATTTTATACTTTTCTACAAAAAGTATATTTCTAAATATTATATTATTTAGCTTGTTTTAATTTTAATATAACTTGATAATTTATTTTTGCTTACTTTTATTATTTTTGCTTTGGTGAATATTTTGCCCTATTTGTATTATTTTTTATTCAAATATTCATAAATTGTAAATTTGACATTTTTTCACAATTTTCAATATATGTTAAATTTATAATTGACTATAAATTTAAATACAATGATTAGGTATTTACTCTACGTGCGGCTGTGTTTTTTTTTTGTGTATTGTTGCCAATAAAAATGTGCTCCGCCTTCTCTTACAATGTTTCTCAATTTTTATATTTGAATTATTATGTTTCAATAGTATGTAACAAATTAATTATCCGATTTAAAATATGTGCAAAATTTTAATTTATTTTTAAGCTTTACTTTACTTAACTTAAGCTTAAATAGACTTTTAATGTATTTAAAGTGATTTAAATGATATATTAATTCATTTATTATAGAGTGAATAAATTAATAGTTTTACAATTTTTTACTGTGGTATCTCTCAGTTGTTCTAAAACATTTGTTTATATCTATATTTTAAGTTCTTAAAAATATTTATAAAAAAATATTTTATAAATATTTTTTATTTGAATATTTTTATTTCTGATATTTATATATATTTAATTTATTATATTTTAATAATTACATTGATGAAAATATATCGAATATATCGATTTGTGTACATATTTCATGATAACTTTTTTTGCATACCTTTAGTTGGGAACCACTAATTAATATATAATAATTATAAATAATTTCAAATTTTTCTTTATTAAAAATAATACGAATAGTGTTATTTTACTTGTGCGCTAATTTAAAGCTATTTACATGTTATCGCAGTCAAAATGCTGACATATTGAATAATTATCAAAACGTGAACAATTGAGCAATATCATTTTTCGCGTGGCTACGTCAGTATTTGCTCGTTCGTCGCCCAGTAACAACATCAAATATTTTTCTGCTTTTTTACAATTGAAGAGATTTCTATTTTTTTACAAAGGTAAATGCACTTTTATAATATTATTATGCACATCAACTAATTTATATAACAATTCTAATTCTAAGTGAAGATATTCAATTTTATACAAAATATATTCGACCATTGTGATTATAATCTTCGATTATAGAAATATATAAATTATTTAATTACTATTTTTGTATTATAGATACTATAGAAGAATAGAATATGCCTCGTAAGCGCTCAAAAAGTGTGCCACCGAAACTTTTCGAAGATTTGCCCCCTAAACGCGTGAAAACTTTGCCCTCAAAATATTCAGAATATGTAATGTTCGATCGTTTAACGTTAGAACATTTTAGACGTCCGGTAGATATACCTCCCGAAGATTCTAAAAATGTGCCGTCCAAATGTTTAGAAGATGTGCAATCAAAATGCTTGGAAGACGCGCAATCTAAACGTTCTAAGAGCGTGGCTTCCAAACGGTCTAAGAATATATCATATAAAAGTTCGAAAGATGTTCCATTTAAACGTTCGGAAGATGTGCCTTCCAAAATTTTGGAGGATGTGTCTTCCAAAAGTTCGGTGGATGTGTCTTCCAAACGTTCGAAAGGTGTGCCATCTAATCGTTCGGAAGATGTGCCTTCCAAAAGTTCAGAAAATGTGCCTTCCAAAAGTTCGGAGGATGTGTCTTCCAAAGGTTCGGAGGATGTGCCTTCCAAAAGTTCAGAAAATGTGCCATCTAATCGTTCGGAAGATGTGCCTTCCAAAAGTTCAGAAGATATGCCTTCCAAAAGTTCGGAAGATGTACCTTCCAAAAGTCCTGAAGATGTGCCTTCCAAAGGTTCGGAGGATGTGTCTTCCAAAGATTCGGAGGATGTGTCTTCCAAAAGTTCGGAAGATGTGTCTTCCAAACGTTCGAAAGGTGTGCCATCTAATCGTTCGGAAGATGTGCCTTCCAAAAGTTCAGAAGATGTGCCTTCCAAAAGTTCGGAAGATGTACCTTCCAAAGGTTCGGAGGATGTGTCTTCCAAAGATTCGGAGGATGTGTCTTCCAAAGGTTCGGAGGATGTGTCTTCCAAAAGTTCGGAAGATGTGTCTTCCAAACGTTCGAAAGGTGTGCCATCTAATCGTTCGGAAGATGTGCCTTCCAAAAGTTCAGAAGATGTGCCTTCCAAAAGTTCGGAAGATGTACCTTCCAAAGGTTCGGAGGATGTGTCTTCCAAAGATTCGGAGGATGTGTCTTCCAAAGGTTCGGAGGATGTGTCTTCCAAAAGTTCGGAAGATGTGTCTTCCAAACGTTCGAAAGGTGTGCCATCTAATCGTTCGGAAGATGCGCCTTCCAAAAGTTCAGAAGATGTGCCTTCCAAAAGTTCGGAAGATGTACCTTCCAAAGGTTCGGAGGATGTGTCTTCCAAAAGTTCGGAGGATGTGTCTTCCAAAGGTTCAAAAGGTGTACCATCTAAACGTTCGGAAAATGTGCCTCCTAAATGTTCAGAGGATGTGCCATCTAAACGTTCAGAGGATGGTTTTTCCAAACGCTCTGAAGTTGTGCCTTCTAAAGTTTCGAAAGACAAGCTATCCAAATGTTTGGAAGATAAGCCGTTTAAACGTTCGGAAGGTGAGCCTTCCAAACGTTCTAAGAGTATTCCATCTAAACGTGTTAAGAATGTGTCTTCAAAACGATCTAAGAATGTGATATCCAAACGTTCTAAAAACGTACCTACCAAATGTAACAAATTTTCATTTTTCAATTATTATTTGATTGTTTTCGTATATTTATATATAATGATTTTTTTCACAGATGCCAGAAAGTCGAAAAAGGATACTTTTCAATTATGCACCGACTGTAATGCGGTTTCTAAGATAGAAATGGGCATTGACGCGCATGCGAAAAGCAATCACCGGACTTATACATTGAAACTAGAAAGTAATTTAAAAATTATATTTATCAAATTATAAATTAATGGTTGTATTAGTATTCGTTTCAGCGCAAATGCATTTATTATATTATATAATATATTATTGGTGTGTAAATGTAAACGTCTATTGATCATTATTCACTTTTTTTTCAGATGTAACGAAAAATAAGAAGATTGTGGCTTATGCTTGCTACGATTGTCCATTCGTTTGCAAACTTTGCACTAATCTCGACGATGATCATAATCGTTTGGATCATAACACCGATACATCGAAAAGTCATTCTTAATATGGAAAATTTTCCACAACATATTTTACATTATTCATTTTCTAAAAACATTTTTCTATTTTATATTGTAGTCTGATTTTTTTCTTTATTATGATAAAAATGAATAAATGTTTTGTTTGGTTTTCATGATTGATTGTTTAATTTATTTATTTCTCTTGATCCCATTCACTATTTGTTGAGTAATGAAATTTTCATTTTAATAAACTAATATGATATTTGACAAATATAGTAAATAGAAAGTGAAATAAATGATGTAGCTTAAGTTTAAGAAAAAAGGAAAAAAAATTTAATTAAAGAAATATATTAGATTTCATCTATAATATAAATACTTTTTATCAATATTTCACATATATCAAATAAATGTATTTTTCATTTATTATTAAGAATTTCAAAAATACTACCTAATAGTTTTTTATACTAAAAAAATAATACTATTTTCTATAATTAGGATTTTTTTTGGATTAGTTTGTCCGTATCATTATTATTGATTCTTCACAATAAGTAAAATTTCAAATAAATTTATCTTATATGTGTCAAGTGAATAGTTTTGAAAGCTATGTAATTAAATGTAAGCATTTAATCTGTTAATTAGCTTTCATATTTTTTGCCAAGTAATTATAAACACACATAAATATATATATATATATATATATATATATATATATATATATATTATAAACATATATATATATATATAATATATATTATATATATATATATATATATATATATATATATATATATATATATATATATATATATATATTCATTAATATATGTTTGTTGTATTATCTAATTATAAAATTATCAATTAGTTTACTATTATCAATAATTTTTCATCATTGAACGCCATATAAGTCATTTATTTTTCCTAATGGATTTGGAATTTACAATTTAAATTATCCATTTAAAAAGATAGAATATCATTATTCAAAATATTTTACTTTTATAGTTGAAGTTCTCTTTCAAAAATCTGATTATTTTAAGAGAAAAGTTCATTTAACCTAATATACATTGTTCACAATATCAAAACGTTTATTAATTTTAAAGTAACAGGTCAAATTTATTAGATTAATTTGAAAATGAGGTTAAAATAATATTATAATATTATATATATATATATATATATATATATATATATATATATATATATACATATATACCATATATATATATATATGGTATATATGTATATATACTACATACATTCATTATTATATGTGAAATTAAAACAAATCGTTTCTTTTTTCATTATAACATAAAAAAAACTGTAAACTTGGAGTATTTAGTGTAAGTTTTCATTGAAGATATTTGATAATACTGTCGAGTCTTATGCCATTTAGACCAATGTCCCATATAGTCAGTCCTAACAGAGTTTAAAGGAAGTTCTTGATATTTTCCTCATCCTTTAAAATATAGGTGTTCCAGATTTTGACACTGTTGGACTTCTACGACTAGTAGCTGGTGAATCAGATAAATATGGATACCCTCTTTTTCTTGGAAGAGTTCAGAAATCGTTTGTTTAAAAGTAAACATAGATAAATATTCATTTTTATGCTTTCTGCTCTATAAGATCCAAGCAAGCATTTACAACACAAATGTCAATTATATGTAAAAATACCCTGTTACCACTTCTTTGATCTTATTTGGATTCTATATAGACCCACCCAACATGGAATCGAGTAGATCTACATCACCCATATGACTATTATAGATTTCAACTGCTCGGGGACAGTCTCTTTATCTTTTCTAAAATAATATTTATTGTTTGTACCCAATTGAAGAAGTCCATCTTTTGTCAAATAAACCCGTAGTTTTGGGTTGTTATATCAATTATTAAAGAAGATTTTGTGATTTTAAGTTTTTAGTATTATTTTAAAACTTTTTTAACGGTTTCTTATTATCATCAAAATTTTATATAAAATTACATTAAATTTTTTAATTACTATTCAATAAATCTGAATTTAGTACACAAAAAATTGGATATAATGGTTTTTTAACATCTAATTCTGCACATACATCATTTCCAATGCTAATTAACGCCAAAATATTTAGCCTATCTTGTGACATATTTGTTCTTAAGTAAGTTTTAATCAATTTCAATTTAAAAAAAAAACTACGTTCGCCACTTGCTACACTAAGTTGGTAAAGTTAACAATATTCTTAAAGCAATTGAAAATTAGGGAAAGCTAAATTCGATATAATTAAAAATATCGAAAGGTTTTCGTATATTAAAATCATTCTTCTGAAAAATATCCCGGAAAGCACACAACTCATCAAATAACTCGCAGTTTTCTGTCAATAATGCCCCCATTCGGTTGGGTCTTCTAAATTTTTAAATACTACCGTTTCCTTAGTATCGTCGACAACAACATTTAAATTTAACTGTTGCGTTTCATTTAAATCATGTTGTATTCTGAATGATCTTTAGAAAAACTCGCTGATGAACACCTATTTCTTCTAAATCAACTGCACTACAACCTGTGTCAGAATTTATATATATATTTTTTTTTAATAAAGTTGCTAAGAGACTCTGTTTGTTTTTTTTAATATTTGCGTCTTTCGCAGCTTTACGCTTACGGCATTGGGCACCAGATAATTTATTTTTCGATTCCATGTTTACTTTGAACGCAAAAGAAATGAAATATGTAGACTAAGCACTCTAAATATTTTGTTTCTCAAAATCTACTTGCAGATGTTAGAAGTAGGATATCTTGAATTAATAAGAAAGTATTTTTCTTAAGCACAAAAAACACTAAAACTAAACTTGTAAAAAAAGTTTATGCAGAACGATAATTCACTAATTAATTCCTTAGTTAATGCCTTATCCTAAGCAGTGCTCGCATTGAACGTATGAACATATCCTACTGTTTATATTATTATATTATATCTATGTTTTAGACATCAATAAGAATCGAACAAGCAAATAGGCCATCTATTACATTAGTATAAATAAATATATTATAAAAGTATTTTCAATTTTTTCTTTCATAGGAAATAATTACCAAGATGATAAATTAAAATTATGGGCGGTATCTACTGATATTACATTGCAAACAAAATATGTATTTTATGTCTCCATATTCATAGTTAAGTTAGATTATTAATTGTAATTTATTAAGTATTCTATAGATTCTTCTATAATATTTAAAAAAATATATAGTATATATCGGAATCTCGTGATGGCGCCCCCTTCATGCATGCTCTGGATAAGTCTAGATACTACATTACCACTCACTCTTAGATCAGAAGCTCCTTCAGGTATCTTATTGGCTTGTTCTCCAGCAAACAATTCAAAAACATAACTAAATAAAACCTGACGCTCATCATCTATTCGTCATCAGCAAGAAACTCTTTTTTGATAACTAGTGTGAGACGTTGTTGAATGTATTGTACCAAGAGTCTAATTTTGTGATACTTGTCGTAACCATCATGACCAAATGGAATAAATTTTGTATTATCATTGAAGTGAAGGAAACGTTTAATCATTTCTCATATATTGCAAGTCATAATTGTAATTAATTATTAAATATTAATTTAAATGACAAATTTGTGTCTCTACAAATTATTCCCACAATTATTGAATCATCTAAATTATTACTTATTGATATTAAATATATTGTTAGAATGTTTTATGTTGTTGTGAATATCAAAACTCGAGCAAAGCAAATGAAATAAATAATGAAAGTATTAAATTTTGGCTGTTATAAATAAATAAAAATCCAAATGCTAATTTGTCAAGCGAAAAAAATGTCTTAGTGCATACGAGCCCATATATTAAATAGAAAAAAAAACTAGTTGTATAGTTATAGTAAATAGTTAAAAAGCGGAAAAATTATTATCCATTAAGAAAAATGAGTATATCAGCTCCATGAAAATATTATTATTGTCAAAAAATATTTACGTTTTACTCAGTTATCGTTTTTTGAAAATGCATCACTCGCACTTCATTTCTACTTTCTTACAACGCTTGTAATAAAATGTGATTTCTTCGATATATTAATAAATAATAAATGTAACAAGATCTTCAGTATATTGCATCTCTATTAAGGATTTAATAAATCAGTAGATTTCGCCATATTTGAAATTAAAACAAAGATATCTTGCTTAAGTTGATATTTATTATAATTACAATACTTCATGAAATAATAATAGTGTTCTGAAAGTCAGTACATGTTTTTATCAAATTGGTAAATCAAATATCCACAAACGAAAAATAATATAGATAAATATTTTACAAGAATTTTTTACATGAATATTACACAATTTTTTAAATCATAAAAAAAAATAAAAAGTATGAAACATTAGGTCATCATTAATTCTTAGCTATTAACTTGCAAATTAGAAAATATTGAACAAAATATTAATTATATAAAATACGTATCGAATATTAAAAAAAAAGGATTTTGAATGTTTTTCATTTAATATTAAACAATACTTCAATAATACATAAAAGTTAAATATTTCAAAAATGTACGAATTCTCTAATAAATATAATATTAAAACGAAACAAAATTAAAGTAGAACTAATTAAAAAGAATTTAATCTGCAAAATATTATAGATTAAAAAATAAAAATGTATCGTTCCAGAAGTAATTAAAAAAACACGTGTCTTACTATTAAAATTATATATTGTCCTTGTTTAAACAAACAAGCATGAAATAATGTAATCGGTTTATATTATAACGAGTGTTACGACGTTATGCATATATTTTATTTTACATATAAACTTAAGTACGTATAATTTAAGTGCTTATTATGAAAATGATATAAAAAAGAAATATTTTACTTCTTTAAATTTTATTTTGTAAAGTTAACGATATATATATATATATATATATATATATATATATATATATATATATATATATATATATATATATATATATTCATATGTGTGTGTGTGATTTAGAATTTTATTTCATTGGCATAATTTGAAAGTTAATATATCTCTAGATTTTACAAATATTCACATTTACTTTTTTAAGAAATTATTTCTAAAATCAATTACACGTAAACTCACGAATATATATATATATATATATATATATATATATATCTATATATATATATATATATATATATATCTATATATATATATATATATATATATATATATATATTTATATATATATATTCATTCATTTCAAATTATGTCTTACACTTTGTACGTCATTATGAATAAAAATAAATATTAACATTAAAAATTGCAAAAAAAATACTTTAAAAAATAAATTCACAAAATACATACGTGAAATAAATATATAATTCAGGTGATTTTTTAAAATACTTAAATTAAAACATCAACTTTTTATTATTAGTCTTAAATGATGCAAAGCCAGCCAAAAGAATAAATCCAAAAAAATAAAACGATTACAACTTTCACGTAAACAAAACTAATATTAGTTTTAAGGAAAAAAAAGAAAAATAATAATAATTATAGTTTGAAATCTAAATAAATCAATATATTTACAATTTTAGAAACAAATTGTAGTCTGTTAATCTAATGTTGGATACTCAAATTAATCATACAAATATTTGGTACAATTATTTAACGTTATTAACTGAAATTAACATAAATTATATAAATGATAAATTTTGTTCAAACATTATTATGGCTATCTCGTTTCTTAAAGTTGATAAATAAAAATGGATGATTTAAAATAGAAATGGATAGAAATATACATATACATAATTTTAAGACATTATGTATATGTATATTTAAACTACAAATAATTAAATTGTAAATACAGTAATCAACATATTTTATTAAAAACTGAGTGTTGTAAATAATATATATATATATATATATATATATATATATATATATATATATATATATATAAATATATATATATATATATATATATATATATATATATATAGTAACAAAAAATGTCTATATATAATACTTACATAAAATAATACATTATTATTTATAAGTTTCAGAAGAACCAGAATAATTATTTACTAAAATGCACTAATATTAAATAATATAATTTTAATTCATTCTGTGAACAAATTTCTTATACAATGCAGAAATATGAGATCGTTATTTCTATAATAACTGAGTGACTGGTATTTTATGAATTTAATCATTCATTAATATTATGTAAAAACAATAATTTTGGCGAATTAAAAAAATATTTCATATTTCATTGCAATATGTATCTAAATTGATCTATCATCTATATTTTTATCAAAATTTTGACATATAACTGTAATATGTGAACAAATTCAAACACATATTATGTACATATATTTACAACTCATGCTAATAATATTAGCATTTAATATAATTGTTGGAATGATTAACATCTGAAATTATACAAATATAAAATGAATATTACAAACTTTCAGATCACATCATGTATTTTGGTTTTAATAAAAAACATTATTATTTAGATTTTTGGATTAGATTTAATAAGTTTTCATTTAAATTAAAGTAATATGTGAATCTAATCGTAAAGTTAATACATGAAATGATTGAAAAATTTAGCATTTTATATATTGTAAGTGTAAATACGTTTCTAAAGTTAATGTCACTTCTTCTTGATCCGACTAGCAATCCAATCTAAACCAAGCAATAATCTGGAAAATATAATATTTTATAAAAGAGAAGCCATAAGATATTAGAATACGTAATTCACAAAATAATTGATACCCTTCTCCTGTAAGGGCACAACAGGGTTGTATATGCCATGGCTGCCTCTTTATGGAAGTTAAGTGAAGTTCTTGTGAAATTTCAGCTGAATTCATTGAACCTTTTATATCCTATGATTTAAAATTTTCTAAATTTAATATGTATAAGTATATATATATATATATATATATATATATATATATATATATATATATATATATATATATATATACATATATATGTATATATATATATATATATATATATACATATATATGTATATATATATATATATATATATATATATATATAATTAGTATAAAATATAGTTTCTATAAATATATAAAGAGCATAATTAGATAATTAATATCGCACTGAAAACATAAGATTAATATTTAAGGAAACAGTTTTAATTCGCCAATGCATATTAACTAAAATAGAAAATAAATCAAATTTACCTAAAAATATCAGACGCAATTATTTTTTCTAAGAAAATAAGGAATATTTCAATACAGATATGCTTGCAATATAATATATATTGTACGAATAGCAGAAAATGACATAAATATAATTACAAAATTAACAAATTCGCTTATAAAATGCAACAAAATAAAAATACATACTTGTTTATTGGCGAAGACCAAAAGACATGCGTGACTTAGTTCTTCGTGCGAAAGCATCCTGTGAAGTTCTTCACGAGACACACTTAATCGAGCTCTATCAGTTGAATCGATTACCATAATAACACACTGAAACATTAATAATTAAATATATAAATAACAACAAATAAACCAGTAATGTGATAGTTAAGGCATTTCTTTTAAATTTTTATATTAGTTTATATTTATATTAAATTAATATAATTATAATTGTGTTTTATTGATATATAGCAACAATAGACAGATTGCAATTCGTACGTTTTAAATGGTATGGTGCAATCATTAATTCAAATGTTCAGTTAAATACATACATATATATATATATATATATATATATATATATATATATATATATATATATATATATATATATATATATATATATATATATATATACTAGAAACACCTTCAATATTGTAATAGCCAACGGATTCGCATAGAATTCATAACTAAAAAAAATATTAATGGCCGGTAGATTCAAACGGATTCATATTGCTGTTAAAGATTGATATCCCACAGAGATTCATAAGAACTATGTTACACTAACTATTAATGTAAGATTGCTCCTATTAAACTGTGAACCTTTATTTATAAATAATTCTTGAAAAATAGTTTGGCCACGGGGGAACACCTAAAACCCGTGTAATGTACAGAATTAACAAATATTTAATTGGTAATTGTAAATACAAACATCCAATTAATATTTAAGGTTTAATAAAAGTACCAAAAAACATTTAAACATAATAATTAATTGGCTTTACCATGCTAGTTTAAACTGTGAGCGTGATAGTTTTCTATTTCTCTACAAGTACATATTGCGAAAGGTAATGTCGCGCCTGCACTTTTATTTTTAGTTATCAAAGTATGAATTTTTAGGTATAATATATATATATATATATATATATATATATATATATATATATATATATATATATATATATATATATATATATATATATATATATATATATAAACTATTTTTCAAGAATTATTTATAAATAAAGGTTCACAGTTTAATAGGAGCAATCTTACATTAATAGTTAGTGTAACATGGTTCTTATGAATCTCTGTGGGACATCAATCTTTAACAGCAATATGAATCCGTGTGAATCTACCGCCCATTAATATTTTTTTAAGTTATTTATTCTTTGAATTCTGAATTATATTCAAAATATTTATCTACTATGGTATATAAATTCACTTCATTATCTCTCAGTTTAACTACATTCATTGCATTATCAACATCCTCTGAATATGAAGAGTATTTTTAATAATATATTATGAGTTGCTTTCATTGTGCTTTGGTCACAAGAATTACAAGAGTAAACGGTGACTAATTAGACTGACACGATATTACATGTATATACATATTTAATAGTACTACGTATAATAAATAAAGCCATTTGAAGTACAGAAATATATATATATATATATATATATATATATATATATATATATATATATATATATATTTACATTTGGATGAATTTGTTATTCTTTTATGATATCCCTTCTGCGAAATTTATTGAAATTATTTTCTCATTCTATGAGATTATTGTTATAATTTCTACAAAATAATATATTAATGACCATGTTTTTAATATTAAGATACAATTTTGACTTTGCACGTGCTCAACTTGAATGTTCTATGCAGCTAAATATATATTCAGAATCGTGTTGGAATATATAAAACTCGTATCATTATGTAAATATTATTAAAAAGGTGATACGATTTATTTATTTTTAATTTTTGCCCAAATAAATAATAGGTAATATAGATATGAAAATATGTTAGTCGTCTGATAAAGCCATATATAGAAGTAGGAAAAATAAATTAAGATTAAAAATACTCTTCATATTCAGAGGATGTTGATAATGCAATGAATGTAGTTAAACTGAGAGATAATGAAGTGAATTTATATACCATAGTAGATAAATATTTTGAATATAATTCAGAATTCAAAGAATAAATTAGTATTCTAAAGAATATAAATTTTAAATTAGAAACATCCGGCTGCAATGGCCGGTTTTCCTTATATAAATTATTTTTAACAAACTTTATACTGGATTTGATAGTTTGAAGGAACAAATGGATATGCTGTACAATACGCTTATGATTTTTCATCTAATTTTCAACTATATACTATGATGGTTTAGTTATGTGTGAATGACAAGTGGTACACACTAGCGTGATCGTGTTCAATTTTTTTTATATACAAATATAATTTTCTACTTTTAGTCAAAAGCATTTTCATAAAGATTTGATAATAATATGAAAAGTTTTGCTACCAAGGGAAAGGGGAATAGCAAGGAAAATTGAAGGGGGAAGGGGAAATTCTGAGAGGGGAAGGATATACATGCCTAGAGACAATATAGATTAAAAATTATAAATTAAATCTGTTAATTAATTTGTGTATCGTCATTTGAGAATGAGCAAGTCTGTAAAATTTCAACTCAATTGGATATTGGTAAGTAGTCAAAAAATTTGTTATAATATTCTATTCTGACAAAGTGGAAAAAATGCTATATGATATATATATATATATATATATATATATATATATATATATATATATATATATATATATATATATATATATATATATATATACAACTTAAATTAACTTTACAATTGTAAACAATATTAGCAAAAAAATAAGAGATATACATATTAATAATACATTATATTTTAAAAAAGACTATTTTATACATAAATAAGAAAAATTAAATCATAAAAAATCGTTTAAAGAAAATTATGATATGAAAATGTGGTACGATCATGTTGTTTTCGATGATTAAACAAATGTTTTTATTACAAATATTTGATTAATTCTTGTATATTTATTTGATTACTATGTTACATATTCATAATATATTACAAAAGAGATATAAAGGAAATATAATAATATTATATTTAAATTTATGTAAGACAATTTAGAATTTATAATAGTAATTGTAAATAAACATTAAATGATATAATAATTCAAAATTTCAGATTATTAATGATTAATTATGTATTATATTATTGATATATTAACCTACGTAAGAAACAGTGAAATTCTTGTCAAAATTATAATATTTAGAATATATAATCAGATAATAATAATATGGATAAGATAATTAGTATTTTTTTTAGTAACACATTTATTAATTACCTCACTGTTTGTATAATATGTAGTCCAAGCAGATCTTAAACTTTGTTGGCCACCTAAGTCCCACATTACAAATTTTATATTTTTCCATACTATTTCTTCAACGTTTGAGCCAATTGTTGGACTCGTATGAACAGTTTCGCCCAATAATAATTGGTATAAAATTGTTGTTTTTCCTGCGTTATCAAGGCCAACCAGAACCAACTTATGCTCTGTAAACATAAAATAAATATTTGAATATGGTACAAAAAAAAGTACACAAATAAAACAATAAATTAATGTTATACAATATATATTTTATATATTTTTCATTATAAAAAGATGACGGAGTTCGAAATCTATAATATAATGAAATAGAAGTATACTAATAAATACAGTAGAAGTCACTTAATCAGACTACCATTCGTTCAATTAAACGGTTAGTCCAATTAATTGAAAATAAAAATACAAAATTATAATGTTTTCTTTATTTTAGTCCTAATAAGCAGTCCGTCGTAATAACCGGTAGTCCCTTTAAATACTTTCTACTGTATTTAAGATTTCTTTGGAGTGTTTTTTCTTAAATAGTCATTAATATCAATCTAAAATAGAAGAAATTTTTATAAATATTTATATAATATATATAAATTTAACTTAAAAATTAATTCAATTAAGAAAGTAGGTTTCTTTTTAAATAAAATATAAAAAAACATATATGTAAAATGATTATAATAAAAAAAAATATATTTAAATATTTAATTTGAAAATATTATTTATATGGTTGTAAGATTATTTTATGTTTTTTTTTAAAATAAGTTCATTATACTTAAATTGAATCAAATATATGTATATCAACACATCATCACCGCCTACAATAGTGTGTGTGTGTGTGTACGTGTTGCTCAATATAATTTATAATTTAGATACATAAGTATTAAATAAAGATCACGTTTAAACGTTAATTATAATATAAAAATATAAGATTTTTCCAATGTTACAAATTAAAAATTATGATTTGATATATATATATATATATATATATATATATATGTGTGTGTGTGTGTGTGTGTGTATGTGTGAAAGGTATTTAGGGTTAAGTTTTTCGAAAAAAAATGAGGTCGAATAGAAAGTGGTATTGCGCATAACCTTCGTTGCCGAAGAGGTTCCATAATTTGGTAAATAATAAACCCATGATGCGGCAGAAGAATCGTCTGTGATCACTGAACACAATTAGAAAATATTGTCACGAACCATCACAAACCCATTACACAGAGTGACGTACCTCTCCCACAGACAAGAAACTCGCCTTCGACAGCCAGATGTAACAACTTTGACATTGCAGTGTTACCAACTATATTATAAAAAAATATATAAAAATATACACAATAAAAATTATTAACAATGAGATATTAAAATAATTTGTGATAAAATTAAAATAAAACTATTTTTATAAATTTTGGAAATATTCAATATATTTTTTTTTTATAAATGTTCAATCATTGCAAAAAATAATGATTACACACACACACATATAATACTTTAAAAGTAGATAATTATTCATTATTTGTATAAATTCTAAATTGGGTAATTAAAATATTAAATTAAATTATAAATTCAAATAAAATACATTAATTTTGATAAAAATTTATATAAAAAAAGGAAAAATATTTTTGCAATTATATATTGTGAAAGATTTTCTAAATATTTCAATAAAAATGCTTAACATGTTTCTGAAAAATATCACATATTTCAAACCTTTATTTATTTTAAAACACATTTGTAATATCTTTTCATAAAATAAAAATAACAATAATAGATGTCACATATAATATAAAAAAACTATGTGATGATTTCAATGATAAAATAAACAATTTAGTGAAATTAGTTTACAATGTAAATTGACATTAAACATTTTAATTCAAATATATATATATATATATATATATATATATATATATATATATATATATATATGAAATGTTAAACCTGCGTACATAAAAAAACATTTTTAACTGTTAAGTGACAGAGTTTACATTTTATACCATGAATTTACAATGAATTTTGATGTAAATTATATATCAATAAACCTTCACAACTATAGTCATTTATTGATTTCTGCAACAATTTCTTATGTTTAAATTTTAATTATACATTTGTGACGTTTAATTATAATGTATAATATTATAATAATAATCTTCGATGATAATGACGAAATTGTTTGTAAAACATATCAATTCTGAAATATTAATTTCAATATCAATATCAAATTTAACTATATAAATGTTTAATTTTAATATAAAAAGAAGTAAATACCAACATTATATTGAAACGACGAAATAATTTATTAATATAATATAATTAATGTGATTTTTTTTACAATTGTCAGTGAAAATATTCTGGTTCATAATAAATATAGAATAGAAACCGTTTATTGGTATTGACCACTTATAAGGATCAAAATAAAAATTTTCAAAAAATTGTTTTATTAGACCAAAATTATATTTTACAAGCAATTACATACATTCATATGCTACAATTAAATAGATGAAGCCTAAGAAGAATAACATGTTCTAATTTATATTAAAAAAGTAGCCAGTTAATATACCACTCTACTCACTAAATAAAAAATCACACAAATTCAAAATCAGTAATTAGGTGTTTACAAATCTCATTGAAATTTTGATTGCTGTTTGTATCTATATTTATCCTTTTTTATTTTATGGATATTGTTTTTCAAATTAATCTAATGTAAATGATGAAGATGACAATATAGATTTACTCCTTTCTGTATTATTAGTATCAGACATTTGACTTCGACAGAATGAACAGAATCCCTTTGAAATGAACTGCGTTTCCATGTCATCAATGTAAAATAGCTGCAAGATGTAAATATTAACTAATTACAGTGAAAAAAATCATATATATATATATATATATATATATATATATATATATTAATATCAGAATCATATGAAATTAATAAATTTATTAACCTTATAACAATAAGAACATGCTTGTATATGAAGATCAGGCATAACATTATAATAATATAGATTATTTAGTGGTTTTGATCGTTCAACAATTATGACTGATAATGGCTGTAATGCTTTTAAATCATCTCGTGTACATAAAACTTTTCCATCTTTATCGTCCTAAATATAACGAATAATAATTATAAAATTCTATATTTATAATATGTAACGTGATATTACACCTCATATGGTTTGTTGGAGAAAACATCTTTCAAAGGATAAAAGTTTTCTATGCGCAATACTTGAGAATCGCTGGTTTGTTCTTTAGATAATTCGTCTGTTTGTGATATATCCATTTGTATCAGAGCTAAAGCTTCTTCATCGGAAATGTCTTCTTCTATAGTGAATGCGATTAATGGTAATATTTCTGTTTAAATGAACGAAAAAGTAAGAATTTTAATTATTTTTACAGTAATTTAAATTTATATATATGTTACCATTAAGGTTCAAAACACGTTAATACTCGAATTACATAGATATTGTATTAACAACTTTGTCTTAAAAGAGTAAGAAGAAAAATGTGTTTCCAAGTATAATATCCCATTAATTAATTAATTATAATCGTTTACACATTATTTAGTTTTTTCTGATTGATAAAACGTTTTTAAACTTCATATGTAACATATATATTAAAAATAATTTTAATACCAAAAGTTAGAAAGGAATAATAAAGATGATGTCCACAAAAATTACAAATTGTTGCTAATGATGTAAAATGATGTGAACATCTATAACATAATGGTGTAACTTCATTATTATCATTTAAACCTGTTCTCGAGAGAAGAGTCAAAACTTCAACATTTTCCTATAAAAAATAGATCAAATTTAATATTCAATTCAGTTGATTATATATGAAAAATAATTATATACTTGAATTTTAATAGGGATTCTAAGATATTGAATTTTTTCAAGCATTTGACGAGCCAATTTATTCGCTCCCAAAACTCTGCCTTGTTTCGCTAGACATAAATATATAGAACTGAATCACAAGTTCAGGAAGATTATCTTATAATAATTTTCAAATATTTATAAACTTGCATAAATTGCTATTGATAAAAGGATACAATAAAGAGATTCCTTTAGGCGGATGATGAAGATCTTTTTCAATTAACGATAAAACTATTTTGGCTGCGTTGAACAATGTTTCCGGTTGACATACAGAAAATGCTTCATGTATAGATTGATGAACCAAATGAAAAGTATAATAAATTACTGAATATTCATCATTTTCTTCAAAAGATTTTAACCAATGTCGTTGTTGTCTATAATAAAATCATTATCAATACAAATATTGTTAAATGGGTCATATATTATTATTATTAAAATCCATCAATACTCCATGTCTTCAGTGTTTTGTAACAATTCCAATGATTGTGATGCTAATAACCAATGCAAATATGAAGCATCATTAAATCTTTCTTCAGCAATTGCATTTTGAATGAGTACTCCCAAAACTTTAGAAGCTGATTCAGTCTGACCACCCAAATGATAAGCTATAAAATAATGTTTTATTAAAAACTTATAAATATTTTTAAACATTATTTTATTTAAAATCTTAAAATTTTTAAAATAAATTAAATTTAATAATTTACTATGAAATGTTATATAAACCTTTATGAGCTTCGATGAAATGATTATCTCTTGCCATTTGTTGTGCATACGGAATATAAACTTCTTCTCTATATTGCGGATTCTGTTTTACCAATTGAAAAGCTTTCTCCCAATTTTCCATTTTCACTGCCATTTTTATAATTGCATGTTGATCTCCTAATTTTTGATACATTTCAGTTGCCGCTTCTAAATGTCCGATAAAAATCAAAGCTTCCGCTACGATATTTAAATTTTCACTAGCACCTTTGTCCAAATTTCGTCCAGTTTCTATTAACCTGTTGAACAAATATTATGATATATTTATCAATTTTTGTAAAACTATTTATTATTTATTTGTAAAACTAAATTTTGTTTTTTTTTGTATATTTACATATCTGTCCATCCGTTTTCCGCCATAATTTTTGAAGCATTTTTTATGTCACCTGCTGCTAAAAACATTTCTGCAGCAACTCTTGGTTCGTTTATATGTTGTGCCCATTCAGCTCTTTTACGAATAAGTTCAGATACATTATCTGAATCCATATATTCCTGCAATCATGTTAAATGTTATACATTAACAATAAATATATATGAAATACGAAAAAAACATTATAAGTAACAAACTTGTGCTTTATGAAACATCCTAAGGTCTGTGTACATCTTGAGAGCCAAATGTGTTTGTGCATTAGATTTATATAATCTGGCTGCATCAGTAAATTTTCCTTTATGAGCATATATTTCTGCCATCCCTATTGTCTTAGATGACGGATCTTTCTGATCGACAGTTTCCTGCAATAATAAAAATGTTTAATTTTGTAAGAAATCTTTTAATTATTATATTTTATTTTATCAATATACCTCAATGGTTTGTATTAAATCTAGATATATAGGATTTTCTATTCTTTGAAATGCTTTTCTAGAAATATCTAAAGAAAATTCTTCGAGAGCAGCATGAGCTAGACGTTCCCAATCAGAATTCGGAACTCCTAAACATGCAATAGAGTAAGCTTCTCTAAAATATTCAACAATTAATTATTATTTTACTATTTTTATATTATTATTATGATAAAAAAAACTCGTAATTTTACTTGAACATATGGTTTTGAATATATTGATGCATTGCATGTGATAGAGGCACGTTAATTAATTGCATAGAATTTGCTTGTAAACAAAACACATGACCCTTTTGGAAACCAACCACTGATCCAATAAATGGCTGTGATGTTTCTGGATATGATACTAATTTAATGGATAACATTCCACCACCTGAATAGCATAATAAATCTTCATATGTAGAATGCCATGAAACTGAAGATGCATTCTCTGCCTAGAATGATAACAACGTGTATAATGTCATGATTTCAATCTTTTCTAATATCAATTATAATTTACTGTAAAAAGAAACTGCTGAGTAGCAATCATATAAACGTGACATGTGCAATTCTCATCGATAATTGCAATCATAGATTTTAAGGCACTTAAATCAAAGCATCTAATCGCAGCAGATATCGTTATAAATGTTTCAATTGATGAATCGTTCAAATCCACTTTCCAAATCTAAAAAGTAAATATTACTCTAATGTAACTGCTTTTAATTAATGAATTTTTATTATTTATAATACTTCTCCATTAGCAAGTCCCAATAATAAAACTTCTTTATTTTGAATATGACTGACTTTCACGTATCTAATTGATGCTGGTACATTCCATGATGCAGAATTCTTACCACCAACCACAATTAATTTAGCATCTTGACAAAGAAGTAGAGCATTACTGGTTGCTACTAACAATGAGCATTCAGCTTTTTGAGGTATCTTCTCTTTCACTCTATATAACATACTATCTGTGTCACTTTGTTCATAAATAATGATTCTTCCTGGTAATTGTACCTGAAAACAATTCATATGACTAAATTAATATTATAATATGTTACTTTATTGTGATTTAAATATTCATTTTTAATACACACAGCCAAGCGATGTTTATATATGGCTATTTTTTGAACTTTATCATGACATTTAATCTTCACTTTTGTACCAGAAGTTAAATGATGAATAATAACATCTGTTAAATTTTCACGATATGCATATTTTTCAAAATATAATCCGTGAACTTTGTTAAAAGCTATTTGATAACACCATAAAGTACCATCTAAACAACCCAAAGCCTACAAATTAATAATATTTATTTTATTTTCTCTATAATTATCATTATGGACAATTGTTAATATTATTATTGTATATATATTAACTATTGTATTGCTGTTAGAACAGTGTTCAATTGACCAAACCCATTGTTGTAAATTTTTCAATACAGGAATTCCTTCAAGTGTTGTCACAATCCATCCTTTTATTCCAGATATAAGTATTAATTCTCCTAATTTATTCATACATAACGGCATCAATCCTAACATAATATAAGGGCAAATGTTTGATATAAAAAAAATTGAAATAAAAATCCCATTATTATAGAAATTATTGAAGTTAAATTTAACTAATAATTATAATTATGTATATATTATATAATTATATTACCTAAATTTCTATCTTTCATAATTTGTTGACCTCCTATATTATAAAATGACAGTGTTTCAGACCAATCTCCAACTAAAAGTGAATTTTCAATCCAAAGAACAGACCATATTGGGCAGTTAGATCTGCTAATCTTTACTTTTTCTTCACAGTTCTATAACAATATTTATGATTATCTACAAGTTAACATTATATATATATATATGTATATATATATATGTATATATATATATATATATATATATATATATATATATATATATATATATAATATAATATTGTGCTTTTAAAATGATTTCTACAACTTAGTTATAAATTCAGGACTATTTTTTATAAAAAAAAATAATAATTTAACAGTACATATTATTTCTAATTTCTTATAAAATTCATAAAAATAGAAAATATATTGAGCTGGAATATTTCGAAAGAGTATTTAGGTGCTGAAAATGTAAACAATTTCTCATGTATATGTATATTTTATGATATATTTAGTAATTACATTTGACAATTTAAATACAAAAAGCGATTATCACAAGCTGCCGACTCAAATTAAGAAATTAACAATTATCAATTTGCTAGTTTTCTATATTTATTCTACAAAATTACATCTCGAATTGTAGAAGAGTTTTTTTTAATAAACTATTAATACAATTTATGTTATCTATAAGAAAATTTCAGTGATATCTATTAGAACTATTGTAGATTTTTATAAAATATTTTTAATAAATTTGATTATCCATAGATGTCGTTGTATTATATATCAAATATTTTAAATTATTCAATTTATTTATTATATATAAATACAATTGTTTAAAACAAAAGTAATAAAAAAATATATTTATAAATATGATTATTATTAAAAGATAAATTTTCACCTTATTTCTGATGGAGACAAATCCATTCGAAAAACCCAAAGCGAAGAATTGTCCATCCATGGACCACGAACAACAAGTTATTCTTCCTAAACCGCTGACTTTATGCTTTTGTACGGCTTTAACTTCACTAGACCAAAATGCTACATCAGAAACGGCACAGGAAGTTAGCTGATGCGTTATTGGATTATATGCTAAACATTGTATAGCTTCATTGTGTCTGAAATTATGCATCATATATAAATTTATATATTAAATTGTCGAAATACAATCCGATATAAACTATGTCACACAACATACGAATATTTAAGAACGCCTTCCAATTTAGATGTCCAAATGATGACCACTTTATCGGCTCCGCCTGATGCGAATTTTTTACCATCGCAAGCATATGCAACACAATATACGATATCTTTGTGACCTCTCAGTAATCTTATCAATGCACCATCTTGAGGATCATACACCATGACACGTTCACCAGCGGCTACAATTAACTGTGTACCATCTGGACTATAACATACACTTTGAACACTGAAAATATCGCGTTAACCTCACTAAACAAACGATAATATATAATAAATTAGATTAAAATTATATTTCTACTTAAGGAAAATTACCAGGAATATTCATCTTTTTCAGCCTCGTGAATCTTGTTAATCCATTTTGTTACAGTGCGCATCTTTTTAATGATACTTTAAATTAGTTATTAGTTGTAAAATGCGTATCTACTGTTGTTTTATATTTTATCTGTTTGTGATTTTGGTTGCTAAGTTACTCTCAGGGTGATTTGTCACAACATTCTAGTTATTTTAAAGTATTTAAGTAAACAGCTGAATATATATATATATATATATATATATATATATATATATATGTGTGTGTGTGTGTGTGCATGTGTGTAATTGTAATTTATTACTAACATTCCAAATTATATTTATTTTAATGTATAAATAATATCATCTGTTTCATAAGGGATGAAAAAATGGCATTAAATAGAAAATGTTTTGATTAATATTTACTATTAGCTAATTTATATCTGTTTAAGATATATTTAAATTTTATTATATATATATATATATATATATATATATATATATATATATATATATATATATATACATTATTTTTAATATCTAAATTTTTATTTTCAATATTTATGACAATATTATAATTAATGCAATGAAATAATAGGATTTTCTATATAAATATGTTAATATATAATAATGAATTAAATCAATGTGGTAAATATAATATTTTTATTTATCAACAGCACAAATAATTTACATTTTTATTTTATAATTCATCTAACAATTATTGAGTATATTTTCAGTATTTATTTTCAATGAAACGAACACATACATACATACAATGTCGTTCATATTAAACTGCATATTACGAATACGAAACATACTTAAAAATATGTTTTAATTATATATATATATATATATATATATATATATATATATATATATATATATATTATGCACATTTAGTTCAAAGAAAAAAAAACAAAAATCACAATTTGCATTTAATGTTATGATATAATAATAATTATAATAATAATAATAATTAAAGTTAACTAAAACCTTCTTTGACTCGGTTTAAAATTATTTCTTGGTTTCACCTCGACGGGCTGTTGATTTGATTCTAAACCGGCTATTTCGCCGTTATCATTCGATGCTGCTTTATATAAACCTAAAATTTTACACTAAAATATTACTATGAATATAGTATCATTCTTTTGATTTGTATAATTATATATAAATATTTTTAATTCTATAATGATTCACCTCTTCCACTAAATCTGTTGCGGCTTCTGATATTTTTGGATGCTGCTGTTGTTGGCTCTTCTGTTGATGGAGCACTTGATTCCACTTTACCTCTTCCGCCATAATTTCTTCTTCCACCTGCTATATTTAAAAAAAATGTATTAAAATTTTTGTTTATTTATATACAATTATATATTAAAACTGTGTATACTTTGAACGCTTCTGCTTGGAGCTGGTTGAGGATCAGCTTGTGGTTCAGGAGCTTCATTTTTAGGTTCCGCATGATGCGATTTACCTATAATATTACATATAAAATTTTTAGAAAATATTGCATATAAGCAGGTGTTTTATTTTTTATTAACAATATAATATTAGTAATAATATATTATATGCACCATTTGCTGCTTCAGCTCGTCGTCTTTTCAATGCAGCTAAAAGATCATCATTACTTCTGAAAGGTCGGACGACTCCACCTTTGATTTTTCTGCTGGCAGCAGTTGTTGTGGGTTCTTCTTTGACTTCTTCACCATCTTCGTATTCATCAGGTATATCTTCATCACCGTTAGGTACTTCCTGTTTGATACAAATTAGTGTTTATTTAAATATTTAATATATTGAAAACATTATTCATTTCATATTAAGATTTGTTTATAGAAGTCGAATATGTAACAATTTAATTCTAATTATTTATTTTATAACTTAAACAATTTTAAACTTTTTTAAATTGTTTTGCATTTCACTTGTATCACACTAAACTAATCATTTTATGAGGTAATTAACTCCTTAAGTTATTAAATAAATCGCGTGCGTCTCAAATATAAAATAAGTCTTAAGACTATTAATTAATAAACGATTATTCTTCACATAATTCTATTAAAAATATTAATTCTTGTATTAGTTTTTCGTACTACACTCTGACAAAGGTTTGGTTTTTTAAAATTGAGATGACCATAAATTTCAAATATCCAAATTAATAATATACTATATTATTTCAAACTGCATTTAATGTTTTCTATGACAATATTCTTATTTAGTATTAGTTCCAATTTTTATTATATATATATATATATATATATATATATATATATATATATATATATATATATATATATATATATATATATGTCATTTTTCTTATTCAATTTTCCAACTTTTCTAATCTGTTGTATTATAACTTGTTTTAATAGTCTAATTATTAAAAGTTAAAATCACTGTCGACTGATCTAAACTTTAAAAATCATTTAATTTTTTAATATCATTTAATTTTTTGTTATTCGATCAATCTAATCTAGTACATCTGAACTTAATTTTCTTTTTCTATATTTGTATTATTGATTTATTTGTTAAATTTTTCAAGATGATTTTTCAGTAAATTTAATATAGATTGATTTAGATCATATTTATACAATTTAATACGATCTAAGTATATACATTTCTTTTCAAAATTCGTAATAATTTTAATGGTCTTCTAAAATAATAATAATTTTGATATAATTCAACTACCTGATCATCAAAAGATAATTTATATTTCCATCATCCAGAAAATTCATATTATTTATCATCACTTTATTGATAGTTATTTTATACAATAAATAATACTTTCCAATGCAAACAAATTAAATTAAATATGTTAAAACTCCATCTTTCACATCTTAAGACTGAAAAATTCAGTCTTCCAGATATTTCTAATATATATATATATATATATATATATATATATATATATATATACATATATATATATATATATATATATATATATATATATATATATATATTTAATACAGAATACACATTTTTCAAATCACGATTTAATTTTGAACTACATTATAAAAAATATCTGAATCACTATTATATAATTATAATAAAATAATTCAACAATTATCATAATAAATATTAACCTTAGGTGCAGGTGTTGTCGTCGTCGTCGTAGAAGTCGTCGGTTTATTTCTTGATAATATACCAGGACGTCTATTGAGGATATTCGGTCTTGGAGGTGGTGCGGGTTTCACGTCTTCTTCCTCAAAATAATCACCATCATCCTGAGCTAAAGAAACTGCGACCAGGGCGCAAATTACTATCACCAACAATCTGCAATATTTCATGAACATGTATCGCATAATAGCTAAAAAGCGGTCAACGCAGCCAAATACAATTTCCAAAATTATTTTTATCATTTCACATATTTATATATTACAAAATTAATTTTCAATTTTCATAGTGTTAATTTTTTATATGAATTTAAAAATTAACACTTGATAACTGATAAATATATTATCGCATTATAACGCTTCATATATATATATATATATATATATATATATATATATATATATATATATATATATATATATATATATAATATTATGCGCGCAAAAATGTTTCATCAAATGGTGGATATAACATAAACATGGACATGTTTCAACATGGCGAACGTGTTCATGTTTGCAATGTACATTTGAAAGTTATCATGTTGTGATTAGATTTTCGCAGACGATACATTCTTGCTGAATATATTGGATATGTGAATTTTTTAAGCAAACAAAGTATATAACTAATTTTTTAACTGGTTATAACTATTTTTATATTTAAAATAAAATTTAATAACAATTTTAATTTCAAAGTATGTTACTAATTTTTTTAACTGGTTATAACTATTTTTATATTTAAAATAAAATTTAATAACAATTTTAATATATATATATATATATATATATATATATATATATATATATATATATATATATATAATCAATCTATCTTTCAGAAGATTTATTACTGAAATTATTCATTTCTTGTATCAGACTATGTATTATATGTCAAAAGTATTTTTTTTAATGTTGAACGTCCAGTATACATGTTCTGGTTTAGTGCCGGCTTTGTAATTTAGATGATTACGATTGGATTAAAATTAACCACAGCTCAGTACAATGATCCCATAGATAGTATTATATTATATTATATAAACGTTCATTACTCAACTGTTTAACCACAATATCCGCATATGTTTATATGTCTTTTAATATTTTGATAAATAAATTCATACATGTGTGTATGTGTGTGTAAAAAAATAATAGTCAAGAATTTTTAATGATTTGCTAATGTAAGCTAAAACAGTTTTATATGAGCAATTTTAATATTAATCAAACGAAATCTACATATTAAAGGTTTGTTGTCTTTCAAATGTAATATCGAACCAGTTTCTAATATAAACACGATGAGATTTAAAAATGATAATAGTATACATTTTTTTTTTTAATTCGGTTTCGTAATCAAAGTCGTAATTATGATTTTGACCAACCTCAAATGTTGATTACATCGTTTTAATTCTAATGTAATTTAAATATTAAAATATATATTTTAATATTTAAGATATCGAAGTTCACAGTCGGACCGGATTGATTTATTCGATTGTTGTACGATTTCGTGGAAAAACGCTAAAATTAAACATGTGGCGCCGGCTTTATGTCTCGATTTCATACGTGACATGAGAAGTGAATGTATATATTTTGTACGTGTTTTAGTCGATACTCTGTGAACTCTAGCGGCTATTTCTTTATATATATATATATATATATATATATATATATATATATATATATATATATATATATATATATATATATATATATATTTATTTATTTATTTATTTAGTCTGAAGCATTATGTTGAAACTGCACAACGTGGATGCAATATTTATATCGGGTATCATCCGATTTTTTTCCGCTTCTCGGACTCACTTCAAAATGATTGATATGTGAAACGTGAAACGTGAACGCGAATACGTGATTGTATGTCACGCGTATGTCACGCACTATCACGTACACGTAATACACGTAGATGGATATTGTAATGCAATTTTGATTATAATCAAACGCGGCGATCGTAAACCTTTATTATAAAGCTAATAAAAATTTATAAAGGTAAATACTTATATATGATCCATATTTTATATATATAAAGAATTTAATCGCTTTATAACAAGACCTTGGCCTTTCTATTCAATTTATAATATATACATATATATATATATATATTTTAGGACGAGTTTTTAGTACGAATTCAAGAATTTTGATCTAACAATCAAACGTATTAACCGCATCTGTTAAATATAAATTTTATATAATTTTAATCTTATCAGAACAAATAGAAAGTGAATTTGTCGAAAGAGAGAATTGTACTAGACGTCATTGTGGTTATTGGCGCCATTGCAACGACGATAAATTTGCTTGTCGTTTGTTGTTGTTGTTGTTATTGTGTTGTTATTTTGTTATTCACATATAGACTTGCATACAAATCAAGCACACACACACACATATATATATATATATATATATGTCGATGTTTTGTGTGTTTATTTCTTGAATAATTCATGTGTTCGCCGATAAAAGTCACTACTGGAAACGCGTTGCTCGGAAATATCACCGAAATCAGTGAAAGCAAAACGACCAGGTTCAAAGTTGATCAACTTCACGACCTGCGCTTTTATATAATTGCATAGTATTTATTATATTCAAGTATATTATATTCACGATGTGATGCGTTCGTAATATATTAATTATTATTTAATATACGAGAAAATTTTTCAATTTTCAACGATAAATATACGATTTCAATTTTTTTACATACACGTATAAATTCGAGAGAGTTACACGTTCAATTTATAACGTTTTAATTATTAACTAATCTTGAGTCGATAATGTATAAATATTATATATGAAATAATTATTATTTTCACACAAAATACTAAATATAAGAAAACAAAATTTCATATTTTCATAATTAAATATTCAAAAAAAATGCACTCGATATAGAATTGACGATTGAATATAACTCGATATGAAAAAAAAATAGCAGTGAAAATCGAAATGGAAGTCAAGGTTTGTTACACAGAATCGTTCAATGCACAACTGTAATGAGGATAAAATGAAGTTTTTTACTATGTCAATCGAGTATTAAAATGAATTTTAAAATACTAGATACCGTTGATTATTTGTGATTGAATTATTTTCTCGGAATAAAATAAGAAATGTTGCCGCAGCACGGCCGGTTTCGTGATGCAATAATTTGTATATAATAATAAATGACGGCGAAGTGGGTGGATGGGTTGCACCATTCGGTGAATGTTACCGTTACTTTTGTATATGAATCGATCCTAAAAATCCAGGAAATATTCCTGAAAAATCCTAGATAAAATGAAAAAAGTCTGAAAGAGCGCTGTCTTGAAAATGCGCATATCAAATCGTTGATCTATTAATAAACGAGAAATATATTTTTATAAAAATATTAATATAAAAAAAATATATATTATTATTTGCAATGACACCAACGGTGCGACAAGTGAACGCATTCCTAACATAAATGTGTCAATATTAAAATTTTATCTTGATTTATATCCGCAGGCCATATTTCGAGTTTCTAAGCGCTGACTTTTTTCATGTATTTTTTTTTAATACACGATTACGAGTCACCAGTTTTACAGTTGACCAAAAATTTTAATATACCTTTATATTTCGTAAATTAAAAATAATCTGAATATAATATATATATATATATATATATATATATATATATATATATATATATATATATATACAATTTAGATGCCTAGTTAGATATGGAAAATATGACCTTCGGGTTACGGCTATAAATGTTAAAATCGATTACATTCTTATCAGATTAACATATTAATAATACATTTAATAATCTCGACTCGTAAGAAGACTATCTAAAAATTTGTTAGATCTTTCTCTTTCTCAATCACTCTGTTAAGTTTCCTCTTAAAGGTCGAATTATTGGTATTATTTTATAATTAATATATTTTTCCTAAATTTTTAATATTATGAACAATTTATAAAAAATAATCTAATGGCCTTAAAATCTAACACAATTAAATCATTATATAATATAAAATTAATATTCAGTTAAATAGTACAGCTATATATATATATATATATATATATATATATATATATATATATATATGTATATATATATATATATATGTATATATATATATATATATATATATATATATGTATATATATATATATATATATGTATATATATATATATATATATATATATATATATATATATATATATAGTTTTATCAAAAAATTTTAAATTATTTATAAGATATTTTGAACGACACTATTTCGTCTACTTTTTTTTCAAACGGAATCCAATTATTATATTTTGACATTTTCAGAATATTAATAGATTATTTAACATTTTCAAAAGTGTTAATTTAAACAAATTATAGCCGAGAACTCAATTATTTTTATATAATATTAGAAATTTTCAGCATTCATTAATTAACGTGCTCCTTTTTTTTTCTCCTCTTTCTTTCTCTATTTTCAATATAAATAAATGCAAATGTTAACTGAAAATATTGCAGAACATAAAACGCAATATCGAAATGGAAACGAAACAAACCGAATCGTTGGCATTTGGAAATTGTTAACAATTTTTTTTTTTCAGCCGATGACCGATTGCGTTTAATATGAAATAAGTTAAAAAGAAAAAAAACTGTACACTCTTACATTAAGTAATAATATTATTATTATATGCGCAAATTTATTTAACATTTAAGACGATGCTCCCCCCCCTCCCCCCTCCCCATTCGTTGGCAATTTATGTTGTTGTTATTGACTAATAAAAAGGCGTCATTTGGCATTTATCGGGGTATTCTTTCTTTTGTTTGTCTAATCGGATGCAACTTTTCAACAAATGTGTTGCGCAACGCGTCGGAGAAATGATGTCTGATGTTTGGTATTTGAGAGATTGTTGCAGATCGTGTCGCGAAATTATCTAAGACGACGCTTCTCAAACATTTTCAGCTCATTTCAATGTTGTTTCGTCACGCGAATGAACAATTGTATAGGCGCGCAAAACGGCTGCCATCATTGAACGTGTTAAGGATGCATCCAAATATCTAAAACGTATCCTAATTTTGAAACTTAATAAAATATATTAAAATTAAATTAAAAAAGTATATTTTCTAAAAGTCACAATTATACTTTAAATAAATATATAAATATTGAAAAATATTCATATATCATGAATAATAATTTATTCGACCTTGACCTTTCGTTATTAACACGTTTATCTAAATAATACACATAATATAAACGAGTCGTCAGCTCGGTGCTCAATCGTTAATATCATATTAATAAATTTAAATTTAATATATGGTTCAAATATGGTGTGTCACTGTTTACCGATCGCAGTTTCTCAACTTTAGCTGACGGATATTCTCCTGATTCGTATTGTTAATTATGTAAGCAACAATCGATCGACACATACAAAATGAAATTGACGCGCTTTCGCCGACTCTTTGTTGTTGTTGTTGTTAATTTTTTTTTTGTTTTTATTGTCTGTCGTTAGGCAAGGCCATTACGTGTTGCGATAATATTGTAAAGTTTCGAAAGGGCAATAACGAGAGGCTTCAATGATGCCTCTCACTTGCCCTTTTCGAAATTTTCTTCAATTTCCCCGTTTTTGATTTGTATTGTCATTTTTTTTTTCACGTTTATATATTTATATAAATATAAATATGTGCTGTGCACAGTTTCCTTGACATTTCGAACAACACGATTTCCCGTTCGAATTTTTGAAAGTGTGCACGTTTCGAATGCGGCTTCACTTTGCAACGATGCAGCTTTTCTGATATATTTTGCACGTTGTAACGATTTTCTGTTCTCTGATCGAAAATTGCTCGCGGTTTTTCATTTGAATTAAAATTAAAAAAAAATATTTTTCAAATAAAAAAAGGTTTATACACCAATATTTATTATATCTAATTGAATTACTATTTTTTTCTCAATTTAAAAATATTAAAAATTCTATCAATATTGATTTTTTTCCAATTTATGTTATATAAAATAAGTCATCATTTTTGTATACAACTTTCGGTTATATTTTTATTCACAAAAATAAACTCGATATATAGTTATTATTATAATGAATATTTTATAACTGGAAATATTTATTTGTATGAAATTAACTTGAAAGAACGATAAAATACAAACTTGTATTTTTAACTGCTTGATCTTTGACGTTTGAAGTAAAAAGTTACGGAAGAATTATAATATGAATGAGTTTATTTTTTATGATTTATATGTTTATATATTGACCGTTTATGTGTCATCGTGTAAACGAATAATGTTGTGTAATTTAATTAAAAGTCAGTGCTGGAATTTGAATGCGTGAAAAAATGACGTAAATGTTGAAAAAAAAGTGGAGCAAAAATGTAAGTTTTTCTTACACATAGCGACGAATTTTTGATTTCGTAAATAATATATGTATATAACGCTCGAAATCATTAACGAAACCGATATAATTAAATCATTAGGACGGATCTACATTAAAATATTTAAATTATGTTGACGAAACCCACTATATAATTTATTAAATTTAATTGAGTCCCGAATTAAAAGCTTCCTATTCGAAATATCATTGAAAATGTAATACATAAATGTAAAATTATATATATATATATATATATATATATATATATATATATATATAATAAAATATTTATAACAGCATTGATTTATTACATGATTTTTTTTGTTATTTACTGTAAATATACCTGTTATCGATAATCGATTACATGCTAAAAGTAATTATTACGCCATTTAATTTGATTTAAACGAATTGATTCGCACGAAATTGATATTAAACGTAATTATATACGAAATATTAATCGATGTTTAATTATATATAATCGTATAAAATAATCAAACGCATGATCATAGACCTGTCGACTCGAATCAATATATTATTAAAAATGATATATAAATATTTTCGACAAAAAAAATCTCAAAAAAATGTCGTTTATATGGAAAAAAAAATATAATAAAATTTCAACAATATAAACAAATTTGACTGAAAAAAAAACCAGCGCAGTTAAACCGGAAAAAGCGACACAAACATCGAACATATACCGCAATGCAACTTTTATTATTTTTTTAATATATCTATATAAAGTGAAAGTGGAAGAATCGATTATTATATTATATTATACTAGTTATAGGTTCATGGTCAATGTAGTATTTATTTGATCTCATATTTTATGTACTTATTTCCAAGTGACAGTTGTAAAAAAAAAGCTTAACGCGTCGACCTTTACCATTATTTAGCTTTGATAAGGACAACAGCTTTACAACAACCGTACAATTATGTCTGTAATTGAAAAGAATTTACGGAGACAGTTGAAAAAAGTGACATATAATTATCGAATAATTTATAATAATAATACATAACTAATAGCGTATATTATTTTATTTAAAAATAAAAATCATATTTATTATAATAAATTAACATCGAATGGATTAAATATAAAATGTAAATCGTATCGAGAGTAAAAAGTTTTAAATTAAAAGTGGATAATTATGAAAAATTTATAAAATATATTTCAATATTAAATATGGAATCGATGAAAAGAGCTGTGAATATATAATAATATTATACATTAAAATTTTCCATTTTTGTGAATGAAAAAATCTTGGAAATTTGAACGAGGAGATAATAACCAAACCAATAACTAAAAATTATAATTTTTTTAACAATCTAAATAAAATTATTTGGAAGTTAGGAAAAATAGAAAATGAGCAATACATTTCTTAAAAGAAGCTTCGTGTGACGAAGATTAATTATATTAAAATATATTCAAAAATAAATAATCAAATGAGGAAAACATTTAAAATCAGATTTCAAAGAAAAATTCTAACTGTTAACATTCGTAAAACTTTCAATTTTTACTTTATTTTAATTATGTAAAAATTTTGATATTAATATATTGATTTAAAAAAATGTGGTTATTGTATAATTAGTCGACCGCATGTTATCGAAGTGAAAATTTCGCAAATTGTCATTAAATTATATATATATATATATATATATATATATATATATATATATATATAATGAAATTTATTAAAAAAAAAGATTTTCAAATAAAATAACTGAACGTGAAATGAATGATTGTTTTCGATGCGATTATAAAGTAACATATGATATAATTTAAATTTATTCGCACATGCATATATCATATATCATATATAATTATTTTTAAATTAGTAAAAAATAAAATAAATATGATAATATAAATATATAATATTTTGATAAATAATTATATATTTATAAAATATAATATTAGTAAATATGGTTTCAGAGCATTTTATACACAAATTAAAATAGTTATAAAAATTCATATATAATAAGAGTGAATATGTCAAAATTCTAATCAAATTTTACACATATTACACACTTATTAATTTAATAATAATAAAATTAACAAATAGTAATAATAAAATTCGCATACGCTTAATATTAAATATATATATATATTATAGATATGCGAAATTTCGAATTATACGCGTATAGATTTCGAATTATCGAGTCGATAATTGATAAACTTACGCGCGCTTGAAATTCATGTTGTGAGATGGCGCGACTGTACGCAGCGAACGGCGGCCAAAGACAAAGTACAAAATCACCAACACTTTCGGAAAAGAGCGCGAACTCACGCACATACACACGCCCGCGGTGAAATGGACACGCGCACGAATTGTGATTGGTCGACTGTAGACGGACCGCGATGGTGGGGGACGAAACTTCCGGTCGTAGTGGGGGAGAGAGAACGCGTGTTTGGATACTGTTTTATTTTTTTTATTTTTTCACGTTTTTCCGCATGAAAAACGGAAGTTACCAACCCTCCCAGTCGCCCTCCCCCCCCACCCCACCACTGCCACAAGCGCGTCTCACAGTTTGGTAATAGTGAATATTTTGTAAAAATAATATGCGCGCGAAAGTTTTTTAATCGCTGAAGGCGACAGTGATTCGAAACATTTTTATATTTTAAATATTATTTTAATTTTATATTTATGACATATATATATATATATATATATATATATATATATATATATATATATATATATATATATATATATATATATATATATATATTGAAATTTTGTAGTTGAATCAATCATTCGAATAAATTATATTTAATAGTAATTACATCAATAAACACTGCGGAACATAAGCGGAAATTAAAATAAAAAAAATCGCAATACTCTATATGATATTTTTAGAGCTGTTTCATATTCCGCTATTTAACAAAAAATAATTATAATACCTATACACTAGAACAGCGTTTCTTAAACTTTTTCATAAGTGGAACACTTTTATCGTGGAAACACTGTAGAGTACGCTGTTTTCATTTTTGGAAAAAATGATAAATTAGAAATGATGAGCAAAAAGAAAACGATAACTGATAAATACGAACGTTTCTCGTTTTTTTTTTGTTCTTTATCCTGATTTTTCATACAAAAATAACTGTGGGTTAAAAAAAAATATATTTTGTGAACTTTTATAAATAACATACGGGACATGATGATCCCGCCTTCCACCCTGAGTGATCTCCACGCAACCCCGGGATACCGCGGAACACAGTTTAAGAAACGCCATACTAGGGTAATCCCTTTTTACTTATTACTAATGTTTCTTCTTCTTCTTCACGCCTTCTCCTCAAGAAGCTTGGCGATCCACACGGCTAAAGAAAGTTTAATTTTTCATCAGCTATGTAAATTTTTGGAGATAAATAGGTTTAGATAAAGACAAATTAAAATTTTTGAATCCCACGAATTCTTCCAAAATAAGACAAAAAAGCTTAATATATATACATTTTTTTAATTTTTATTAAAATTGTTTTAAATTCTTCATTGAAGGTGTTAACTTAAATTTATAACAGTAGTAATCAATCGTTTTAATATAAAAAAAATGATACACAAATTGGGAAGTTCTGTTAGCAAAAAAATCTAAAGAAGACGAATCCACGGCTAATTTTAATATATTGAATAAAATTACATCATTAAGAACACACCTTAAATAATCAACTTACGTCATAATGAAACATATATTCAATCGAAATAATTATAGCATAAACATATAAATTAATATATAATTTCGAGAATTAAAATCTAACTCTTTTTTTTCTTCTTTTATATAATATATATATATATATATATATATATATATATATATATATATATATATATATATATATTATTATTATACATGTGCAGTTATTTAATTTTATTGCATTATAAAATTATACGTTTATTTGTGTTTGTTTTTCACATATAAATAATGATACGATCCAATCTTTAATATTGAATAACAATTTTTTATAATATATATATTTTTTTGATTCATTAATATGATAAAAATAAAATATAAATTTAATATTTTATTTATAAACAGACATCTCATCAATAAAATGATTTATAATATTTTATTACATTTATATATTACGACTGATTTATAGAATCAATTTTTTATAAAAAAAAATATATATATTTTGGATTATATGTAGATTAAAATTTTATTTAAATCATAAATTCGATGTGTAAATAATATTTTTTTTTATTTTACTATGATTCTTAGAATCAACATTGTGTTCATATGAATCAATATATAAGAATATTCAAGAATAATTACGTCATAATATATTGTATATTAAAAAAAAATCGACTGTTTTCGATTTAATAAGATTGAATTGCAATATTTTTTTTCGCCCCCCATTTTATAAATATAAAATAATACAAAAAAAAAGTCGTAATGATATGCAAACGTAGTAAATGTGAAATATAAAAAATGACAGTGAGAAGCACAATGTTACAATTATAGTTAAAAAAAATACACACATATATATATATATATATATATATATATATATATATATATATTACAACGTCAAGTGCGTCGTGTAGTAATTTTAAAAGTAAATAGTAAACAGTGAAGGTCAACATTTTACAATTTATATCATTTCCTGCTCTAAATTCGAGGCCATTCAATGCTAACTTTTGGGTGATATAAACCGAAACTTTTGAAAAGTTTCGTTTGTATTGCATTATATCGCAATTTTTTTTTAAATTATATTATTTTTTTTTAATACATTAATGGAATAATTCTCATTATAATAAATATAATATCGATTTATATAAATATAAATAAAAAAATTAAAAAAAAATTTTTTTTTCAATATAATCGATAAAAGGATTTGGTAATTTTATATATTTTTTTTTCATTTATTATAGATTGATAAATCGAGAATTTATCGACACTTGTCACTTCCTGTATATTTGATTCGTTCTAGAATTCGGTCACTGTTCGATAGACCTTAATGTTATTTTACGTTACGAGCCTTGAATTTGTAAAATTTTCGATCATTTAATCATTGATCACATTGACAGCAATAAAAAAAAATGTTACACTGCATATAATGCACTTTCCGATTATTTTTTTTTTCATTTTAAATAATTGGCTATATGATAAACACTTCGTTATTTTCAAGGCGATCATCTTGGAGACGGCAGCCTTATTGAAGAATAAGGATAATTTATATATTATATATATATTTATATATAGATACGAGTATTTGAAAATATTTTAATATATAAATCTAAATCTTTTATATAATTGAATATGATGTAAAATTTTTACAATCTATGAAGATGTAATATGAAATGAATTAAGTTTGTTATATAAATTTTTATTTAAAATTTGTGTATATTATTAATATTGATAAAAATGCTGATGTTCCACAAAAGTTGTTCAAGATGTTCAGTGAAAACTGAGAGGTTTTTTTTATGAAGTAAAAGTTATATTTTATTTGTTTATTTGTAAAAATTAAGAGGTAAATTTTTTCTTGTATATTTATAAAAAATATATATATATAATCATCGCAAAAAAAAGAAGTTAAATTTCGAAATAAATATCTTATAAATGTTTAACGTATTTATAAAATACATTTTTTATACTTTTTTTAATTAAAAAAAATGGAACTAATAAATTAATACTTGTTTATAATATCGAGTTAGTTTCACGTATTTATAAAGATTTAAAATTGTAATATATTAAAAAAAAATATTAATTCCAGAAATATCATTGATTTATATTAAAAATGGTATGTTTTAATTTATTAAAATTAATTACATTTAAAAGTATCATTCAATTTGACATCATATTAATGAAAGTGACAAGAGAAATTATTTCAATGCCATTTTCATATTACATATTTAAATACAATTTAACTCGATATAAATAGATGGATATAAAAATGATTTTGATTTAAAAATAAAAATAATAATATTACAAGTTTGATTATTTTAATTATACTATCATATGAATATCTATAAAATTATACGTTATTTAATTTAATTTTTAAAAATTTTTAATATGTCCATATAAGGTCGCACACAATAATATAAAATGCAATAGATTCGATTTATCGACCATAAAATTAATTTTAATGTGTTCCGGTATAATAATGCGGAAACGAAGATGATTTTCGCATAATTTAAAAATCGTAATTACAATGTATATTAATTATTATAAAGTAAAAACAACTCCAATTAAGCTAATTGCTTTTCGCAACTTCTTTCCCAATTCTTCGACCTCGATGTGTGACAGCCTTTCTCGCAATGCCAATTGTCGATTTTGATATAAGATTATATATATATATATATATATATATATATATATATATATATATATATATAATAAAAAACAGTGGCGCTACATTCAGTAGAAAGCCTTGGCCTCTTGTTCGAGTTTCTCAGCGCTGGTTTTTTTTTTCATAACAAAATAGGTAACCGAAGAAGATGCTTTATAATTAATATTGAGTAAACCGAGTGTAAAAAAAAATTAAAAATATCAAGATATATTTTCTAGAATTTATTTCCAGATAATAATAATATAGCAAATATGATTTATTTTCAGTGTTATTATTGAAAAATATATTTTTTTTAACTGAAAGGTTATTTGAAAAAAAATCAATGATATTTTTGAATTTTAGAAATGAATATCTAAAGATTTGTTATCGATTTAATATTTTTTTTTTGTATAAAACTATTTCCTGATTTCAATTAGAAAATAATATTTCCATTTTCATTATTTTTTTTAATAATAACTTTAAGTATAATTTTATAAAATTATATATATTATTAATTATATATCACGATCGGTGTCAATGATTGCTATAATTATAAATAATAAACTCTGGTTTATAAAGAAAATTATTTTTTTTACAATTTTCATGAATATATATTTATTAAAAAAAATAATATTATTTATTACTTCCGATTATATGGATTTAAAATTTGCTACGCCGATTTATTTTTCATACGTTTCAAATGCGGCGATTAATTAAAATTTAATCAATTCGCCAAAATATCAACGGCATTCATATATTTAAATAATATACGAAATAAATAAATATATTTATACTGAAAAGCGTGTGTTCGATTTTTTTTTTCGCTCAGTGACGCATCGGTGACGACCGTAGACTAGTATAAAATAAAAGCGGTGACATCACATTTTATGGTCGCTTTTACTTTCTTTTGAACCGAAAAAAAAATAAATAAAAATAAAAAAGTGGCGCTTCGCATATCCGGATAATATATTAATTATTATATTATAATAATATTATATTATATTACGTCATATTCTATTGAACATGAATTGCGGTTACAACGTGAAACCGGTTGATGTTGTTAGAATCGATTTTGAGCTCAATTTCTCAATTTATTTTGCAATTGCAACGCCTTTTTTGAACGTATAATATTATATATATATATATATATATATATATATATATATATATATATGAGATTTTATTTGTATGCGTTTGGATATTTTAAAAATGCTTATGGCCAAATAAAAATAATTGAGAAATTTGTCATCCGATGTTTCAATTCTTTATTCACTTACAATTTCTTAATATTATTAACTCATTGCTATTTTATTTATCTTTAATCGAATAATATATTATAAATTTTAATTTAAATATATATATATATATATATATATATATATATATATATATATATATATATATATATATATATATATAAACTATTAATTATTAATAAACTACAATTAAAAATATATAATTTATCGTTTAAATTATGATATAAAATTCAAACTTTTTAAATATAATACTTTTAACTATTATAGATATTTTCACTTTTATGTTTTCTTTCAAGTAAATGTTCATTCATAAAATTTTATGATATATAATATAGTATATAATCAACTATTAGTTACATCAAAAAATAATATAAAAATTTTAATTATTTAAGTAATCGAAATTAATAAAAAATAATAATATTAAATATGAAAATTTATATTATAATGAAATTTTAATTTTAATACACTTTCAAAAATACATATACATCTAATTATTTTTATAAATTAAATATTACAAAAGCATTATATAAAATTTATAAAATCATTAAAGTAACATTAATTATTTTTTTGTAATTCGTTACATTTTTAATATATTTTTACAGAATCAAATCAATAATTATATACATGATCATTTTTTTCCAATAAACTATATATTTTATTATAATTAAAAAACATAGCTATAATAGTTACTATAAAAATTATATATATATATATATATATATATATATATATATATATATATATATATAATATTTTTCGTATTAAAATTAAATATATTAACCACATATATAATAATAATGATATTAAAACTCGATTTTTATTATTCGACCGATTTCACCATTGACATATAGGAAATGAATGCTTTATCTTCTTTATACAATCAAATTCTTTCACAATTGTATATATATATATATATATATATATATATATATATATATATATATATATATATATATAATATTTTTAAAATATTTATTCTAAAATTATTTGCATATTTTTTTCAGATTTTTCCTATATTTTTCACATGTTTATATTTTGTAATTGATATTTATTTTATTACATTTGAGATAAAAAAATATTTTGTATATAAATTTATTATCATTGAGAATATTTTTTGAAATTATTTGTTTTTTTTTGAAATTATTTAATATTCTACGTGTTTTTTTTTGTAATTATTTTATTTTATTCTTGGTCGTGACTATCAAAATTAAATTAAATGTTGACTATTTTCATAAGGAAAATATCTTATTATATTCTATAAGAATACAAAAAAAAACGAATTAAATGTAAGATTAATCCATAGATTTATATCAAGTTCTAGTTATTTTGTTTTTTGATTATTTTTTATATTTATTTAGATAAAATAATTTGATACGATATTTCTGAACCCGGATATTTTTCATTTGCATCGTTCACATTTGACCCCAATTTTTATTTTCTAAGAATTATCTATTTTATAAATCCTTAGTACCCTTAACAAAACAATCCGGAAATGATTGTTTATTAACTATATTACTTATTTTATTTTTATTTTTTAATCAATTTTTTTCCTGAATACAATATGAACGATTATGTTAAACATTTTTGCGTATCTTTTGATTGTGTCTGATAAATTTGACATTTTCAATTCAGTTTCGAAATTTCAAATCGATTGTTTAACAGTTTCAAGCAAGGTCTTGCAATTGACGCATAAAACCATTATTATTATTATGCTACTCGCTAAAGAAAAAAAAATCGTTAAAATACACATAATAAATGTCAAAAGTTCATCTTGATCGCGTTTTAAAAATAATAAAAATTATCAAAGACGATTAATAATAAATATTTTAATGCAACGTCGAACGTTAGCATTGAAATTTACATTATTATTATTATTATTATTTTATTTATATTTGTTTATTTATTTTTGATACGATATCGACGATAAATCGATCTAAAACAATAATGAAAACTAGAAATAAATAAATATTTTTTTTAATCTATAAAATATATTAATCCAATATAAAAATGTTTTTAAAAAATCGGCTAAAATTTAAAAATTTCAATTTTAAACATTATGAAGAGGCACAACTGAATAAAAAAAAATGACCGGTGTGGTCGAGCCTTAATGTTTTTGTTGCGTACTTACTAAACAAGTTTTTCCAACGAGTGACAAAATGTTACAATCGATCTCAATTAATTACTATCGTAAAATTCTTTCGCAATAGAAAATGTACAAAACATATATATATATATATATATATATATATATATATATATATATATATATATATATATATATATATATATATATATATATTAAAATTTATTTTTTAACATTTTGCCTAAGTGCTGTACGGACGTGTGCGTGATTTTAATACACACACACACACATATATATATATATATATATATATATATATATATATATGTGTGTGTGTGTGTGTGTATTTATTTATATTTGCGCGCGCATATAATTATGAAAGTCGAGTTTTATGTAATTACTTTAATGATATATTTAATTTCGAATAAAATTTCAATACAATACACGATCGTTTTTAGACTTTGCATTGACATTTTATTTTATAATTTGTATTATAATTTGAAAAAAAATAATATTTATACATATACATATAATAAACCAATGACGTCTCTAGGATAAATGATATAAAATTTATAAACAATGACGATTTCAAGTGTAAATCTTTTTTTTTTAATATTTTATACTACGTTTTTTTAAGTATTGTTTAATATATTTATATTCTATTAAGTTTTTATATATTTTAGTTTAATAAAATAAAATTTATTTTACAAACGGATCGTTTATAAACATGATATTCACCCTATTATATTTAATATCTGTATGATCAATTTTAACCCTATTTTTATTATATAAAAGATTTTAACCCTTTATCTGATTTCTATAATAAATAAATTCTAAACTATATAATTTTTTTTGTCATATATATAATAGAAAAAAAATATTTAAAGAATTAAATTATAATAGAATTAAATTATTAAAATAAATTTTATATAAAGAATGTGATATTTCAAAGATTCGAACTTATAATTTATATGGAACAAGTGATCATGTGCGTTACATACATCGTTCATTTTTATAATAATATAAAAAATCAGTTTTCATTTTTTTTTTTGCAAAAATGGGTCACAAATGGAATTTAAACATCGCGAAAAAAAATAAATAATAAACGAATAATAACTAAAGAAAAAATAATAATATAATTTGAAAGCGGCCACGTTTTAACGTCGTTTCGAAGTTGAAAATCGTCGAATAATATGTTAATAATATCGAGTTAATGTTGAATAACAAATATATTTAAATATACGTCGTTTTCTAAAGTCATGAAATCCACTTTCAAATTCTTTCGCAAATCGAGATCTATATTTTGTTCATTTTGTTTTAATTTTAACACATTTAACCCGCTAAAAATACGTTTATTCTATTCGATGTCATCTTCTATTAAATTTAAAAAAAAAACGAAATATTTTAAAATCAATCACGAAAGTCACAACGATGATGATAAAATACATTTAAATATTTTATTTTTATTTTCGACCATATTTTTAATATCTATTAATACTAAATAAATAGTAAATATTATATTGATATTGAACTAAGAACAAATGTTTTGGAAAAAAAAGTAAATTTTCAATATAATATATGATAAAAAAATATAATATTTTTAAATATATTTATTGTTGAATTATTTAAAAAAAAAATCAATTGTCGCCGATATTATATTTCATTTCTTAAACGCCTACATCAGATTAACTACACGTTATAATTATATCAATTAAATGTATTTATTATGAGTGAAATGTGTTATACGGTATCGCAGTGGTAACGCACTCTTTCGCTCATTAACTCATAATGATGAAAGGTATATTTTTATTATTATTGTTGTGCAATAATATATGTGAAAATAAATTTCTGAATATCGACAGAGACTTTAAAGTATCATATTTTTAAAAAGTTGTTTATTTTTATATTATATAATAAATTTTAATTTTAAAATATTGATCATATGTGTTTTTTTTAATATATATATATATATATATATATATATATATATATATATATGTGTGTGTGTGTGTGTGTGTGTGTGTTATTGATAGAGTGCAAGTGAATGTCAATTATGTTAACCATTTTCGACGATTCTATGAATGATTGATAATTGTTATATATTTTTATTTATATTCTGATAAAAAATTAATTAATTTTTATATATTAAAAATAGAGTATATAGTATATATAATAATATTAAAAATTAAATTTAATCACATTTCTTTACGTGAAATGTATAAAAATGGAACCGAACCGGAATCATGATTTTGTTCATTCAGTATAAAATTTCTCTATTATTAGTGATATGAAAATTTGAAAAAAAAATCCATTTAAGGGATGCTGAACCCTTAGTCAAAAAATCATTATCAGAGGACAAGTACGAGCAACTGAGGGAAGTCTAAACGATGATGATGGCCTTGGTGTCGGCTTCGGCAACGGTGAAAGTTTATTGTTTAAGAATGCGGTTTACCTTACGGTGAGGTGAAGTAGAAAACTGAACGTGAACGGGTTCGCCTTTCGCGACATCGACTACCATTAATATTCGTAATAATTAACATTTTTAATAATTCTATCGTTTCGGATTAAAATAATAATAATAATAATAATAATAACGTAGAGGATTCGATTTCCGTATATTGTGTAAATATCGATTTATATATATATATATATATATATATATATATATATATATATATGTATGTATGTATATATATATGAGTTCGTAGATAAACCGGATTATCAGATCCGGTATGAAACGCGTGAAGAGGCGACTATCGGACCTTCAAAATCGAGGGTGTTACACGATAATTATATAATTATATGTCGAGTAAATATTCTATTATACAGTCAATTAATTTAATTAATTTTTATATAAATATTTTTATAACGTATAATGAACAATATGAATTGTGAACAATTCAATATTTTTTTTTTATAATTTAAATATATGCGCATATATATGTAAAATAATATAAAAATATATAAATCAAAATTTTTGTTGATTTTATATGTGTACATCGTTTTGAGTGTGTGTTGACGATTATGACGTATTTTTTTTTTTTGTATTAATTTCATACTTTCGAATGTTATTCTGTGATATTTCAGAATTTTATATTATATTGCGATAATAAATGAAATTCCTCTTAAATTAAAACCTGAAATAGGCCCGGTTTTACAATAAATCCGGTCCTGTTAAATATATATATATATATATATATATATATATATATATATATATATATATATAAGAAAAATCGATGTGCAGTTGAAACCGAGACCAGTAAAGTGCAAGAATTTATATTGCATCGTCTCATATATATATATATATATATATATATATATATATATATATATATATATATATATATACACATATTTTTTTTAAAAGACTAGTTCATTATGTGAAGGTCGACGATTATATTATATTAAATTAAATTAAAAATTTATGGATATTGCACAGATTCATCTTTGATAACGGTCGAATTTGATTCAATATACAGGCGAATCGAAAGTATTTAAGCTGACATGTTTTTTTATAATGTATGAAAATAAATAAAGATCGATTGCATATTTGTAAAAGTTGACTACATCTGATATGTGGCAAATAATAATAATTAATATATATATATATATATATATATATATATATATATATATATATATATATATATATAAACGGTATATTGAGATAGTTTTATTCTATATATTTCAGTTAAAAAAACCTGAAATATGATTAAGCCTTATTCGGAACAAGGCCTCTTTCTCGAAATATGTAATACTGATTTATTTTTATTCAATGGAATCGAGTCGCCAGCTCTATGATTAACCTTCAAATACACTGATTTTTTTTTAAGAAATGTATATGTTTTACTTGAATTAAAAATTATATTACATTATAATAATATTTTATGATATAATATATAATGGCAATGCGGATGTAAAGTCGTGCGTTTTCAGCAGCTCAATATCGGTAAGTAAATTTAATTATCGAGATATTCAGATTACTGAAATATGATTTTGAAAAAAAAATTATATCAATTAATTCGTTAAATACTTACTTTTGATGTAATTTTTATATACTTTTAATATAATAGATTAGTTTTAGTTCTTTCAATTATTATAGTTTCAAACGACATACAACTTATGTTAATTTTTTTTTCATACAGCTTTCAATATTTATGTAAAAAATAAATTAATGTCAACTTATATCAAAACAACCAAAATATAAGGAATATTAATCATTAATGCTTGTTTGAGTTTTTCCCGTATATACTACTTAAATGATTATAATACATTACATATGTTAATTTAAATTGACATTACGTGTGTATATATATATATATATATATATATATATATATATAAAACAATCATTGAAAAAATTACCTTGTATGTAAAATAGGAGATTTCATTCACATTATAATTGTCATATAGAGTTATAAAAAATTAATGCAACATATCAATGTTAAATGGCATGTTTGTCATGAAAAAAAAAATCGTTTGTTCATTATCATAATACCTTGGAGGTATCGGTAACAAGGCTGAGGTCTTCGAAAAATAAACGCACCAAAATACTAGTATTTATAATGAGCGAATTTTCATATACGAATAGCGTGATATAAGTATTACGCTGTAATCAATTTATGCAATTGAATTTCATTTCACATTCGACACGTGATAATTGATATATATATATATATATATATATATATATATATATATATATAAATATATATATATATATATATATATATATATATATAAAATATGTTTGATTAAAAAAAAACTCGTAAAACTGAAACCGTGTAAATCGAGGGATAGGTGTATATTGATATTGTAAAAAAAATATATATATATTCGTGAAATGTATTATAACGAAATCGCATCAATCGAGTGTCACGTTAAACGAGGTTTGCACGCGCTTTCACTCGTAAATCGAATAATGTAATGGTCGATTATCAGTTGTATTGTTTATAATGATGTTTTTAAAAGATCTCGTTTGAGAAAGTTTTGTATGAAATCAATCAATAAATGACAAATATAATTTTAATATATATATATATATATATATATATATATATATATATATATATATATATATATATATATATATATATATATATATATATATATATATTGTAAATAATTATATTTTTGAAATCAGCTTTTAATAATTTATTTATGTAAACTAAAATATAAAAGTCAATTATAAATTGTGATATTTTAAAATTGTCTAAATTTTTATATAATTTATTATAAGAATAAATTTTTATATTTTTAACCATTGATTATATAATTTTTAAATATAATAATAAACAAATAGTCAAATTAATAAAAAATATAAAAAATGGTAAAAATTTGATAGTAAATAATTAAATATATTTCATATATTAAAATTTTAATATTTAAAATATATGTGTGTGTGTGTATTCATTTTATAAATTAAAAATATATGATAATTACTAGCGGGATCTGTTTATCATTATTTGAACTATAGTAAAATATAGTATTTTTTATTGTCATTAATGACAGATGACTTTTTTTTTTATCAATATAATTAACATTTGAAGATTTTAAATAAAATATTTATTTTACAGACATTATATTTTAAGATTAATATTAAATTAAATAAATCGAATTATAAATAAACATTAGTGAATAATGACTCATAATGAAGGATTAACATATATTTTAACACACATAAACACACACAAACATGTTTAAATATATATATATATATATATATATATATATATATATATATACATATATATATATATATATATATATATATATATATATATATATATGAATATTTACAAAATAAAAATATATTTATCAAGGCGATTGGTACAAATTTATATAATAGTAAAGATATTGAAAATACCTAAGATGTACACGAATAATATTATTCTCAAGAGTAAAACCGTCAAGGTTTATTACTATTACATATATAAATATATATATATATATATATATATATATATATATATATATATATATATATATATATATATATATATATATATATAGTTGATTAAAACGTGAATAAATCACGTTAAACTAACTGTAGTAACATAGAAAATACTTAGCATAACAAAACACTAAGATTAAATTGATTACTTGAATATATTTGATAACCCATATATTATTAAGTATTTATTTTATACAATTTATCGATCGATTTAATCGGATTACGTTATTTTATATTAAATGTGTATTTTAAATATACACATTTAATAAATCCGTTGATAGAGATGAAATAAAAAACTGTACTAAAAATTAAAATATCAATTAAAGTTGTCGTGAAATTTTGTGTATTTTTAATTTATTACAATAATATATGATTAAGTTTTTTTTTTATATTTATTAATAATGTAAATCGTTTGCGATATATAAAACGAGGTCATGACGGTTGTAAAAGATCAGTAATAATGCGAGATACGACGATGTGGAAAATTTAAAAAATAAAATAAATATATGTTAATATAGCGAATAAAATATATATATATTTTAAACTATTTAAAGGGTCGTTGACGTTATTCGAGTTTTACTCGAGCAGAAGAAATAAATTTTAGTATATTTTTATTTAAAAATATTTATTTATACCTTGTTTTTATTATTATTTAACACACAATTTTACAAAACTAACTGTTCATAAAGTGTAATCTATTTTTCTTATTATTTCGTTTGCAATACGAGTAAATTTTTTTTTTCAATATTAAGAATTTTAACTTGAATTTTTTTTGCATATATAATTTTATTATAAATTACACGAAAAAAAAACGTTTGAACATCATCATATATATAAATCATAATTTATTTATATAGAGTCGATACTAAATTATTAATGAAGTATTCATTAAAACATCAGTATTTTAAATAATTTTTAGGTCATTTCTTAATTATTATACAAAATAGAAAAAAAAATATAATATTTGCACTTTTTTTATGTTATTAATAGTTTTAATGTGTTATTTTCTTATTGGAAGTTTACTTTCGATATTTTATTACAAACTAATTTAAATATATTATATTATATAATATTTTTTTATGATTTGTGTGTGTGTGTGTGTGTGTGTGTGCAGGCGCGTGTACTTATTAAAAAATCGAAATGCATTAGTAAAACATCATAAATAATTCTATTGACAATGTCCTATTGGAAACAATTATTCAATATACGCAACATCAAATGCAGCGATATTCAACCTTTTTTTTTAATTGAACGTTTAAAATGGTTCGATATCGCTTTTAAACGTTGACAATTGTACTGTCAAATAAACGCGTATCATTATAAATATTCGTAAAAAAAAAAAATTATGAATATCTCATATGTCTATTTTTTGTATTCAAATACTGATAGCTATAATAATATTTAATCTAAACTGAGAATTATAAAAAATTATATAAAGTTTTACATAATGATTTAATTATTATGTATGAACGTTATATATAATGTTAATTATTATATAGTATTCAAAATTGTATTGTGGAAAGACGAAAATGAAAAAAAAATAAAATAAAAATGATTTTTTTCGTTACATATATATATATATATATATATATATATATATATATATATATATATATATATATATATATATATATATATATATATAAAATGTTGACATTTTTTTCTATCGGTTACGTTCGAATGCGTCATTAAATTTTTAGCAATTCATACTATGTTAACCGTCCAAAATTGTAGCATTATTTTTGTCAATCGACTCCGAATTATACGAAATAATGGAAAATATATGGAAAAGATGGAGGAAATCGACGTTCGAAACATAAGAAACAAAAAAAAAAAACCGAATGAAAATATGTCGCTTTTATAAGTTTTCTTTCGTGCACTTGTATCGATTGTGCAATTTATAATGCATGTCGCACGTTCGATTTTATGGTTGCAATTATAAATCGGTTTATCTCGGTGAATATCGTATAAAGGTGCGTCCACACACGTGTTTTAAAACACGCATTTATTGCGTTATCGTTAAATATCGACGTTAATATCGATGAATATGCAACATTCAGATTATGAAATAATTCTATTTAATGAAGGTCAAAGTTGACCGTCCGAGATCGATTACAATGATAAAAGTTGTTCAATCGTTTTAATTAGAATGAAAATATAAAATTTTATGAAAAATGTCAAAAAATTTAAAGTGACCGATTGTCTATGATAAAGATTATTAAACTACATTATAATTATGGTAAATTCATGCAAAACGATTACCGAAGAATAATGTTGATAGTAAATTAGTAAAATTTACTGTCTGACATTGATCTAATTTTTCTCCAGAATAACGCGCAAATATGTAATAAATATTGATTTAATTAAGGTTAAAAATTCTTGCTTTTATTTTTTTATATCATTAGTGAGCAATCATGACAACAATAAGAGTCACATTACAATTTTTTATAATTGTAATAAAAAAAAATACAGTTTTTTCAGATCTTCATCGGTTTACTTTTTATTGCAAAATAAACGACAATAAAGATTTTTTTTTATTATTAAAATCTTATTAAAAAAAAATCTTAATAATCAAAGAATTAAATAAACAAAAATCTAAAGACTAAATATATCAAAAAGAAATGGATTTGTTTGTCAGTAAAGTGAGTAAAGTGACCAGATTTTAATGTTGTAAAATTGGGACATAGTTTAATGAGAAAAATTTGATTATAGAATATGCGAATGAAAAGTTTTCTAAAACATCTATTTTACCAAGAAATAAAAAAATTCTGACTTTCGATGACAAAAAAAAAACTTGCAAAGTTAAAAATTTTCAATATTTGTACTTAAACACAAATATTAGATCTACTTAGGACACTTCTAGTCTATAACAATTCATTACTAACTTCCCATTTTACATTTATAGAAAGCGGAACAAATTCCTAAAAAATGAAAGAGTCCCGTCAAAATCAGAAAGTATGGTCACTTTATCATAGAATTAATTATAATGTAATATAGTCCTTTTATATTACATTATAATTAATTATCATTTTATTGAACAAATTGTGCTACTGGACAACACTCCAGAAACTTTATTAACATAAACTTATTATTACTGTATAATGCATGATTAAATATCGCAATTACTTATGGTTAGAATATATATTTATCACACTAAGCAATCATCGTATATAAGGTGACCAACTTTTTTACAATGAAAATGAGAATATGATGAAATATCATTATAAAATCTGTGGAGATATAGATGATGATGATGGATAATGTGAATAAAAAGAAATTATTGGTTCACTAATTAGTTCAAATTTTATCGAGTTAGGAATAAGAAAAAATATATAAATTTGTGATATACGTGGACAAGGACTATATGTACGGTTACCGGAAGTTACGTGTACTAGGTCAATACCGGCGACGTCTACAAAATCATTTTATTCATTTGAACAATCATACTATATAATATAGAATGACCAAATTTTAACAATGACGAATTGGGACATTCAAAATTCATAAAAATATATATATAAATTTATATAAATATTATCCTTACTAAAAGAGGACGAATGGTCACATTATCATATATGTAACAATCAATTCATTACATTCATGACTATACAATATTAAACAGTGTGATCTCTTCTTTATATATTTGGTCCACAATAAATACATACACATCGGGACATTTAAAGTGATACGAAAAACTATCCTAATAAAAAGTGGACGATTGGTCACACTATCACATACAACAATCAATTCATTATATCCACGACTATACAATATCATACGGTGTGAACACTTCTTTATCCTTTGCGCACATTAATCACACATGCACGTACACATACAAAAATATATATTTGTGTGTATGTGCGTGTGTTTATGTGCGCATTTATTGTTAAATGCGCATGCGCCGCGTTCTAACTCACGTGTACGGGTACGTGAGCGATAATCGTCGTCGGTGTACGCTTTTCTCGTGTACAGTGCCGTGGACATGTCGTCACGAATGCACGACATTCTACATACGGTACACGCAGACAATTAATTTATCCTGTGACGAAATTTTATTATTCTCATATCAGGTACAAAAAAAATTTTTTAACATATATATATTATATTATTTTTCATAGTCAAATAAATATTTAAAAATTATTTTATTATTATTATATATATATATATATATATATATATATATAATATTTTTATTTAATTATTTTATTATATATATTTTATATTTAAAATAATATACACGCCACTGATTTAAAAATACTCAATAAAATTATATATATATATATATATATATATATATATATATATATATATATATATATATATCAATTATCCATGATTATTTAGTGTAATAATTAATATCTTATATAAAATGAAAAAAAAAATAAAAATAATTCGTACTATTTTATTGTGCGTATCGTTTATAAATTAATTTAATCGAATATTTTATAAAATTTTTCATACTCAAATCAAAATTATTTTATTAACATTAAGAATAATTAATATACACGCCACTGATTTCACACTACAAAATCAAATCGTTGAAGTAATTATATATCTTTTTTTTTTTAATTTAATTTTGTTATCGTTTATAAATTAATTTAACGGTATATCTATTGTCGATCATTAATTGATGAAATAGATTAATCGTCACATGTTATTATTTTATATATACATATAAAATTTTATATAGAAAAAAAAAATAAAAATAATTTATATTATTTTAAATTAAAATTGAATTATTCATGTTTTGTTAACCGAAATATTTTCAACGTAAATGTATTATTATTTTAATTAATTTATATTGTTCTACAATGAAGTTAATCATTTTATATATTCGATTTTTTTTTTAATATTTATTATAATAAAATAAAACGTGATCTCATATTGGCGTATTTTATTTTTATAGTTATTAAACGGTATCTAAATTAAAAATATATATATGGTACATAATATTTTCATTGTTGTAAATATCTAATTATTCTTTTCATCGTTTAAAATTAATTTATTGCTTGTTATTAATGTCGCACTATTATTTCTAATTTATAATTTCTAATAATTATTTATGTTTTCATTGTCATCTATATAGCATTGACGTTGCTGCGAAATAATGTAAGTAATAATATATATTTTTTAATAGCGTGTATAATTTTTATGTATTATTCGCACAATTTATGCATATACCTGTAATGTTTGCTCGATTTTAATATTAATCAGTGGCGCGCGATGAATTTTTTTTTTTTTTAGCGCGAAATAATTAAAATCGATTTTTATGCACGCCACTGATATCAATGTATTTTTGCCGATGTTTATATGCGAAAATTTTACATTTTTACTATGTCAACATATATTTATTATTATTTTTGGCGTATTATTATTTATCAAACTTTTTTCGATAAAAAGGGACGAATTCGACACGGAGAACGTGTCAACGATTCGCCCTTCTTATCGAAAATTCAAATAAGATTTATTTGAATAAGAAAATTCAAATAAGATTTGTCTTTATATATATTCAATTTAAATTCATGAACATACACACGCGCGAAACACTATTTTATATATATATATATATATATATATATATATATATATATATATATATATATATATATATATATATACCATATATATGTTGCTAATGCGATTTTGTACTTTAAAATGACTATACATGTTATACATATTTTTTTACTATATATTAATATATTATAAAAATTATGTTCCATATATATATATATATATATATATATATATATATATATATATATATATATATATATATAGTATATATGTATTCAATATTAAAAAAGTATTATTTTCACGTACAAAATAATACGTATTTACATCTAATTTTTATTTCGTGTTGTTTTGTTGTAAGCATATACAATGTTACGTAAAAAAATCGTTGTATAAACCGTTCAATTTATATTAGTAAAATTTATATGTACATGTAAAATAATAAGGCTCGTTCCATTAAATTACATAAAACGCTTCCCCATGTGTCCGATTATCCAACTGCATATATATATATATATCGTTTTATCTATTTATGATCTAAACTAGATCTAAACATGATAGAAAACAATTATAAGTCGATAAATAATAAATCAATAAACGTACGACATAAATGAATTTTTTTTCATAAAATTAAATTGTACAATATAATTAATTAATGTTCAGTAAAAAATATTTTCACGTGTGAATATTTGATTATTTCACGTCGATTTCGTACAAAACGACGATCGTATATATAATAAATAAATAATTAAAATCGATTATTTATTTTTTTAATAGTCGATAATTATACGAAACCGTTGCGTAATCCCGGCTTAAAATGTCATTCACATGAATTTTCATTCCCCCAAAGAGCGGCTCGTGATTTTAACATATAACGTAAATAATGGATATCGTAAATAAAACCCAATTTACGTTATCACGTTGTCTATATTATATATATATATATATATATATATATATATATATATATATATATATATATATATATATATATTAAAGCTATTAAATATCCTTGTTTATTATAGAAGTATTCACGATACGTTTGCACGTTTTCGCGGTTTATTGTTTCAAATATCTATTCGAATGCACACATGTTTCATTTATATGTCAAATTCATCATCAAGAAGGAACAATAAGATTTTCGATAATATATTTGAAGCTGGCAGTTTACATATTTGAATATATATATATATATATATATATAATACAGTTTAGATTTTGCAACACATCGTTGATTTTATAGACGAGTTCAATTGAAAAACCGAAAAACAATATGAAAATTTAATCTTATTCACCGGAAAAGTTTAAAATTTATTTCTTGCTTTATTTAAATAAAATAATAGCGTTGACGTCTTTTCACGTATAATAGTTTAATAAGATGAGTGTTATGATTTAAAATCATATCATTTTATTAAAAAATGTGTATATAATTCACTTTCATTATGTATATATTATTTTTATTACATATTTATTATTTTTATTATCGATATATATATAATTTTTTTTTAACCTTTAAAAGCATAAGTTGATTTTATATAATACGAAAAGAATTGAAGTTTTTCAAAACATTGCTTACTTACGAATCTATTGATTTTAAAAAGAAGTCTTGCAAGTGTAATAAAGTTTTTTCCGTACAGTTTTAAAATGTAAATAAACAACAAATTTTACATTACAAACAAAAAAAATCTGATTTATGTCGATTTGTCTGCATGTTTGCGTGTAACGAACACGAATTTAAGATTCACATATATAATGTAATATAGAGAATAATTTTTAATCGACAATAAAATCGTAATGAGAATAATTTAAAATTATAATAAATCACAAATTGTCAATTTATTTTTTTTATATATAGATTTATAATATTATTTTTTATACTTCCGTTTCGAATGAAATATTTTATCATTATTATTTTATTTTTTACTTCCACTTTTCTTCTACGAATATTAGTTTATTTGTGAATATTTGTAATTTTATTTAGTAAACGATTTTTTTTCAACTTTATATTCTTCGATTTTATTTGTTTTCTATAAATAAAAATGAGCACCAAAAATAAAATATCCACATTTTCAGCACATTTATAAACGTATTCACGACGATTTCCCTATTTATATATATATATTTTTTTTAGCATTTATAATACTTTTCGCAGTTTTTGATCGAATCGTGTTTGTTTCTAAAACGAGCATCATTATTATTCAGTGTTTCTCAATATTCAGAACTGTTGTTTACCAAATACATAACGTTGTAAAATTAATAAAAAAATATTCTAATAAAAAATATTCATTGTTATTTTTTATATTACTATATAAAATGTAAAAAAAAATATTTCAATCATTTCAACTTTATAAAAATATATAAAATATTTATATCGCAATAAAAATTGATGGGATTAGATTTTTTTTTCATTAAAAATATTTGACAAACACGAAAACATTTATAAAAAAAAAATAGAAAATCGTAAAAAAATCAAATTGTGTAAAAAAAATATAGAACAAAATGATTTTGTAAACGAGGTCAGTGCGTATAAATAAAGGTAATTTTTTTTGTGGACGTGGAATATTTAAAAATTGTGAAATCGAATCCAAAAGTTTTTGTATAAAATAATAAGTTAAATAAATAACAATGTTAAAAAAAATCGATTCTTATCGATTTACATTACGTTCATTAGATTTTACTTTAGAAAAAAAAATCAATTATTTAACTATTTTTATTAATTAAAAATATATAAAAATAATAAGATTGTATTAAAAATAATACTTTTTCATAATTTATAATATGTCGTATGTCGTTATAATAGTCTCATACCATATATATATATATATATATATATATATATATATATATATATATATATATATATATATATATATATATATATATATATATATATATATTCAGTATAACGATGTAATATTTTTTTAATGTGATTCAGTGATGTCAAATAATTTGACATCTATTTAAAATGAAAAAAAAATGGGTATATTAAGAAAAAAAAATGTTGATAAATATTAAAATGAAGAAATACTTTTTTAGAGGTCAGATTACCGCGGTTCCGATTATATTTATATATAATTATAGATAAATTTATTCATATCGATATCAGAAAAAGTAAAATGGAAAATCTCGATTGACAACAATGAGCGAAAAATTGTTTCATAATTCACATTATATTATTAATGAAGGTCATCTTAAACATAATAATAATAGAGAGAGAGAGAGAGAGAGAAAAAAGTAAAACTTGATAACGGTTAAATCGCATTATGTAATATTATTAAATGATAACATAATTTCGTATATTACGTAATAATCGTATAACTGCATTCGTGATTTATTACATTGTAAACGATACACGTTAATTATATTTAATAATTGTATCAATATCGCATTGAATATTATCTTTTATATAAAGAATACAATATTTTTTTTTTGGTTTCAGATGTATTCAACTCATTTTTTTAAATAATATTTTTCAATGTTTATAATAACAGCATTCATCAAAGATTCTATTATACTAATAAATGTTCATAATATTAACATATCAAAAAAATACAAAAAATATTTTATAAATAATAGAAAATCTATTCTATATTTTTTTCATTTGATTTCAAATCTTTGTATACCAATGATATTATGTTTATATTAAAATTTAATTTATATTTAGTTGTCGCCGCGCGCCGATGGGGTCACATTCTAATGCTGTTTTATTTTTAAAATAAAATATTAAATGATCGTTACTATTCAAAACATACATCCTTGTCATGTCAGCGATAAATTTAATACTAAACGTTTTCACGTAAAATATTTCAGCATTTACTATTCAATTTTCTTCGATTTTGACAGTTGGCCTCTTAATTAAAGTACGGTTATATAGCATATTTTTCACCTGTACGACTTTAAAACAACAAAACAATATTCTTCCTCAACATAATCGTATATATATATATATATATATATATATATATATATATATATATATATATATATATATATATATACACGAGATTTTTATATTTATTTATATTATTAGAATTTTATATGTCAATATTTTATATGGAAAATATTATTTATCTTTAATGTATATATTATTTTCGTAATGATTATTTATTATATATATTTATTTAATTAAATAATTATAGACTACATACAATTTTATCACGATTTTTTATATATTTTTTTTTAATATACACATACATTATACTATGTTTAAATAATTAGAAAAATATCCGAACATTATTTTCGTTTTGTTTACATCGAAATATCGAATAAGATTGCGTAATTAATAAGGCCGGACCTCGTTTTAATTCTATTAATAAAATGGGATTCAGGGGGAGGGCGCCCATAAAGTTTAGGTAACCGTCAACTAACCGCCCAACAGTAAAAACCACCCTATTTTTCGCACCCCACTGGAAAAACTGCATAATCATCTACTAGGGGGTAACTGTTAATATTTATGAAAAATATCTAATAAAAAAAAAAAAAGAAAAATACCCACCCTTTTGCCACCCGGTCACGCAGTCGACAACGTGCTTTTAAACACCCTGCCGCCCATAATACCGCCCATACTGCCGCCCAAAACGGCCTCCCTCTTATATATTTGTCTATCGTTTTTTGTATTATATATATATATATATATATATATATATATATATATATATTATTTATAATCCAAATCGCTCTGATAGTATTAAAAATGGTTTATTCGCAGCTTCAATTTATATTTATATCGGCCTAAAATATCTTTCTGTTAATTATTTTTTTAAACTTATACGATTTCGTCGATATAACAGTTAAATTTAAATTTAAATTTTTATAAGGTTACTATTTTAAAAATAACTATATTATATATAAATATATATTCTTTTTATATATAAAAAAATACTTTATATATATATATATATATATATATATATATATATATATATATATATATATATTTACTGTAATATAAACCATTTAAATAATCATTTTTTTTAATTATAGAACTAATTAATTTACAATTAATTCAGATTTAAAATATTAGTTTTTATAAATAAACGAAACGTGTTTAAAAGTTAAAAATTAATGTAGTAAAAAAATATATAACGTTTCTTTTTTAATACATAAAACTTGAACTGAAAATTAAACTTTTAATATTACATAAAAAAAGAGAAAAATATATTTTCTTGGATAAAAATGATTGCACTCAGACTTTATAACTTAACTTTGAAAGTATTTAAAATTATGTAAATTTTTGTAGTCAACGATTACGTATTTTTTTTTAATTATAAAAAGGAAAAATAAAAAAGATTAACATATAAATATTATTAAAAATGTATTTTTATATTCTATATCTAAATTTCGAATTTTATTTTAGAAATAAAATTCGAAACACTGCATTCTAATTAACATTTCTAATCATTTATAAATATATTTGTAATATGTTAACTATTGATGTAAATTCTGATAATTCATTTCAATATTAATTATTTACAAAATTAAAAATCATATAACGAATTTTAATAAATCCGTTATAAGGAAACCGATGGCCATTTATTTTTATTTATACATTCTAAATTTATTTATTTTTATATAAATTTATTTTTTTTCATATTCTGAAAATAAAAAAAATATATACATATACATCTAAATAAAACATTTACACGTTTTATATTTTGTATATTGATTTTTACAATAGAATATTCGTTTCGAAACAATAATAGAATTAGTGTATTCGACAGTTCATCCCTTCTTTCCCCCCCCTCAATGAAATTCTACAAATAGATTGTGTAATAAATAAAAATAAGATTTATTCTCGCTAAATATATATAGTCGAAGCCTTGGTCGCCAACGCAAAAACCAACCGAAACAATTGGTTAATTTTATACCACCCTGTAGAAGCATTTTCGTCTACATATCTATGGAAGGGGTGAGTTTTCTTCAATATACGTTCGCACCCTTATAATTAATTAAATATCAGAAATAGATTGTTTGTTCATGGCGTTTAATTATTTCTAAATAAAGAAAAATGAATGTTTAGATTTGTAATTACACAATAAACATAAAAATAGATGATCGATATATAGTTAAAGTGTATATAAACTTTAAATATATAAACTATATTATAACATTAGATTAATTGACGATTTTAAATATTAATATTAGACACGTTAAAATGTTAATTTGTCTATTATTGAATAATCGACAAATAAACAAACGTTAACTAAAAAATAATAATAAAAAAATCGTAAATCTCACACAATCGCATTATATAACGGATAAACTGACAAAATTCTCAACGTTTTCAAATCGTCATTGCAATATAATTGATAGGATCGGTCGATTCCTGTAAAATAATGACCGCTAAATAAATTATAAAATGTCTATTTATTTATTATATGCTGATTACGTAGACGAGGAGAGCTTTCGGCCATTCGCGACGAAATTTCCGTTAGATAACGAGCTTATTGCATAACGTTTATTTTGTATCTATGCATTTTGTATTGTTATAAAATATTTAAATTACGACATTGCAATGAGCTTTCAGTGTCAAGGTGTTATAAAATAAGCTCCCGTCGACAAACAACAACAATGCAACGAAATATACATATATATAATATATAGATATATTTTCAAAATAACACTTTGATAAAGCTTTTATAAAAGCTTTATATAGTGACCGTTGTTGTACTAATATATTATGACACGATTCTTTGAATTTGATTAAATATATAATAATATCCGTAATGTTGTAATTGAAACTATAATTTGGTTCGAATGCGATTTATAATCGTATCAGAGCTTTCTATTGTTCATACATAGTATTATCGTTTTAAATAGATTATGTAAATTTTATTTAGGATAAAATATAAAACTATTTTTATATATGAAAAATATATATATTCTGTTAAACTTATCTACATTTTCAAAAACTAGATATTGCTAGTTTATTATTCTTAATTGAGTGGTTGTTAAAATATAAAATATTTTTTCATGAAAAGTTCTTAAATATACTATTTTGTATATATATATATATATATAGTTTATATTTGTATCATCAGAACTTTTGATCAAATAGTGATATTTTTATTATCATTTTATTATATCGTCATTCGCATTAAAAAAAATATATATAAGAGAAAAACAAAGGCATATCTTATTCTTTCATAGATTTCATAATGGAAAATACGGAAGGATCCGAAGGAACGCCAACGAAAATATCCGATTCAGGATATTCGAACAGTTGCGGCAACAGTCAATCGCAAAGAAGGTATTTATTGAAATATTTTTCTTTTTCATCGATGACACTTTACAATAAATAAATATATATATATATATATATATATATATATATATATATATATTAACATTTTATATGTATATATTTCGTTTTAATTACTTAGCGGAAGTTCTAAATCACGACATTCAGGCAGTAATTCAAGCGGAAGCAGTGGCTATGGAGGCAAAACATCGTCCAGTTTAACCAACAGGTTACTTTATTATGCTGCTTTTCAATTTTATTATTATTTATTTATTTATTTATATATATATATTTTTTTCACATATAAATTCTTTTATCATTAGTCAATTTTGATAAATATGTGAAAGTTTATAAAATACTTGATTAAAATTTACATTAGATATTTGTGTTATTTAATTAAAATATATATATAAATATAGTGATCTGAGTTTATTACTTATTATTATTCATAAACTTTCTACATATATATTTTAATATATTCCTGTTTTATTAAAATTTATTAAAAAAACATTATATCATTTATAAGTACACTGCTTCATTATATATGATATATATATATATATATATATATATATATATATATGTATATATATATATATATATATGTATATGTATATGTATATGTATATATATATATATATATATATATATATATATATATATATGTATATGTATATATATGTGGTATATATATATATATATATATATATATATATATATATATATATATATATATATATATATATATTAAAAAACATTATGGAGCAATATAATTCAGTTTATATTATATGCTAAGTAATGGATTATACTAATGTTTTTTTTTACCTTTTGTTGTCAACTTATTATTTCAAAGCAATGAAGCAACTCCTCAGCCGGTGCTTAAACATAAAGAACTCAAGAAGAAGAAGCTGAAATCGGCATCGACAGCAACGGCCAATAGTCCCGAAACGGGCATAGTTCAAGAAAGAAATAACACGTGGAACGCCACGTCTAACACGGAACGTTCGAATAATGAAGACGATGCTGCAGCAATTGCGTCTCCTCAGACAACGAACGTAACGTCAACGACACAACAATTAAAAGACGATTCGAATAAAGGTTTGATATATATATATATATATATTTTTTTTTTCGATCATATTCAAACAATATTACATTAAAAAATATATTTATTATTTAATAATATAATTATCAGAAATAGATTGAAGTATATTTCATACATAACATATATGAATGCAGAAGATATATCTGTTATATATTCTAATTAATATCAAAATCAATAATAATATTTATATATAATTATTAATTTTTAAATATGCTAAAATATCAGTATCTATTTTTATGTTTTTTTAGATTGTTTAACACCAAAATCTATACATAGTATTCAAGATACACATAATTTGCCAAATAATGAAGAAGATGTAACTAATGCTAATGCTTCATCAATACCTTCTTTGAAAGCGGGTAATTATCTCGCATTTAACATATATAAATATATATAATATTTATTAAAAAAAAAATAACTATATTATAAATATTATTTTTTTAAGTAGTAATTATTGTTTTAGTTTGATTTTGGAATATTTTGTGTTATGTTTTTTTTTCTTTATATTGATATTAAATACTTATATTATTTCTTATTTTCGTATATTTCTAATGAAATTATTATTTGATAATGATATTTTCTGATATTGAACACATTTTTTTTTACAAATAAAAAAAGATATTTATGAAAAAACGTTGCATTTACAAATATAATAATTTAACAATTACGCTAAACGGGTTTAATAAAGGTCAAAAAATAAAATTATATTTATATAATCTGCTTATATTTTTTTTTCCATATATTAATAAAACATAATTATATGCAATATAAAATATTTATATCTTATATACATAAATCATTTAATTCTGTTTGAAAAATTGTTAATTAAGTTTAAAAAAAAAAGAGTACTAAATACATTATTATATTATATATGTTTATGCAAGCTTTTATATTAAGGACAATAATAACATTTCAATTTTCTACAGCAGGGTTCCCATTTCCTCCGACAGGTGAGCTAAATGAAAAACTTTAAAATAGACAACATGTATTGTTTTCTACTAAATTTGGGGTACAAATAAGGAAAATAATTTTATACAAAGCGATCGTTCTGGAATACTTTAATATTATATATACTTTAATATCATAGAATATATATATATATATATATATATATATATATATATATATATATATATATATATATATATATATATATTAATAACATAGAATATGTTCAAATAGAACATTCGCTTCGTATAAATGAGGCTTAAGTAAGAAAAAAAAATCTAATTATTTACTTAAACCGGTATGACTCCTTGTTATTGCTGCTCCAATAGTATGTTAGAATTATATTGTTTTTTTAAAGAAGACCAGTTTATATTTATTTATTTTTATGTTGAGTTTAAATTACTTTTTTTTTATTTCTAGTTATTTAATATTTATTTATTTATTTATATGAAGCAGAGGTAGAATTAAAAAATAAAAATAAACATTTTTCAATGCATGCCCACATTAGTAGCTTATTCATATGTGTGTTAATTTTTCAATCGTTTTTCGTTTGCTGTGTTCAAAATTTTAAATTATGTGATTAAACATACGCGTCTTAAGTCTTGTCCACACTGTGAAATAACACTCATACATAAATAGGATGTTTTTGTATAAAAGTTATATATTAAAAATAATTGTATGGATGAGACTATAGAGGATATTTGGAACCCTGTAAGACGTTTTCAATATATATATATATATATATATATATATATATATATATATATATATATATATATATATATATAAATTATATATTTTATATAGAATTCTATACGAAAAATGTATTATTTGTCTCTTTGTTCTTTTTATTTTTTGTATGACACAGGTGACGCATTAAGCACTCCCGGTTCAATAGGTGGAAAGATTACTGATGATGAAATAATATGCTACAGTCCATCAAAGCTTACAACTGATTCATATTTCATAACGAAAAATCCAATATGTGCACGAAATCAAATCAATCAGTTTCCCATAATCTTGGTTTGTGATATACATATATATATATATATTTATATATCTATTCATAAGATGTTTAATGTATCATATAATTAAATTGAAAATGTTGATTATTTGAAAAAAAAAATATTATTCACAATAATGTGATTTTTTATTTACAATTTCATCAAATATTGATCTAGACATCTTAGAGATTGATAATTACTGTATATATGAATCTTTTTTACTATGATTTTTAATACATAAAAAGTATAGTTTTGTAATATAAAATGTGAATGAGATTTTATATACATTTTTATATTATTATATATTAATAATTGATGCATTATTATTATTAATAATAATATTTATTTTAGACTGGATTTTCATGCGTTGTATCCATGCGTGATGGTGTCATATTATATACAAATTCTTCTGTGACTACATCTTTAGGTTATCCGAAAGATATGTGGCTTGGAAGATCTTTCATAGATTTCGTCCATCCAAAGGTAAATATAATAATATCATTGTTTTAATCATATATTTATATTATTAAATACGTCATATTTACAGGATCGCACAATATTTTCTTCGCACATAACGTCCGGTATGGCAGTACCTTTAACAAAATCGTCCATCATCAACAAAGGTCGATATAATTATTATAAAAATAATTGATTAAATTCAAATGCATTTAAAGTCATATATATATTTTTTTTAGATAATGACGGAAACGCTGCACTCTTCTGTAGAATTAGACGATATCGAGGACTGCGCGGAAGTCCTGGAAATACTGGATTCGGTGTTCGCGAACGAGACGTTTGTTATACTCCATATCAATTGGATTTTTCATTTAGATATGTTACTGATATTGAAAATACTGGAATGTATTTAATGATATCTGCAATGCCAGTTATATCACCATATAATGGTAATTTTATTTTACATATAATGATTTGTATATCTAAACTATAATATTAAAAAATGTTTTTTTTTTTTTTTGTTAAGATTCTAAGGGTTTTTCTACACCATTCACAACAAGACATACGTCAGCTGGTATTTTATCTCACATAGATCCTGAAACGGTGCCATATATAGGTTATTTACCTCAGGAAGTAATCGGACGTAGTATATTTGATTTTTATCATCCTGATGATATGCCATATTTGAAAGAAGTATATGAAACTATAGTCAAATTGGAAAATTCATTCAAAAGTCATCCATACAGGTAATGAATATTTGATAAGCTATCATTTACAATTTATAGAAATTAAAAATATTAATATGAAAATATGATTAGATTTCAAGTACAAAATGGAGATTTTATTACAATTGAGACTGAATGGTCTGCTTTTGTCAATCCATGGTCTAGAAAATTGGAATTCATCGTTGGACAACATAGAGTTGTACAGGTTGTATTAATATATTATTTATTATATATATATATACTGATTAAGTACATTTGATTTTTTTTTGTTTAATATTTATAAAATTAATTATATCCTATGTACTTCATCATTATTATATTATATTGACTTAATTAGTCATATATTTATAATTAAATGTTATTTTATTTCTAGGGACCAATAAATACTGATATATTTCAATTTATTAAAAATGACATAAACAAATCATTTTCTGAAGAAGCAATAAAACAGCATCGCCAATGTCAAGATGAAATAATGAAAATAATAAATGAGGTTCATATAAACATCATTAATGTTCATGATAAAACAATGATAAGCATCAAAAAAAAAGTATAATTAAAACATTCGATAATCTTTTCTCATTTAATATATATATTTTTTTTTATAATAAGGTTATAGAATTTTGATTTTAAGACTTAACATTGTTTTACTGTTATTATGATTGAACGATATGCATATTAAATGTTTTATTCAATTATGCATCATTCATAGGTTCTGATGAAAACATCAGAAGGCGAAAAGCATTTGATTAGTAAACGATGCAAAGAATTAGCCATGTTCATGGAAGGACTCACGAAGATACCGACCAGATCTGAAGATGAACTTCGCATTGAAATACCGAAAGAAAAAAGCCTATCGGTTAAATATATTCATTTATATACATACATTAATATATTAATACTTGAAGTTTTTAATTATATAAAAAAAAACGCACGTTTTCAGGAAAGAGATTCGGTCATGTTGGGAGAAATATCGCCTCATCATGACTATTATGATAGCAAATCTAGTACTGAAACACCTCCCAGTTATAATCAACTCAATTACAGTGAAAATCTTCAAAGGTATTAATTAAATAAATATTTTTTTCAATGGTATATAAATATATATATATTAAAATAATTTTATATATTTTTTTAGGTTCTTTGAAAGTCATCCGTGGACTTCATATCATACTTCTACTCCAATTAAATCTGCTGCTTTTGCCGAAAATGATCAATCTTCTTCAGATATTTTTTTACAAGAGAATCACAGGTATATAAAATTTATTAATAGCTGCGCTTTATTTTGATTTTTTTTTGTATTTTTTTTTCTTTATTATTCCAAATTATTATAAAAAAACGAATCGATTTAAGTTCCATTGGCATATTTAATTTATTTTGTTTAATTATTTTTTATATAATACTTGTGGTGATGCAGTGGTAATGTACATGTTCGCTTACTACGTGTGATATCACTTGTATATAATTTACACTTTTAATTTATTTAATTTTCAGACATCTTTACTTCGATTTGAAACATTATTAAAATGTAACAACATTATAAAGTTTTATAGTTAAATATAAAAATTAAAAAAAAATATATGTTTATAATCAGCAAGTAATAAAAATATATCATATAATTTATTAAATGTAATTTGATATAATTATATATATTTTGTTTAATCTGAAAGCTGATTTATTAGCTAATTTATCATTTAATTTTTTTATCATTACATTTTAATTGTTTTTCATGAAGAAAAGATGTCATTTTTTAAAACTAAAATTTGCATGCATATATTCTTAAGATTGATTTTTATTCTTTAAATGAAAAATTTGAATAAAAATATTGAACCGTCAAAAAGAGGCTAATAAATACGTCTCACGACTCCTTTTTTTAACTCTGATTTTCTCTTAAAAATCCCTTTATCACAAATTTAGTTTAATCATTATAACTTTTGTCATCCATCTATATTTTATTATAAACGTGGCACCATTTCGAAATCTTTAAATTCTTCTCGAATCTAACAATTTTCACTCTATAAACGATTCGTAATATCTGCGATATGTGTTTGTTTTTAATACATAATATATTTATAAAACTTTTTATATATTTCCATTGAGAAAATTCTGACCAATTTGTAAAAAAAAAACGCTATTAACAATTATTATTATGAAAATAAAATTTCTCTCTAGAAAATGTTACTCTCCGAAGCATCATGAATCAGGAGAATCGGGAGGAAGTGGTAGTTCGGGAGAATCTCATAGTAAATTATGCCACTCCAGACCTTTGCCACATTCCAGACATATGACTTTTACGCCTTCAAAGCGTAATATAACTCCAATATACGATTCAACCGAATATCAACCCATTCACCTCACACAAGAACTTCTAAATAAGTCAGTGATCATAACCTTATTAATGTGATAAACTATGAAGGAATATGGATCCTTAAATGTACAGTGGAACCCCAATGTTTTCGTTTTACAGGCACAATTCGTTTATGGAAAAAATGCTAGTAAAAAAGCACAAAGAGGCAAGATCTGTTAGCAAGGCTGAGGAGCGTGAGAAAGGTGAGAGAAGAGAGAAGAAAGCCGAATACAATTCAAAAACAATCAATAACTTTCCAATCAGTCAAGTTCAGTCTCATACTGATATTCAAGTAAAAAATATTTTATCAAGTGTAATTTATTCAAATATATAGAATAAATTAATTCAATATGATATTTATTTAAAATTTAGATCCAAGAGCAAGGAATTAAACGACCTGGTTCCTTAACTTGGGAAACGGAAGGGGAATCTCATAAAATTAGCAAACAAATTCATTTACCACAAAACCCTCAGCAGACATTCCATCACTGTCTTCAAACACCAAATCATGTCAGCGGTAAGATTTACATATATTTTATTTAAAAAAAAAAAACACTTTTTTCTTATAATTGAATCGACTGGGTCAAGTTTATCAATCTCATCCACCATTAAAATTTTTAATAACAAAATGTCAATTGTAGAGGAAGAGATATTAAATTTGAAAATATAGTATTTATCGTTTCATATATTTTAAAATATATTTTTTTTTCACATAGTTATTCAACAAAATGTCACAAGCGATAAAAATATCGAAGTAAATATATCATCAGCATCGAGTCAACCTTATGTGTCAACAAGTAACATGTCTCAACATATCAATCCGATGACAGTCTCTGGTACTTATTTAAATTACAATAAATCATCATTAAAATCATTATTTGATGATATAATTTATACTCAATTTTTAAATTTAAGCTCCTTGTGCTGGTGCAGTAAATTTATGGCCACCGTTTTCAGTAACAATGACTCCACTTCAACAAACTCCACCAATAGGCACAGAATCAATGAGTACATACTTTTTATTTAATCACAATTAAAAATCACTTTATCAATATTAAATATAATGTTTTGTTTTTCCTCAGATCAAAACAATAATATACCTTATTCTAGTATGTATCCAGCCTTATATTTAATACCAACGCAACAAGGACATTTACCACAAGAGAATCCAGTACCGCCAAAGTCAAACGGTTATCTTTGTAAGACGAATATTATCATGTGTGAAAATTAAAATTATCTGATAAATTAATGATGACTATCTGTTTTAGTCCAATATATGATGTATCCTTCGACTATGTTTGGTACTCAACCGTTTATGTATTCCCACATGGCTATGGCATATCAACCTATGGCTATCACTTCAAATCATTTGACTCTACCTAATATTCCTCCTGCCCAAGTAAAACCTTTGGGTTTACCATTTGATAATTATAGACAGGTAAATTCAACTATATTTTTAAAATACATGTTTAGTGTAAACATAATAAGCTTTAATATTAATTTATATAGGCTTGTCAACGTCCAACAACTAAACCACCAACAAAATTACAAAACAACAATGTGGTCGGCGTCAGTGGAATTACTGCTGGAAGATCAAACACTTGCGTCCCATCTCGGACAACACCGGCAGATTCACAGAATGCATCATTGAAAGCTGAACCAGGAAGTGGGGTTGGCAGTCACGCTTCTATGAGCCTTTTAAATCCTGTATTTTTTTACTCACAATTTCACAATTTACAAATTGATTAAAATAACATTTGTATACGTTTTGGCGCGTTTACAGATGATGATAAACGCCGAGGGCAGAAACCATTCGTCGGGACATACGATCAGGACCAGAGACGTGCCGAAAGAGGATCTAGACGGCGAAGGTTCCAGTTATTCTTCGTTTTATTCGTCATTTTTGAAGACAGAATCGTCCAACAGTATGGAAAACGTAGACAGCAGCGGTGAAACATCACCGAAAATCAGCAACAGTAAATGTAGCAATCTGCGCGATAAATCTGATACCGTAGAATGTAAAGGACTCGCAAATAATTTAACGAGTAGTTCAAAGGTAAATATAGATATATTTATTAAATATGTATATTTAAATTTTAATCTAATGAGTTTGTTTTTAATATATAAAATAGGAAATTTTATGGGAGAAGTCGTCGCTTCAAAATGAAAGTTCTCCATCTACATCAGATCCATTGTACAAAAACGACGAAAATCTATTTAAAACTCAACCAATATCAGAGAAACAATCCATAGAATGTAATGCAGAAGAAGAATCTAAAAGTAAACAGTTGAGGCCTATGAGAAAATTACAACCTCCATGGCTAGATTCAGTAAGCGTTTTTAATACATTAAAAATATTTTAATATATATAATGTATCACAATTATTTTAAAATATACTTATATTTTCAGGTGTGTGTAACATCAGAATTGGTATATAGGTATCAAATTACATCAAAAAATATAGATGAAGTTCTAAAAGCCGATCAGACTGTATTGGAATCAATAGATCAGGTATTTATTTCGTAATATAAAATATTTTTTATGTTAAATATTTTGATATTTCTAATATATCTTTTTGTTTTTCTAGCCGGCTTTAGTTAACGAACAATTATCTCAATTATATGTGGAGTTGCAATTAGAAGGGTTATCTTCAAAATTGAAATTAGATGAAGGAATGACCAGCAGCAGTTCTGAAGATGAACCAACGAAGGTACTTTAATTTTTTTTTTTTTATATATAATTTTATACGAATTTAATTTTTTTTTGAAGTCTTTATTTTTTACATTTTAGGTTAAAAGAAAGAAGAAAGAATATAACAAATTAGTAATGATTTATGAAGAAGATGCTCCGTTGCCTTCTCCAGCAGCTAATTGATCTTTTTCATAGAATTATTTGTACACAAATTTAGTCTTAGATAAATAGAGTCTGTGATAAAAAATCATTTTATTTTAATAGTTTTTTTCTAATTTTGTTTTTATAAATAATTGTAATTTTATATTGTTAGAAATATATAATATATTTATTTGTGTGCTTATTTATAAAATGTAATTATAGTATAATATTTTATAAATAAGCAATGCTTTCAAAGCAAAATGTGACCTTTTTAAATTTATATTTATATAATATATTTTTTTTTATTTTATTATTTTGTAATAAAACTTAAAAAATGCCGAAGAATTCGCGAATCGAAGTTAGCAAAATCTTATACGTTTCTAATATTATTATTCTAAAATAACACACCGTTTGCACTTCAATAAAAATGAATAAACAAATAAAATCCAAAAAAAAAAAACCGAAAAATTTCGGCATTTTGCACGTTTTATTAGAAATTATTAAAAAGGCGACGTTTTATCTAAACGTGATCTAAAAATTGTATTCGCACTCTAATCTGGCGCCGTCTTTATATATCGTTTAACTATATTTACTAGTCAATGGTGAATGAAAGTTTCGCAAGTTTTATGCGTGCACTTATGCCTATTGATATTTTATATATTATACAATCGAGTCCGATTAGTGTGACACGTACGAGGATTAAATGTTACGTCATATTAACCAAAGTATAACACTAACCAGATCGAGCAAAACAAAGAATATGAATTGAAGAATATTAGATGCGTATTAATATGCAGACTGTCACACTAACCGGACTTGACTGTATATACTATGCGTGTATAACATATAAATTTTGCTTTTGTGTATGCGAACGAGTGATTTTATTACGTATTTTTTTAAACTTTTATTTTTATAAAGAAAAATATTGTCAGATTTATAATTTTTATAATGTTTTTTAATTATGAATTACTAATTATTAAGTCTTACACGCATCGAAAAAAAAATATTTTAAGAGTAATGTTTATTTATTAAATGTGATTAATTGAATAGTATAAAAAAAATATTAATGTTTCTAACGATTTACAATATTTTGTTATCGATTACATTAATTATTTTATATTAAATATATTAAAATTAAATATAGTAATGAAATTGATTCAAAAGAAAGCGTTTTATTTTTCTCGTCGTTTAATCAAATAACAATTCTTTAGAAAAAAATAGCATATATATATATATATATATATATATATATATATATATATATATATATATATAGATAAATAATTTTACATAATGAAAAAAAAACTCAAAATATTTATTATTCATCCCTAAAAGATACAATAAAAAATTTAGTCAAATTTTCCCCTTCTATTCAATTGTCAAATTTATCTTTTCATTGCACAATGTTTTCTATTATTGGAAGATGACTTCGTTGTAAAGAAAAAAAGGCGGTTCCTGAATGAGAAACATCTTTTTAACCAATAATTTTATATTCTCGTATTATTATAATTTATTCTAATATTAAATATTATTAATTTAAAAAAAAATAGGAATATACCAAGTTTTTCCATTGAAATTAACTATCAGAGATTATCTAATTATTTATCAAGGAAAAAAATCAAATTCAATATATTTAATTCTTTAACTCTTTGAACACTTGGAATCTTATTTTTTTTTTAAATAAATTCCATACTTATTATGTATAATATTATAAAGTGTAAAATCACATTATTTTAAATAATTTTCTTATCATAAATTAGTTCTCAATAAATCAGATAATCTGAAACATTAAAATTTTTTTTGATTTAAACTTGACAATTTTTGCAGAATATTTACGAAAGTTAATATTTTTTGATTCTCATAAACGCGGAATTATAAAACTATTGTGTAAATCAGTACACTTCAATATAGTGATTTTCAAGAAAATTTCTGAAATGGTAGTGAAAACTTTTTTTGTTCGATAAATTCATATATTCTATATAAAATAATTAAACATTAGAGATAAATAAAAAGTTAAAAATATAAAAGCTTTATACATTAATTTGTATGTATAAAAAAATAAATTAGTAATAAAAAATTCAACAAAACACAGTGAAACGTCTCGAGTTCAAAGGGTTAATATTCTTAAAAAAATATATAACAATAAACGATTATATTATTGATCAAATCAATGATCTTTAATAATTTTAAATTAATCATATTATAATCGTATTTCTATGATAATTTTATATATGTATTTAAAATAAATTTAAATTAACTATAATGTGACGTTAATTCTCTATATATTTATTTAATTATTTAAACTCTCTTATAAGAGTCACCGACTTTACGTTAACTTTTCGAATTATTTCCTCCGCCATAACTCAATCCCCCCATTTTAAAAGGTATATTTCGAACAACAATAATAAATAATAACAAAAGGGAATCAGGACTCGCTTTTCAAAAGGAGGGGTATCGAGTGGGTTTCATCCGTTTTATACATTTATATATATATATTTTTTTTTTCAGCAAAAATTTATTGTTCGTGTCTGAGATTAGATAAAAAAGGGTGCCCTCTTTGTCGTTTTGCACGTGCATTCAATATCTGTCGCACTATTCGTTCGTTTGTTAATAAATACGGGGTGGGTAGGGATGCCCCCACCCTTTTACAACCCCCTGATTGGTGATGAAACATGTCATGGTGGGGGTAAATAAGGGTGGGTTTCCAAAGGTCCATCAAAAGGGACTTTTAGTAACACTTTCGCTACTCTTCATTATTGAGTGATCATTGCAAACCATTAAAAAATTGTGGCTAACACACAAAAAAAAAAATATATATATATATACATATGTATAATATTTATACTGTTTTAATTTAATTTTATATATTAATTTGTGTTTATTATTTTTTTTTATCCCGGTTATGTTTATGCATCGATTTTATTAATTGGTAATTATTTTATTTTATTTATTTTTTATTTTTAATTATAAAAATGATGCGATAGTAATTTTAATTTTCATTTTAAATGTTCACATAATTTATATAAAAATCTTTAAAATATTTGTTTTTTTTTTATATTTACTCATTTTTTATTTATTTAATGTATTTTTTTATATTATTATTATTATACAGCGATAATGCAATATTTATATGAAGTAATTTTTTTTTCTAATAATATACATGTAATATATAATACTATTTTATTAATAACTAATCGTTTATAATTAAAATGAATTAGGATATAATAAAATTAATAAAACTTTCTAGATCTTTACAATAATGTTGATGTTTTCTATAATCTTTTATTATATATATATATATATATATATATATATATATATATATATATATATATATATATTAATATATAAGCCTCTGACGAATTTTTTATTTGAAATAATAATATATTTTATATATTAGAATAAAAATTATTGATTTGTAAGATTATTCAGAATACTGAAAAATAAGAAAACGACATAAGTGTTAAATTTACGCGCTCTTTTTTCTATTAACATATTTTACAACTAAAAAATTTTTTAAATAAATTTATTTTTTTTATAAAACAAAAAATATTTTAAAAATAAATCTAAATATAAAACGATCAACCGAAATCTTCAAAAATATATATAAATATCGGCAACATCATATTTTTTTTAATACTCCAAATTATTATATTATTCTTTATAAAGTTGTTACTCTATAATAAAAATTAATCATTATTATTCATTTTTATATATCGTATTATTTTTTTTATTTTATTGTATTATTATTGTTTTTTTTTTTTAGTAGATTCAGTTTGTAGGAGAAAATTTCAGAAAAATGTACGTTAAGAAATCGGGGAAAAAATCAAAACGTTCAAAATTATATTTTCGCATTTATCTCCTTTGGCTTCGTATAACAATATAAAAAAAAATATATATAACCATAATTTAACAGTAGCTGGAAAAAAGTTGTGTTCACTCATACGCAAAATGGCGGCATACGTCAATAAGTTTCTACCTAGAATTACTTCTTCTTTATTTTTTTTTTCAGCTCTATTCTATTATGTCTTTTCTTTTTTTCTACGATTGTTATTGTCGGCGAAATTTCAGTAGAGCCTTAACCATTGTTTACGCATCCTTTTAGTCCATTTTTTCTACAAATTTTAACGTATGTGTATGTTATTTTTTTTCTTACATATTATATATATATATATATATGAACCTTCTTACGGTAGCCTTAATCCTCCGGATATTAAGTCGTAAGTTCGACTCCTGTATTAGCCGATATCTTTGTCTGTTTTTCTTTTATTCACCGAACAAATTAACCGTAAAGTCCGAACACGCATGTATGAAAAATATTTGGAACTTTTTTTTTTGGTCAGTGAATACTTCGTACATATTTCGTGCGATATCAATAAATTTAAAAATTGTATAATAATAAAGTTTACATTTATATGCGAATAATAAAATTGCATATATATATATATATATATATATATATATATATATATATATATATATATATATATATATATATATATAATACAATGTATTCAATACTTTTTACTATTGAAAATAAAATGTAATTTGAGAAACGTCGAAATATATGCGTGCATAGTATGAAATAACATCACGTTACAGTTATAAATTTTATTATTAAAACAAATAAGTATTTATAAATTGAACAATAGTCTATCGAATTAAATATTTCGTTCGGTTCTCACAAATTGAAGAATGCCCACTAGAAAACGTTACATATATTGTATGCAATTTTTTCGCACACGCATAAAAAAAAAACATTCGCTTATATACAGCGTGCTTCAAAATTTATAATTCTTTGTGACGTTAACGATATAAAACAAAAATTCAACGATCAAATTTTACTTTTATATATATATATATATATATATATATATATATATATATATATATATATACAGCGAAATCATTAAATCATTTTTAAATACTGTTTTTTTAATTTTAAAATTAAATTTTGCATTATAAATGATTAAAATTATTTTTTTGATTATTATAATTGTATAAAAAATACTCCATATTTTTAATAAATTTAAATAGATTTTATAGTTTTGATATCATCAACTATTATTCTATAAATTCATTTTTTTCTTAATATTTGTAAATATTTCTATACTAAAATATTTATTTTTATATAGATATATATTTTTTAAAGATATTTATATTTAAAATTTGTATATAAAAATAATCAAGTTACATATAATATATAATTTCACTACTGGTATTTGTTTTAATAATTATTATTATTGTTATTATGAAATAAACGTTTAAAATCTTTTAGTATTTTTACACAACACGCTGTATAAGGCACAGAAAGAAAGTCGCAAACGACATTATTGTTGTTCGAAATAGAAATAAAAAAAAACCGGCGTTTATATGTCCATTGTTTCATTTTTCGATTTAGCCAGGACTTTGTGGTTTGAAAAACAGTTTTTTTTTATTATATATTTACTTGAGAGCGATTCAAAACACGGAAACAATGGAGTAACAATTAAGTGCTCAAAGGAAACAAGTGGAGGAATTCATTCTCGTCATATTTATATTCGATCATAATGAATTCGATAAATTGTTACCGCATTTCTAAATCATCGCATACAATGTAATAAAAATATTGTTAATAATAGTAATAATGTTCGCGTTTATTATTTTTAGTATAAGCGTACTTATAAAATATATATTTTTTTCCCATAGGATCGAAATTTTGATATAAAATTTCTATTATTGTATTCGTTCAGATTTATTTATATAAATGATATTTTTCGTTATTTTTTTTATAAATAAAATAAATAGATAATTATATAACCGGCGCAAGCTAGATTTTAATAAAGCCTATAAACGGTAAATGATTCATTTTCAATATTTTTTATTCACAATATATATATATATATATATATATATATATATATATATATATATATATATATATATATATAATTTCTATATTAAAAAATAAGAGTTTTAATGTAGTCTCGTTAAATAAATATTGATATTATTTTAATTCTAGTTAATATTTAATATTTTAGTAAAAAAATTAAATGATATAAAGATATTTTCATTTATAAATACAATGAAAAATGTTGATTACTTTATAAAACTTCATGAAGCATATTGAATTAAAAAATATTATAAAAGCCAAATATTTTTTTTTTCAATCATTCATAAAAATCTTATAGTACAAATCATAAATATAATATAAATTTTATATAATTTTATATATATTATATACACCCAACTCTATTTTTATACGGTAAATACTTAGTTTCTTAGAAAATTTATAGAAGTAAAATCCTGTAAATAAATACATACGATATATGAAAAATTTAGAGATATATTCCACAACTTTAAAAAATCGTGTAAAATGAAAAATTTTCATATATTTTCTATTTCTCCATAATGAAATCTATATAATTTAAGTATTTATAAAATATTTTTAATTATTAAAAAAAAAAAATAAAATTAGTGTGCAATAAAAATTCAATTCATAACTAAAAAACATATAAAAATTCAAATTGAAATTAAGAATAAAAATATTTTTTACAGTTATTCATAACTATTTGTAATAGTAAAAAAAAATATATCACATATATATATATATATATATATATATATATATATATATATATATATATATATATATATATATATAAATAATAAATAATATCGTTCGCTATTTAATTTAATTTATTAATTTCAATCGTCGAGTAATACGAGTCAAGCCTATATATAGCAGTAATAAATTATGGTAATAAAACGACCATAATTTTTATTTATATTATGAAAACCGTAATTGTAATTTGGCACTGTATAAATAAGTTTCTTGTGAGCGCTCGAGATTACAATTAAAAATAATATAACATTTGCAACATTGTAATATCATATAAATTTATCGATAAACGTATCATTGTATTATATTATTATTCGTCATAGCGTATTATTTATAGCAATTATATCGTTAAAGTGTATGAAATAAATAAACGATCGATTATTTTGCAAATATCTTAATCGATTCCTGTTTTTTCGTTTGGCACGAGTGATATGCAAAGTTTCATTTGAGTTGGACGTCGGTGAGTGCTAGAAAAAATAGTAATAGAATAATTACATAATTCCCATTCGGTTAGATACGAGTGAAACTTATGGATAAGTGTGTGTGTGTGTAATAAAAATTTTAGAGATTATATTTTTTATTCTTATTAGTGAAAAAAATATATTTATTGTTATTGGTGAAATCGCGTATAAAAAATTTCAGTGTAAAAAAAGAGTTACACCGCAATAAATATTAATATATATATATATATATATATATATATATATATATATATATATATATATTAATATATATATAATTATATATATATATAATTAATTATAATTAAAATATTATTAGATATTAATATAAATATATATATATATATATATATATATATATATATATATATATATATATATATATTATGATTTTTTTATTATATATTATAAATACACGTTTATAATTATTATATTAAAAATTATTAAAATATATTTCTTTATCTGAATATTGTAATAATAATCTCAATATAATAAATGAAAATTATGTTTCAAAATATAACTTTTAAAGCAGACGAATTAAGTTTATATATATTCAAGATAAAACTGTATAAAATATATAATTGTATCTTGAAGAATAATATAAATAAGCGTTTAATATTTTTTAAAATGTACTTTATAAAATTGCGTGTGTGTGTGCGATTATTTTTCAAAAATATTTCTTTTGCTTGCGATTTTTTTCTTTATTCCAAATTATAATAAATTAATTCATAACTATTTAATTCTGCATAAATTAAATAAATATATTAAGTAGAAATCATGACAAAATTGTAAAATATTGCAATAATTAAAAATAGCGATGTTTATTTTTTTTTATATAAATAAAATTGATTTTTTTTTTGATTAAATTCAAAAAATATATTTAAATATGTTGTTCAATGATAATCAGACGATTTAAAATTGTATTATAATATGTAATCGTTAAAAAAAATATATTAAATATATTTAAAATTATTGTCAATATTATATTTTATTTTTATTATCATTATCAGGATGTTTTCATTGAGAATCTAAAAAAAAAGTACCAGAAGTCAAATTCAAAATGCCAGGTGGTATTTCTTCAGCAATTACCTCAACTTCGACATCTTCAACGCCTTCTTCCAGTAAGTAAATTTTTTTTTTCAATTACATGCATGCGAAATAATTTCATTTAATATGACTTCATATATGTGATATCGAATGCGCGATTTATATGCAATTATTTTTAAATTAAGCACACACACATATATTTATATTATATTTTATAAAGCTGCGATTTATAAAATTTATTTTTGTATTGATATAGTTTGTTTTAAACAATTTAATACACATTTTGAAAAAAAAAGACATTAAATAATATTATAATTATTACGATATTTTAGAATATAAACGTAGTTATTATAATATATTATATGACGATATTTCCAATCAAAATCGATTAATTGACCAATGAATATTCAAGATGTAGTTAAAATTAATTTATATGTTAATTTTAACCGTTAAACGTAACGCTTCTCAATTTTTTTTAATATCAATATTTGTCATAAATTTTAACATTCCAAACTGATTATTTTATATACGTATTTATAAAGTCGAGTCCGATTAGTATGACAGTCTGAATAATATGACACATCTAGTTTCTATTTTTTATTTTATTATAAACATAAAATTTAATCCCCCCCACATGATGTCACACAAACAGGACTCACTTTTATATGTAATTAGCTATCATATGTCGCAGCTTCCCACGCCAATGATGACGATGAGCTCGTAAATATCCTGACGATGATCATGATTGTTCACGAGCACCTGGTTTTTTTTAAACAGGTGTACATTCATCATGTATTTACATATATATATACATACATACATACATACACCCTTTTTTTCGCCCTAAATAGGTAATCGTTTTATTTGACCAATCGTTTGACACGCACGCGAATATTTTCTTTTTTTTTTTTACTCTCTTCTCTCCCCAATGAGAACAAATAACCGACTGTTAGTATTTCGATGAAGCTAATGAATATATAAGATGCCAAAAGGTATATTTCTAACATTTTTAAATCACATATTAAATGACTAAGTCATATGTTAAAAAAAAATATAAATCAAATTAGTATACATATTAACAATAATAACAACAATCGCACTATTGTATTATATATTCTTCATATCGCATTATTATTGATAATTATGTCGTAAGAGCGATATAATTAATTGCCAATTAATAGATCAATTATTTTGTAAATCTGATAATTGATATTTGCATTGTCATCGAAAGTGAATAAATATGCAAATTTTCATTTCAGTCAGACATCGGGAAATGTTAGAAAAATCGATTGCAAAATTTCATCCGGACAAACAGACGAGCGAAACTTATATAAAAAAAAAATGTTTTGATTTATATTTTAATGTATATCATTTTAATATTAAAAATGATCGTAAATTTCATAATCAGATTGAAAAATAATATAGCGGTCCTATTAATGGGGTGAAATTGAATGATATATTCTCACGTATCATCGGTGATAAATTATAACATGTGATAGATATTCACGTGCACATAGCAAATTGGATGCATCGGTATTAAATTGAACATTATACCCAATTTCCCACAATGTGTTACACGAAATTGCATATTCACAAAATTCCCATACAATCGAGATGATGATGATGATGATGGTGATCAACGTGTTGACACGATTTACTAAAATTGCTAAAAAACAATATACGCACGCACATATTCGCCCTATATAAATTTAGGGTTAACTAGTTGCCATATTAACAACCCCTATTTGTAAATGTGAAATTATCGAGGGATGGAATGAAACTCGATTTTTTTTTTTTTTTTTTTTTTGGTTATTGTTGTTGATGAACCACGGGCGGTTATTTGAGTTTATAATTTGCGTCGATAAATTACAATTACGTTTATATAACTATTATTATAATTATTGTATCACCGCAAATTGGCTGCAATACATATGCACGATGTGAAGAAGAGTACAAAATTATTATGAATTATTAAACATTTTGATTACGATCTGCGATCAATTAATTATAAATATATAAAATTTTCTACTCGTCACATTTTGATACACGAGAGAAGAACGACTTATTATTATTATTATTATTTTAAAACACCGTTCTCATATTTGCACTCTTACTTATATAAAGGGGCATCGAAATGAACAAAATGCCTTTACACAAAATTGTTCTCTATATAAAGAAGAAGAAAAAAAAACATTTTTTTAATCAAAAAAAAAAAAACGCCAAAATAAAATAGCCTGTGTTTTGTAATGTTGAAACGTTATTTCCTCCCCGTCGTACGATTTTTATTCGTTGGGATAACTTTTGAGCTTTACAAGTTATTGAAATCAATGAAACACGAGATTATACAATGACTGAACAACTTACTGACTTGCAGGTGTATTGAAACGACTATGTGAATGAAACTAGATAACGTTTATTTCTTTATACTGTATTCCATTATTCGTATATATATATATATATATATATATATATATATATATATATATATATATATATATATATATATATAATACAAAGTGTTTTGAATCATCAGTTTAAATTTTCCACATTGAATGAAAACTTTAGCGAAATTCAATTGAAATTTTATCAATTCATATTATAATATTTAAATATATACATATTATGAACGTTTGTTTTATTCATTATGAACCGGCATAAGTTTTATTATACGTTTCAGTGTGGAAATTCTACCCACGGTTCGACATTTTCACAGGAATCGAACCCACATTGTTCGCAGGACTCTCTTGGCCCACTTGTCCCCAAACTTTAAAAGGCATAAAGGCATATTTCCCTTCATCCCCTCTAAAGCTTTATCTCCCATCGTGCATGTGTGTACTTTTTTCATGATTTCTTTATATTATTACGTGTTGTTTTTTTTATAATATTATATATATATATATATACACAGCATAAGACTCCCTTATGACGATGAGATTGAAGACAGGAAGCTCGGTGTCTTATTCTCATCTTTATTATTATATATCGTTCATTCAGTTCATATAGTGTGGATCTTTTTTTTTTTTTATTTATCTTTCGTCAGTTAATATTACCCGTCGTTTATGTTCTTTATTCAAGGTTCAAACAATGATCTTTAGTATGAATATTATTATTATTATTATTATTGGGGAGCGTTTTGAGTTTCTCATTCTTTGTAATTTTCATTGTGCAAGATATGAAGACGTCATCTCTTCGTGAAAAAGGATCGACTCGATCTCGTTTTTATTCGTCGATTATTATTTTTTTTTGTCTATTTTCGCATGACTGACAAGTGTATTTTGTCTATAAAATACGGCAATTTTCTTATTTAAATATATATATATATTATTTATAATCAATGAATAATATGTGGATTATTTGTTAAAATTTTGATAAATTAGATATTTTTATATAATTAGAAATATTTTTTTTAAAAAAATTATGAGAAGTGATATTTAAATATGTTTATTTTAATCACAGGTGAGTAACACGCGACTTTTTCGATTTCAATCGACAAATTAAAGTGAGGAGAAACTCGACTTTTTTTAACTGTATTAAAATAATTTAAATCACCTTAAAATTTAATTGTTTCAATTTGTTTCGCAATTTTCTATTTATACTTCAAAAAATTCAAAGACCCAAAAAAAAAAAATGTCGCTCACTCTTGGTACTAAAAAATCATCGGAAAAATTTAACGATTTCAAATAATGTGACGACATATTTTAATTTTTATTACGTGTGGCAAATTGTTTTTTTTTTTAGCGAATGTATATTTCAGGTCGCATTCTTTACGATATTCCGTGTAAAGTTTGTCAGGATCATTCGTCTGGTAAACACTATGGCATTTTTGCGTGCGACGGCTGCGCAGGATTTTTCAAAAGATCAGTACGCAGAGGCAGACAATACACGTGCAAAAGTAAACGCGATGGCACTTGTATTGTGGACAAAACTCATAGAAACCAATGCAGAGCGTGCCGTTTAGCAAAATGTTTAAACGCCGGCATGAACAAAGACGGTTAATACTTTTATTATTAATATTTATAATTGTTCTAATTAATAATGTGTCATATATATATATATATTAATTATATAGCTGTGCAACACGAGCGTGGTCCTAGAAATTCGACGATTCGCCGTCAATTGGCACATTTATTGAGAGATCCACCATCGGCGACGACGACGACGACGACTACTTCTTCGACTATATCGTCAACGTTGCACGTCAGCGAAGAAGTCACGTGCGAAGCAGCCGCTCGTTTATTATTCATGAATATGAGATGGGCGAAACAAGTCGGTGCATTTACGTCGTTATCGTTGTACGATCGTATATTATTATTGTCGGAATCTTGGGCGGAATTATTCATATTGGGGGCGGCCGCTCTGATACCGCCTTTGACATCCTTGATTACTATACCGGGTGCAATGAGGTTCAGAGAGGCCGTAGATTTAGTCGCTATGACAACACCTGACGATCACGAATTGGCATGTTTGAGAGCGATAGTTTTATTTCAGCCTAGAAATCAATTGTCAGATTTTCGTGCTGTTGTCACATTATACGATCATGCGCAGGGTGTACTTAAAAAGGTATATATATATATTTATATATATGCTTAAAATGATACAAAAATATTTTTTTATTAATATTGATTGATGAACGATTTTTATTTATTTTTATTTTTTTTACAGTATATTGAAATGACGTATCCTGAAAAACCTTTGCGTTTCGGTAATTTGATGATGATGTTGCCCTCGTTGAAAATGGTGTCATCGTCGACGATTGAAGATATATTTTTCAGGAAAACCATCGGAAATATTCCAATAGAAAGGATCATTAGTGATATGTATCGTAATGAAGAAGGAAAAAGTGTAATTGAATCAGCATAGTGCATTTATTGGAGAATTTCGATTGACGTTTTTGTGTTGTTTTAAAAGCACGGGTTATTTTCAAAATTGCTTACATATTTAATTTTATTTTTTTTTAATAGAAAAATATTAATTTCGATCTAGAAATAAAATTATTATATATTAAAACATTGAAACTTTTTACCGATTATAAGCGATGTAAATATATATTTTTTTAATAATATTCTTTAATGTAGATTTTTATTAGATGAAAATTATAAAATTTGATATTTTTTATAATTTTTTAGATACATTTTTTTTTGTAAAAAGGATATAATTTAAGATAGACGAATAAAATCTTGGCTCTGAGAGCAAATGATTTATAATTATTATAAAAAAAATATATTAATTCTTTTCTGTATATTAAAAATATATAACATATCATATTATATATATTAATATATATAATATTATATATATTAAATCTATTAAGATTTAAGCGTTTTACAATTAATAATTTCTATAAACGCACATACAAATACATATTTACTCAGATATATTAAATTACGTTATTCTTAAATTTTAGAATCATTGTACTTTTTTCTATGCTATTACGATTAATTTTTAACGAATCAAAATTTTAATTCTAGGATTATTATATATGTAAATTTAATTTTTAAAAATAATGTGAATAAATTTTTTTTACACGAAAAATGATATCGTTTTTTTTTTCATTAATACGATTAAAATCGAAAATTATATTTTGAGAAGCAATGATTTCAATTGAATCATTTTTTAATTTAATAACTGATAGAAAATATTTTACAATATATATATATATATATATATATATATATATATATATATATATATATATATATATATATATATATACATTAAACGATGATAATTACGGGTCTGAGATTTAAAAATCCGCATCCCCATTGAACACAATGTATATTTTGAATTTAACAGTGGCAATAATAATCATAATAATAACGATAATAATACGACAATATGTCGGACGTACAAAAATATTTACCTGAAAGACATATATTATAAAGACATATATATATATACAAATGTTTAAATATGCGGTAAAAAAAAAAAACTATAATACAGTGCGTGAAATACGACTATAATATAATAGCAATATTTTTTGTTCCCAAGTAGAATCTTTACAATTTTCAATTTTGACGAATATCGAAAATATTATGCATATTTTTTTTATCGATACGTAAAAATTACATGATTAAAGAAATATTTTATTGAAAATTTCTAGCGCTCTTATATAACAAAATTGTGTAATTCTAACAAATTTTGAAAAATTATTTTAAAATTATTAAAAAAATACTTATATGGATTTCTGATATATTAAGTCATATTTTATGCGCGTTATATATAGTGAGGTATTAAAATATATAAGTACTATAATTTTTTTTTAGATATTGATAAAGTATAAAAATTATATATCTTATTAGAGAACATATCTTATAAGTTTATGAAATATGAAATTAATCAAAAATATTTTAAGTATTTTTTTAGGACTATTATATATATATATATATATATATATATATATATATATATATATATATATATATATATATATATATAAGATGTAATAATAATTTAAAGCTAAATTCACCACTCGGCAATTTGTCACAAAGTCGTTGCAGTTCACAATGGGATATATGCGGTGGATGTGTTTGTCGGGGGTTAACAATGATGGGTTCGCAAACATGGACAAGAACCAGACAATAATTGTTGATAATCTGCGGGGTATGCACACCAAAATATTCTGATTTTTGTCGTCACCAGGTGCGTTGAAAAATCAGTAGCGTCTCGTGTATAAATATCACAATCGAATTAATTGGTAAAAGTGTCGTTTTTTTTTTTTTGAAAAAAAAATACATTATTTTATTTTAAGTGTAATATTTTATCGTTTTTAATTAGAAAAGTGACGTGAAAAATTTGCTTTACTTCATATTAAAATATATTTTATTTTTATTTATAATTTTAAAAGTACAAATACATAATACTGTAGTATAGCATTAATAAATAAAATACTTATATTACAATAATTATGATAGTTATTTTATAATATTTAATTTTTGTTTAATTGACAATATCGGGTTTCAATTTATTGTTTATATTTATTATTAATTTTTCTATAATGTTTCTATCAATTTACATTTATTTTATAATTTTATTTCAATTTCCTATTTTACAGTTGCTGTGGGAAATATGTAATTCACGGACGCACATACACATGAATACATTGATTTTATACATAATTAAAAAAATACTTTGCACAATTTCAAAGACAAAAAGATAATTAATAATAATTAATGTTTTTTTAATATATATATTTTTAATTTTCCAAAATAAAAATTAAATGTTGATTTATAATATAATAAGAAAAATAAAAAATAATCATAATCTTAAAAGTTCAAACTTAATTAGTTTTTTAAAAGGTTATTTTCAAACATGAATGATTAAAATAATGAAAATTAAAAATATTTACTTAATAATTCACTATATTCTTTGAAAAAACTTTTTATATCATTTTGTTTCATCATATCTTATTTCAATTAGATATGATACAATTTTTCAAATATTAAATTAAAGGTCCTCTTATAAAAATGAATTAAATATATATTTATGCGTATATAAAAAAAAGTTTATAAGATTTTTTTATTTGAATATACGAATAAATCATCGCGCACCGTCACTGATTCCGAAGCCAAGGCATTCCATCAGCTTAACTTTGCATTAATGTCAAAATTGTTATCTGGTGAAAGCATTCAATGGCTATAACATGAACCTCCCCACTGTATTATTTTTGATTTTATTATCATTCAGGGTACCGCTTTTGTGATGCCCTTTTAATAGAGTGCATTTACAGCATATGCGTACGACAAAAGGTTTTAGAGCTAAAAGTTGGGATTAAGTTATTTGCCCGTGAATTTTTCCAAGCGCAAATCTTTTTCAGCTCCCCCCCCCTCCTCCGTCATTTTTTTCTAACAAATTTTTAGCCTCTCCGTACCCCTCCGTTTTAGGTATTAGTATTACAAATAAACGAATCTCTTTAGAAATGCGGCTTCGAAACGTACCCTCAAATATCTCTTGACAATTATTTAATGCAGCCGAAAGAATGCAGTAATACGAATACAGTCAAAAATTTCTATAATGCGAACGATTCGCACCGCGCTATATGGAAACAGCGCTATAAAAAAAAAAAAAAAAAAAAACTAAGAATCTGTTCAAAAATTACATTCATATGTATCACGTTAATTCATTTGAGTATATAAATTATATAAAATTTTAAAGTGATATCTATTTATTACATCAATATAAAACATATTATGAAACGCGATAAAGAGTAAATAATTTGAGAATATATATTATAATTAATTTAAAAAAATATATATATTTTCGTTTAAAAGTATGATATACACGAAAATGTTAGAAAAATAGTATTATTTGGAAGAACTTTGAAAATGTTTGGTAAATTCGAAGAGAATTTATACGAAATTATATGTCGTCAGATGTAAAAATCATATAAGGTCGATTTTTAGTAAAGTAATGAAGGATAAATAATATAAAATGTATGAAAACTTGACAGAGTGAAAAATTAAAAAAAAATAATGTAAGAAAAAGAAGAGATAAACGTTTATATGTATAATAATAAAATCAATATAAAAGCATCATTAAATATCATAATAATTACAGCATTTTATAATAAAGTTAATTAAAATATTTATAGATCAAAACACACACACATACTAGTTATTGTTCCTGTAAATATTAACAATATTATTTGATTCAATTTTGTCAATAATAATAAGCGAATTTTTAAGGATTATTTGTCATTAAGCTTTCAACAAACTCACTTTGTTATGTAAACTTTTAACATATTCGTATATTTTTTTTCTGCTGTCGTTTATAATAAATGTCAAATATCACGAATGAAGTATTAAAACGCATCATTATTATTAAGTTAATTCTTCATAAAGTTTGTAGATTCTTTTGAATACGTCTAATGTTATCTGAAACGTGCATAATGATCGGGAAGTAAATTATAAACTCGTATAAAATAAAACTATTGTATACATTATTAAAAATAAACTTTTATTTATTCGTTAATAAAATGTGTGTTTAAAATTTATTCAGTATTATGTGATGCACAGTTGATTAGCAATTAACGATTGAAATTCGTCCAAAAAACCAGTTGTTTACAGCAACACAATTGCAAAAAATCAATACGAGTTAATAAATCAAGTTTTATTTCAAAAGTTGCGTTTCTGCCGGGTAAATATATTAAAATTATTATTTTCTTCGCATTGTTATCTTGATTTTACAGGATTTTTAATGAATAATTAGTGTGATTTATACAGGTCGCCTTTAAAAATATTTGGTTAATTTATGTAGAATTTGTACAAAGTTATGCATTCTTGAACGAGAGAAAACTTGAATCATTTTTCAAACAAGTTATGATTGATAATAAAAATTCAGACGTTTGAAATGCGATAAATTAGAATAAATTTGTAAAAAAAAATTGATGAAACAAAACGCATATGTAATTAAATCGTAAATCAAATGATACATGTATATTGAATAATAATTGAAAAAAAAAACTGTATCAGCGATTGATCATGGCTGTATATATGTCATAAAATAAATTTTAATATATGTATTAAAGTGCAATAAAAATATTATTAAGTATTAAAATATTCGATTAAAATATTTCTATATATATTTTAATATCCAAAATGCTGAAGAATAATTAATACATGTCGCAGTGCAAATTTTAATAATTGATTAATTGAGAGTAATATAAGAGAAAAGAATATACAATTTGTGATCAATCACAACGATACCGTTAATCGTCATAATAGAAAACGATTTTAATTTAAATGATATTTATTAAAAATACACGTACAAAAAGTCAATAAATGCATCATATAATAAGTACTTGTCCACATTACATAGAAGTTGACCAGTGTATTATTTTAAAACATATTAAGATAAACAAAATATTAATAAAGATACTAAAAAAAAAAAAAAATACGATATAATATAATATTATAAAAAAAAAGTAATTAAAATACATATATTGTTCCCATGTAATCACTTTATGAATATTCTACAATTTTGAGTAAAAATAATAACAAGTCATACAATACATATAATAAATGCAGTTATAGTAAAAAATTTATATAAAGCAAAAATATTCAATTTTTAGTAATGATTAAAAGTTGACTAGTATACGAGTTCATATTATAGATCAAATTCAATGAAAAACTAACTCGCTTCTCATTAGTTTATATGGCATTTAATCAATATTAGAATTGCGATAGTAAATTAAAAGAAATAATTTTATGACGATTTAAATACAAATTTAGATAATAGTAAAATGACTCGCGAATCTTTATTAGAAATTAAGCTTTTTTTTTAAGATTTAACTTATTATAAAGAATATGTTATAGGAATTAACTTGAAAATTTGTTATTTTTAAATATATATATATGATTAGTTCATAATGTTATGTTACACTCAAATTTATCTATAAAATTTGAATATGAATGCAACACCCTGAATTTTTTAACATATTATGCTTAAAAATATTATAACAATATATTTATATAAAAATTGAAACAGTCATTTATTATAGAGTTAGTTTTAAACATATATATATAAAAGTTCAAATATCTTATTACAAGTAACGACTTTAAAATTGATTTAGAATAATTAAAACATTGGAATTCTTTTAAAACTGTTAATAAATTTTCAATAAGATGTATATATTCTTAACAATTTATATTTAAAACCAACATATATGAATATAAAAATATATTTATTCTTTGGTGAAATAACGGCACCATTTTCACGACTTAATAATAATTGACGAGATTCTTTTCCACGGCACTAAGTTTTCTACAATTCAAAAAATATTTTCATAAATCAACCTTTTCCATAACTATATTGGGGAGTGCAGTTGTAGATACTTGAACAGAATCTTCAGTATCACTAATATAACCCACTTCTCCAGTATAATGAGTCGGATAGACCAACAAAGGTGATACTGAAAGAGCGATTAGATCACGTTGTTCAAAATGATCACTCCAAGAAGACCTAAAATATATTTACTATTAAATGATAATAACAAAACGTTAGAATTACAAGTGCGTGTTAAAAACCTTACTGAGGATGTCTGTCAAACATTATTGGTAAATATTCATCCACCGGTAATAGATTTTGTAAAGGTTTTGCGTTTAATAATTTTTGAGCTCCTCTATAGGTCAATAGATATCCTAAAGTCCAATAGGAATATCCCGCTTTCACTAAGGATGGAGCTACTTTTGGTTCATCTTCATCTTGAAGGCGTTTTCTCCCAATGTAACTAAAAAAAAATAATAATAATAATATTAATATTTAATGCTAAAAATAATAATGTCTATATGAATTAAATAATATATAACACATTTCTTAATATTATTCTACATTATTTTTTAATTACATCAAATCCCATTCCACGTTAAGATCTTGAATTTGATCTCGTAATCGTTCTAATTTCAGTCTAAAATATGGTTCGAAACGAATGTCATCTTCTAAAACCATTACCTCGTTGTGTCCAGATTCTATTACCTAAATTTTAAAAATGCACACGCAAATTTACATTATAGTATTGTATGAATTAAATTTTAAAAAATATATACATAATCGTGTATTTGTAATATTGAAAAAAATATATATAAACATACATCTTTCCAAATAATATAATGGCTTAAAAAACATCCAATCTCTCCCAATGTCATTGGTCTGAAACAATTATCAATTAATATCGTATACCATAATTTAGTAATAAAAATATGATTTTTTTTTCTAATACCTGTTGTGATATGGATCTAAGTATTCAAGCATAAGTTTTATTCCCCATTCTTTAAGTGCCTCATCATTGAGTTGTCTGGAAGAGAAAATTAAGAAAATCAAATTTGAATACAAATCATATTGTTTTTTTTTTATCATACATCGCGCAATATATATATATATATATATATATATATATATATATATATATATATATATATATATATATATATGCAAATACGTCAAAAATAAAATTACATACAAAAATATATAAAATAAAATTGCGAACGCAGACAGCAGAAAATTATAAATAAATAACGCTTAACATATAAAAATATAAATAACGCTTTTTATATTTTTATATATATATTTATATATAACTTACTTCCCATCCACGGCTTCGATTAATTTAACATCTAGCCCCAATTCTTCGAAACATAAAAGCATTTTTTCTTTTCTATCAGGTCTACGTAGAAGATTAATCATATATATTTCATCAAAACCTATTTTATCTTTTGTACTTTGTAATATAAAATCTTTATAAATATCATGCGATTGCATATAACAGTCATCGTAAACAGATTCTACTTTTAAATTAATTAAATGCATTTTATCATTTTCTATAGTATCGTTTTTATCTAAAGGAACCGTTATATAACCATAATGTTTATCATTACATATGTTTAAAGAAATACCTGAAACAGTCAAATTATATACAACACAAACATAAATAAATTAATATTTTATAATTTTGATTATTTAAAATAATATTTAACATAATTACCAGATTTATTAGCAGAAACAGCAAATGCTATTATATCGTCAGTGGGTCCATTGTAATCAGTTATAAGTTTTGGATCATATGTAAGGGAATTGGATGAATGTTTTCTTAAATTTATTAAAACGGCAGAGTGTATCATAGGCACTTTAAAACAACCCGGTTCTTTTTTATCAAGTATTACTTTGTATTCATCGGTTCGTTTATAATAATAATCATCTGTCATGCCGCACCTTGAATGAAAAATACGAATAAAATTTTTGCATTATAAAATAATATAATATAATTTTAAAATATACAAACCAAAAATTTGAATAAAGACTGTCTGACTTAAGCATTGGTGCGACTAAATTCAGATCGTGTGAAACTAAAGTTTTTAAAGTAGAATTATTTGTCAGGAATACATCTGCATCTAAAACCTATTACATAAAAATATATAAATATTTTCTATACAGTATATATATATAAAAAAGAAAAATATAATACAAACATACAAATAAATAATCTGCCCATATCTTTCTGGCATAAAGTAGTGCTTCTTCCCGTAGTGATATAATATGTTCAAAACGACTCTTCGACCAATGACCTGGACTTTCTTCATCGAATTGAACTGCTGAAGCTTCAATATAAGAATATACACTGTGATAATTTTTACTTTCTTCTTGTAGCCAAATATTTAAGATATCAATGGTTTTATCGGTATTATGATCACTTTTTATCCTTTAAAAAATATGAATATATACATATTAAATTATTTTTATTATATTCACAAACAACGAGAAATGAAATTATCTATTAGTGAGCAATAAAAATTAATAATAATGGAGAAAAAAAAATGTTGTTTTTACACAGTGTTTCTGATAAGAAAATAGTCATTATGGAACAAAAAAAATGAGGTTATCTTTGTTGTTGTAAATAAATTGGAACGAAAATTGTACAAAAAAAATATATTATTTCCAAAATCAAACTACTAATTGAATAATAAATATATAGTATTATTAAAAATATATTAATACAAGAAAAACAATAAATACAAACCATAGCGATATGCGATCTTTGGGATAATCTAGGTTAGAAAATAAACTTAAGAAATATGGAAGTACATGTTCTTTATTTCTAATCAATATGGACACGAGTATTGTAGGCCATTTATTATCGTCAGTTTCAGAAGAAATTTGTGAATAAATAACAGGAAATAACAAAGAAATATAAAAAAGCCGCTGAAACAGCATCCTGTCACATTGACATACCACTAATATACATTGATACGTATACTTAAAAGTGATCATAATACATCATTTCTTGGCCATTATTCTATATATATATATTTTTTTGTTTTATGACATCATTCAGTTTTTTTTCAATTTATATATATTTCCTTTAATGATAAAATAAAATAATACATAAATTTTAATAATTTTACAAATATTTTTTAATATATAAATCATTATAGATATTTTATTTACTTTGTTTTAATAGTAATATTTTTTGAATGTAAATTAAAAATTTAAATATAATTAAAAAGGTAGTACATAATTTTTTTTATTCAAATTAATTTTTAATGTAATTTTTATTTCTTTGTATTTTATAATATATTTTTTTGCTTTAATATGTAGTTAAGGTAGCAATTGTACTTTTTTTTTCAGAATTGCTTATGAAAAATAATTTTAATACTGTAATTATATAATATTTTTAAAGTTTGCAAATATTTGAAATATCCGCTATAAAAGCGCTTTCAATTTATATAAAAAAATAAAGGTGAGTAGGTCGACAAAGAAGTTAGAAAGTGGTTTAAAATTTTAAAGTGTTTCTGTTTGGAAATCTACGTCTATATAACATTTTTTTTTAGTAAATTTAGATCCAAATTATTCTTTTTAGAAAATATATTTAATAAGTTCAAACAGAAAGTCTGTTATAGTTTTAAGTAAATAAAAAAAAGTTGGTATTTAAACAGTTATTTTTTCCATTGTGCAACAATATATACCTTCAATGATTTGAAAGTAATACAACTCTTATTATGATGATATTTTTCAAACTGATAAGAGATTTTAAGAAGGAATTTAAATAACAATAATCATAGAAAATTTATAACTTTATCTTATAAATTTTTTAAAACATTTATTGAAAATATTATCATTCTTCATTGTCACATTATAGTATTTTATTGCATAAATAAATAAGGAAATTTTAATCAAAATAGAAATTTTAAAAAATAGAGAGAATGGTAAGATATGATATTTTTATAGAAAAGCGGTTTGCTTTGGATTATATATAAGTTTGAAAATAGGTATATATAAATTATTGTACAGTACAATGTGAGAAAATAAAATTATTTATTAAAAAAATAATGACAAATACAATTATAAAGCAATACTACAATTGTCGATTTCATTGTTATTACATAATACTAAAATACAATGTGGAATAAATATAAAATACAACAATTTCAGTAAATTTAAAATAATTTTCAATGCTAATGAGTAACAAAAGTAGTGAATTTTTGAAAGCAATAATCATTTTCATATACTATAAATACAATTAATCAATATTATATATTTATATTGATATGTAATAAGTAGTATATTTTAAAGAAAATGTTTGTTTTAATAGAAAAAAAATCTATGTAATAAAAATAAAAGTAGTTTCCCTAAAAATATGTAGTATATTATATAAAATTACTAGAAATCACTCGATCTATTAAACATGATCTATCGATTAGTTTTATCCAATAAAACAAGTATTAAATATATAATATCGATTTCATTACACTAATTACTATTTAAGGAATGATTAAAAGGCCACACACATTCATAAATTATAAAACGAATAAAATAATAGAAAATTTTATTACTAAAAAATTGAAAATATGCATTAATAAAAAAAATAATATTAATAATAAATAAAATAATTGAGCAGAAAATCGAAGAAGTGAAGGTTCTCTTCGGTGAAATATATTGAGATAAAAATAAAGTGATAAAATCGTATAAATATATGTTTTTTTTTTATCAAAAATAAGTTTTCCTTTTGTAAAAATTTGATTAGAAAATTATATTATTTTTGAAAAAAAATATGCTTAATAAAAAAATATTTTTTTTACAGTCATTAATTAATCTGTTAAATTTCATTTCAGTATGCATAAATTTATAGTTATGGGATTTAAAAAAGTAGTAATCTAAATATTTCCATTATAATAAATAATAAGTCAATCACAAAAAAAATGTAATAATTAATTAATAGCTAATTTTTCAGCCAATATTAAATCACAATTATAAAGTTTCAATTTAAAATAATTATATATATATATATATATATATATATATATATATATATATATATAATATGGATTATGCTTTGTATATAATATACAAAGTTTCACAATTATCACACAAAAATATAGAACAATTTATTTTCAATTGAGAATCATGCTGGATTATAAGTAAAAGTAATATATATATATATATATATATATATATATATATATATATATATATATATATATATATATATATATGTCATTAATATATATTCTGAAAACAGTTATAAAATTGGTTATTATTATTTTTTTAATGACCAGTAAGATGAGTATAAAATATATAGAATCATATTGATCAAAATTAATAATTAGAAATATTGTTGTTTGATTTTGGAGGTAGATTTAGAATATAACGCTAACAAAAAGTTCAACAATAAAAATAAGTAGAAGTAACGAAAAAAAGCTATAATATAAGAAGTTTATTTGTAATTTCAACTTTTGTTTTCAAATTATTAAGTGTAATTTTATGCAAATATTTTCAAACTTTAAAAGTTTGTGTTTTAGATGTATTGTAACAATTTATTATTAATAATAAGTATCATCAGCTATATGAAACATTTGTTCTAACTGCACTTACATAATATAGTAACAAAATGCAATTAAAAAAGTAAAGTAAAACTAAGATCGATATTTTAAATATGTTAATGAACTAAACGAAACAAGTTTTAGATAATATGCGATTCTTAAAACAAATCAAATAAAATCGAACGATTTTAGGAATCATTTCATTATTGCAGTATATTAAGAGTATTAAAAAAATATTTGTAAACAACATAACGACAAAGAAACAACAACGATTTATTCATATTTCTATTGCTTTTGCTGCCAACTGGCATCAAAACCGCATGCGGTATCAGAATCGGATTCTGTTGATGCTGTGGCATTGCTTATACCGTCTTCATCAAAATCTTTAATGGATCTGACTTCATTCGGAGTACTTGGAGTGCTTCGGCTCTGAGATGACGATATCGACGACGAGTAATCTTTCCCAATTTTTTTCTTGCGTTTAATTTTAGTAAATAATGGTGGAGGCATAGGCACTTTATTCTTATTATTCTAAATGAAAAAAAAAATATATATATATATGTATGAAATTATGATTATTGTATTTATATTTATAATAAATATATATATATATATATATATATATATATATATATATATTATTATTATACTCTTAGATTATCAGCTGAGCCCCAAGCTTTACGTATCGCCTCTTCTGACATATCTTGAGATTCAATTTGGGATCCATATCGATAATTTGAAGGTTTGATATTTCTAGAACTAGGTCCGACCCCTAAAAAGTTACTGAAGGCTTCTGTCGTCTTTTTTACTCTCATATTTAAAGAACCAATTCGCAAGAAACCCAAATCTTTATCTGTAATTGATGAAAAAGTGTATTAAAATATATTATGAATAATGAATAATAACAATATTGAAATTTATTAAACTTACCAGAATATTTTTTCTTGTGTTTGCTTTCTGAAATTAAAACAAATACATATTAATATATCCTTAATTTTCATAAAATAGCAACAAACAAACAAGAAGGCGATTTATATATATAGCACATGTAAGTTACATAATATTTAAAATATTTATACCATTAGAGACGAACGAAAAAGCGTTACGATAAACAGACAGGCAATATACGAATAGATACCAAAATTTTAGACAATACATTTAAAATAAAATTTGAAAATTTTGCTCACCCATTTCAAATTATAAATTGGGTTTTTTACTGGAACGATTAAGTTTCAAACTAATTTTTTAAACGAAATATGTATTATAAAACCAATGAAATACAACTGAATAAAAATCATAACTAAGTTAAATTTTGTAAACATATAAAATTTATAAATTTATATTGCTATAAAGGCTACTTAACATTCTTTTATATTGTTGATAACATATATATCATAATTATTAATATATATATATATATATATATATATATATATATATATATATATATATATATATAATATTATTAATGTATAGTTATATCAAATTTAACTCTTAATCTGTCGGATATAATTTAATTTAGAAAAATTGAAGTTTTTACTGGAAAAAAACTACATATTGAATTCAATGTTTTACTATTATATGTGAGTCTAAAGATTAAAATGAATTCTATAGAATATATTACATATATATAATAAGTTTCATCATGATTAATAGTTTTAATATAAGAAAAAAATATTATTTTAATTTTGCATATTTAAAATAAAATTTTCATATATGTTTAATTTTTCAAAAAGAATGCTTTCTCGATATAGAAATCGTCGATCCGTGAGACAAATTTCTCAGAAAGCTCTTCTTCTGCTTTACATTTTTGAGCTGCGGTTGTGTTGGATCGTCTTTAGTGGCATCGTAGCCTGAATAATCTTTATTCTTCACCAATCGTCTCCCGTTCCTGATGGTTTTAGAATATTTATATTTTTTCACTTTCGAATATGCATACTTACTGCGATACACGTCTGATGATGTATCATCATCGTTATTGCTCTGATAATTTCTAGCAAAACGTCCTGAATAATCGCGAATATTTTCATCAGCAGCTGAAACAGCACATTAAATATATATATATATATATATATATATATATATATGATATAAGAGAAACAAACTTACAATAATTTTCAGTTAATAGTTTATATACGTTTGTATGACCGTGTTGCATAGCGATATGAAGAGCAGTATAACCCTGAAAAAAAATATGAAAACTATATTAAATGCACATAATATAATATATATTGAATTTCGAAGGATTTTCATATTCACATACGCATATTTTCGTACGCATTTATGTTGAATTTTAAATTAAAGAAGGGATTCAATAGTGGTAACAGATGTTTCAGTTCAGTTTTCAATACACACTATATTGAATTCTATTATTATTGGAATCAGTTATATGTATAGTAATATATATATATATATATATATATATATATATATATATATATATATATATATATATATATATATATATATATATATATATATATATATATATATAAAGTTTAGTTTATAAATGTTATATTTTCATGATCATAATTTATTATGAAAAATAAAAAAATAAAATTTACTCACTCCAGACTAAAGTTGTATAGTAGAATAAAACACCAAATATATGAAATTAAAAAAAAAACAAAATTATTAGTATCAAATGGTTAAATAAATAATAATATTAGAAAATATTTTATTATTAAATATGAATCTTACGCTGCGCACGTTGACTAGTTTAATTGCATTTCCAGCCAGCAATTTCACCAAATCTTCATCCCCCTTTTTTGCAGCCCAATGTAGAGCAGTCTAAAAATATTTTTAAAAAAATATAATGTCTATATCTTAGTATCAAAAAAATAGAATTAGAATTAGAAAAAGAATAGAATTGCATATCTAAATGTTGAATGTTTAATACAGCATTAACCCTTTCCTGGCCGAATTAAAAATTAATTAAAGTTTATGGATATAAAAATGAAAGTGTCTTTTTATGTACATACAAAGTTCCAAAGAGAGTTTATATATTATTATTATTTCTTTTTGGTATACCTAAAATATAGTGGTGATACCACATGGAATCATCAGTCTGTCATCAGATGTACCAACAGAAAATATTAGTATGGATGGATTATATTTTCAAATACGTTATTATATTTTTATCAACAAGATTAAAAATTTGCTTAAGAAGATCTATAATTTATATATGAATATAAATCATAATTGAAACATAGCTACTTCGCTACTAGTATATAACAGGATTCCGGTTATAAAAATCACTTTAAAACAACGGGAGTAACCTTTTATACTGTCGTAAACAAATATAATTTTAATCTAACTGCAAAGATGGCTTAAAACTGTTCACAAAAAAAAAATATTTATAGTATATATTTATCAGTATGATAGCAACGACCGTTTTAAAATCCAGAAGAATTTTCATGATTTCAGATATATTTTATACATATAATATACAAAAAAAAGATGTCCCGCATTGGTACATTAGATATGTGACCAGCATGAATGCGAATCGAAGACCGGGTGTGTTTGTTTTTGCTCGTATTTCGCCATTTTTCACGTGCATCACCTGTTCTCCATTATATATTATAGATAGTAATAATGACAGACAACGCGCTAGGTGATGATGGCGTAGCTGACATTTAAATGCTGACATCTGCTGGCCCGGCAGCAACGCAAATGAAATGTCTTTAGCTCCTAATAATACACTATTATTAAATGCATACACACACATATATATATATATATATATATATATATATATATATATATATATGTATTTATATAGATATATTTATTGGGGATGATTGATGTCAACGATGGGACACCCGTCTACGTTAAAAACCCCTTCTTCCGTTTTACAAGTGATCACTATTAACTGATATAATGAAGTGGCATAGATTTGTATTAGAATTATTTATATATTTTTATACTAATAATTTATTATGTTGGGGGAATTTAAAAAGCAAGAAAAAAAACATATATTTCAAAACAAATTTTACATAGGGGGTTTAATAGATTTTTCATTCTCTGAGGTAATTTTTGTATATGGATCACTGTCAGCTCTTTCATATAGTTTAAATCTAAATCTAGTTTTTAATTTGTCTTTAGTTATAGAAATAATTTATTAAAGTATACATGTTATAAAGATTACACAACATAGCAATAGATATATATTTTAAAATTTTACGTATATTAAAATTTAAAATTAAAGATAAATAAAAATAGGTAAATATATAAATAATTTTTCATTTTAAAGATATATATTTATTTATAATAATAATAAACGAAAATATAAAAAGAAATAAAATTTTGAACGTTTTGTTTCAATAATATAATAGAAAATTTGTATAAAATGAGAAACGATCCTCGAATGCGTTTTAATTGCATAATTAATACTTGACCCCCCCAATGGTGAGCGCATATATATATATATATATATATATATATATATATATATATATATATATATATATATATATATATATATATAAGCACGGAATTAGAGTCGAAATTACAGGTGCATTAGCCTTCGGGTCTTACATATATATATATATATATATATATATAAATTTCCATATATATGTATATACGGCACGAATGTAAGACGCAAGTAACGTGCACACGTATATACAGCCAAAGTGATACCGGGACAACGAGATAATGTCAATTATGTACCAACACGAGAAGCCCTGTCCGACGGTCATTAGCCACGTATGTAAATGCAATCATTCCCTAAGGAGTGTGTCCCAGATCGACAACCATCGGCTCTCGCATCCATTCGACGGCGGATGTCTCATTTATATGCGTCAACAGTGATTCAATTTGTTACGATCGCTGTTGGGATATGTGATGATTCCATTATATATATATTTTTTTTAAATTTATTATTATTTTTATTTATTTTAAACAATAATGATTTTAAGTGTTTTATTATTTGTATGCTTTAAATGTTTATGATAGTAATCATAATAAAGGATTAGAATAAGAATGATCGATCATTTATCTGTCTGAATAAACTATTATTATGAATAACATATAGAAAATGTTTACAATGGAACTATTAAATTTAAATATGGCAGCGGATTATGGATTTTAATTTAGAATATAACTGGAAAGTATGGTAAGGTTCTCTAAGATCTGTAATATCATTGAAAGAAAATATAAAGTTTGAAGTTTTTTTATATTATAATATTAAAAAAACTTTAATGATAAACAAAAGGAACAAATATTTTCGATTAACTAATAAATAAATCAAATTATCACTGTTATAAATACACAATCATTTAGAATTAAAAAAAATAGAAAACGATTTAATTTTGAAAACGGTTTAAGAAACACAAAAAAAGGATTCAAAATTGCATATTGTCAATTTAAAACTATGCTGGTTTATGTGTAAATAATTGCTACTAATTGATTAATTAATTGATAAATCCGTTAGTTTATTCGTATATTAACATCGGTAAAGAGTAAATATGAAATATTTCAACTCGTTTAGATATCGGGAAGATGTCGAAAAATTGATTATAATAATCCACTCTAACAAAACAACAAATAGTTTAAGTTAAATAAAAGTGTGAAAAAAATATTTAATTTATCCTTAACGTCCTAAAACGGAATGTATATTAGAAAAATTAGACAATATTGAAATTTCACAAAAAAAATAAATAAATAAAAAAAGGTTGTCTATCAAAGTACACACACACATATATATATATATATATATATATATATATATATATATATATATATATATATAGGTGGTTGATTAAGACCGTTTAAAGTAGTACCTTCGATGAGGTCTCCGATATTGGAACCACCCAGTAGCTGGAAGGTTGTCTCGCATTTTTTTCAGACTTTTTGATTATTTTTGTTTTTTTTTTGAGTCTGAATTTTCATTTTGTAATTGTGATTCGTTCATTGATAGCTCAAAGATCAAAGAGCAATATGGCAGAAAATGGCGTTTCGATATTATCGCCATTGTTGAAAATTCGGTAATTAATTAGTTGTATGTATAGTAATTATGAGAACCGTAAACTATATAATATAATATAATTTATTTATGATTTCTAGTTATATAGTTTGTTTTGGTATGCAGTGGTTTTCAAGGTCGGATCTTGCAATAGTACATTTTTATTTATATTAAAAACTATTTTTTTATGTTAGGTATTTTTTATCATGATGCATTTTTAAGATATGCCTTTATAAGTTCGATAAATCTTGAATGTATTAGATATAAGACATCATTATTTATTTATCGACGATTGGAGGCAATATTCGTATGAGACAAAAAGAAGAAACTAGAGTTTTTTGGAGGTAGTCAATAAGCACTAAATTAATATTTGTAACAAAACAGTTATTAGAAAAGAACGAGAAAGAAACATATATTTGATAGAGAAGCGTATATATAAATATATAGAAACAAATACGGATGCTCGATTCTCAATAATGATATATATACAATTTTTTTTTTAACTAGACACAATAAATTACATTTTGATAATTACAAAAGCGGTTTTATTAACAACAAACGGTAGCCACATAACAAATAACGAAACACAATCATTCCACACAACACACATACACATTATAGTATATAAATTCCGTCCGGTAGGTAATATGAACAAAATGTATTTGTGTATCTATCAATTTTCATAGTACGTTTGTTTTACTTGGTGTTATTTATTTTTTTGTAATTGTTATTTGTAGTAAATCAATACGTATCTAAACGAGAATCCGTTTTTATTACATCACGCTTATAAAACATATCTGTATATATATATATATATATATATATATATATATATATATATATATATATATATATATATATATATTTGTATTTTATTCGTCGATGCCGGTTCAATAGAACTGTATAATTTTAATATGAATTGAGCGTACCGTATACTAATTGGGGCAGTTCGACTAGTTTTCGGCCCCCGGGGTCAAAATAAACAATAAAATAGAAAATAATATAGAAAAAAATAAACGAATAAATCGAAACGGATAGATGAAAAAATATATAAAAAACAAATTTCGGTGGGGGCCTCGGGTCAACAATTTACATCATCGTTTAATCACGTACACATCCCCGATCAACGGTTATTATTATCAGTGATGTAATATTACAATAATTGGTGGTCGTATTGATCGGCAGCCGCCACTTGATCCATAAACCTAATTATGTTCTGTTTGTTTGTTTGTTTTTTTTTTTTGTTTTCAGTCGACGATAGACGGTGGATGCCGCGTTTCCATCCATCTAACTATGTGCCACACCGCGATCTGTCTTCATTTAAATAAATCGTACACGTTATTATTATATATTTATGAAACGGGACAAAATTGTGAAATCGTCGAATGTGGTCCGTTGAATCAATAGTACGTAATCCGAATTAAAATTACGATAATTACACGTGTCGAAGTAAGAATGTATCGTTCGATTTATATTTACGATTCGTTAATGCGATCCCTTTTCTGGATTTAAATGGATGATTTTCGTATTGTAGATTATATATACATACACACATATATAATATTCAAATATTATATCAATCGATAATTTTCTACATTGTATTATGAGCTATAAAAAATATTTATTACTCAAAATGGATAAAATTATATATTTATTAATCTTCTATATCAAGATTGAAAGCGATGATTTTTTTCCTCTTTCAGTTCAATGTAGATAAGTAAATTTACTTATTGCATATTTTGAATTTTAGTTAATATTAAATTTTGTTATATGTGTGTGTGTGTGTGTCAAGTAAATGTTTATAAAATATGTATAATATAAAAATAAAGTTGCACAGGGGAAAAAGTCGGGGTTAAAAGTGCGCCCAAACAATGGTAAATATTAAGAAGATCGCAATCAGCGATATGAAAAATAAGTTAAAAACTTTTATTATAATATATGTATTATAATGCTTTGTTCGCAAAAAAAATCGTTTATTATTTTATGAAAGGCAAAACATGACGAAATTAATTATTATCATTAATAATAATAATAAATGTGAGAATTTAATGATTTATTTCATTCGCGATGAATGAGCGCGGATATATGTAATTCACAATGAGTGAATTACATTGGTTTTTTTAATGTGAATTAGATTAAATGAAAGGTAAAATAGAAAAAAATCACATTTTGTTTTTAATGTGTGATTTCGGTCATAATAAAAAAAAACAGAGATTTTCAATCTTTTTCCTTCACAAAGTTGAAAAGTGTACGAACGATATAATAATCTATTTTTTTTAATAATATTATAGTAGTAAATATATGTTTTTTAATTATCAGTAAAAATATATTTTATAAATAATTAATAAATTAAATTGAGTCGCTAGCTTTATATATGGTAATATTCTATATTCAAACGTATTATTTTCGAAACATAAATGTCTCGGTTTTGTTAATAATAATAATACAATTACGCATTAGATGAAATAATATGCGACAATACATGTTTTAAATCTCGCGTACTAAATAGTTCAATGCAGGTAAGTGAATTTAACTATTTTATTAATTAAAACGTCTAATGAAGTTAAAAAAATATATTGAAATGATTTTTAAAATAAGTAATAAAACAATTATGTAAAAGGAATATGTGGTCAAAAAAAAAAGAAATGATGTCCATAATCTTAGTATAATTATTATAAATCTATCTTTTAATATTAAATCAAAATGGAGATTTGAAGAAAAATAAAACAACTTGTCACCGATCTGATAAAAGAGCACGTGTCCGCGATACGCCGCTTGACAATCGCTGCGATGTAACACGATTAGACGCGAATGCGAACCGTGTTTGTTTTTCCCTTCTTTTTTTTTGTTTTTGTTTATCGAGAGAGCGCGAGCTTTTGCGCGAGTGCGCGCGCGCATACACTCGCACTTTATTGTTTATGCTTTTCGATCTAATCTCGGCATTTTTATTTCGTGTTGCGTTTTAGTCGTGTTATTTAACGGAAATATAAATAAAACTTAATGGTTGTTATTAAAAATTTAAACAATAACCATTTTCGTGTCGCGCCGCGGTCGACCGTCATGCAATCAAACCGTGATAATGTCGAAAAAAATAAATAAATAGAGACAAAAAGTGTATATGTGTGTGTGTGTGTGTGTGTGTGTGTGAGAGAGAGAGAGAGAGAGAGAGAAAAAATTGTCAAAAAATAAACAAATAAATGCGGTAATGAAAGTGTATCGTGTTTAGATTTTTTTGTTGTATATTTATTTATTTATTTTTATATTGACTATTGTACGAATTGTGACGAAATAAATCTTGCAAGTTCATATATACATATATGAATATAAAGGATAAAAAATATATTTTTATGTTTGAAAATTGAAAAAAAAAACGGAAATATGTACAGTAAATTTCTGAAAATAAATTGTTAAACGTTATTATATCGCTATTAAAATTTCTTAATATATATATATATATATATATATATATATATATATATATATATATATATATATATACAATGAAATTTCTATCGTTATATTATTTATTTATTAATTCATTCAACAACAAAACGACTATTATCTACGTTTAATTAAAAAAAATAATAACTACTTTATGGATCGGTCATTTTAACCGGACACAACAGGAATAGGTATATAAGATATGCTGGTAGATTTAGTGTTAATACAATGTATTTTACGTAGTATAAATTCGATATATATATCTACGATTATATAATAAATTTAATATCATTTTCAATATATATAAATATTTTAATTTTATTAAAAAAAAAAAATTATTTAACATTCCATTTCATAACCTGTTTTACATTTAAAACGATCCCAACCGACTTAACTATTACGTTTGAAATACATATGTTTTATATGGTGTGTGTGTGTGTGGGGGGGGTAATTTACCATTTAAACGTAATATACATTTTTATGGTAAAACAAAAAAAAAAACGGAGGTAATTTTGGCGGATTGCATGTTTTTTGAAATAAATGCACAAAAATCGATCTACAAGTGACCGAAAGGTAATGAGTATGCAACTACCAATTGAAAACATCTCGTAAGTGCATGTTTGTTGGAAGGTGTTGCACAAAAGCGATAAAAATACCACATTTAACATTAAGGGTTGTCACAATTTTTAAATATATATATATATATATATATATATATATATATATATATATATATATATATATAATGTGATATTTTATAAGAATCATTCGAAGAAAAAAAATATTTAGTCCATATTTTATTATGTTACAGATTATTATATTAGAAAGAAAGTGTTTAATTTTTTTTTTATAATATATTTATTATGTATATATATTATATATTTAACGTTAAAATACGAAAATCGGTATTTTTGTAAATTATTTAATAGACAAATTTTTTTTATATATATAAAATAAATATTTTTAAAATTCGTTGATAAATAAAAATTTAAATACTCATACAAAAAATATATATTAAATACATTAATTGTTGAACAATCAATTTTTCGTACATATTTACATAAATCGTTCGCAAATATTAAACTTTACAATGATTTCTATCTAATAATTTATTTTCGTTAGCGAATCGTTTATTTTAATGACTGATCTATGGACGTTTGTGCAAACATTACTTAGATTATCTGACATAAAATTAATATACCAACTACAACGATAGATACACATATAAAATATTAACAGAAATTACTTCACAATACAATATTGACAATACGATTAATTTTATATTTTTTATAAAAAATATTTATTAATATAATTTATTTTCAATATTGTTTTGTTAGTTTGCGATGAATCGATATATATATATATATATATATATATATATATATATATATATATATATATATATTCATGTCGAACGTTCTCGTTAACAAAAGTGTTAAATTGTCCAAGGCAAAAATGTACGAAGGCCCTGTCGACGAGATGTCAGCCGCGATATGAACAAAGCAATTTGCGCTACAAGTCTCGTGCGTGCCACGGATCCATACCGGAACAACTCGACGATAAAGCGACCCCGACTTTAACCACCCCTGCAATGTATATTCACGTATAGACCTTTTGCATAAAAATATTATATATATATATATATATATATATATATATATATATATATATATGTGTGTGTGTTCCCAATTTTTAGATTTAATTTTAAATAAAAATGTTCGATGTAAGTCGAGTAATTTTTGTAATATTATGCACTCGTAATGATCGTGTAATGAGCGTCTAATAATTACCATATAAATTAAATGTAAATGAGTAAAGTTTCATACAAATGAATAACTAGTTTTATGAAAACTTAATATTTACTATATTTACTCATATATAATATAGTTTTTGTTTTAATTAAAACTAATATTATATAATAACGACGTAAATTAAAAATATTAATTAATTAATTGCCATTAAACGATCGATTAATTGAAAAATTTGTCGATTGATTCGTGTATTGTCATAGAGAATGAGCAAGTATGAAATGAATAAAAATGATTATTATTTAAAAGAAATAGATATTAAATTATAAATTAAAAATATATATACAAAATAATATATTAAAATATAATATTATTTGTATTTCTACTGTCGTTTCATATTTAGCATAAGACAACGAAATTTGACATATTTTTGGTAATTTATGAAGGGGGGGGGGTACGATTATGGATTATTGCGATTTGTAGTCGTAATAAGCGTCAGACCCCTGACAGGATACTAAATAAGGGATAGTCGATGGACGAAGAAAAGTCAGGTTGAAATATCCTCCCTTATTTTGGACGATTTTTTGACAGCGGTCGACGTCTAATCCCGTTTTAATGACGGCAAAATATTCACACGTCGTCAAATATTATATAATTCGATTTATATATATATATATATATATATATATATATGTATATATATATATATATATGTATATATATATATATATATGTATATATATATATATATATATATATATATATATATATATATATATAATGCAATGTCGTGTATTGAAGGTTTCCTATATATATAATAAAAAAAATTGAGGGTTGAAGGTTTTTATATTTCATTTTATTATTATTTTTTATTATTATTTTGCTTGTTCATAAGTATAAATTATGTAATGTTCGATCCATTATAATGACCATCGAACATTTTAAATTACGGGTTATTACCACATGTCGTTTGTCAGTTACATTTTTTGGCGATTAGTATTCGATAAACGATTTGATTTTAATTTGATGTTGTATATATATATATATATATATATATATATATATATATATATATATATATATATATATATATATATATAATATTATTTTATATAATAATAATAACGACGAAACATATTTTATATAAAAGTGAAGTGTTTTAAAATTATACGAATTGTTTATGATGTAAATATTACGTAAAATATTCTCGATTATTGTTTATATTATTTAGTTTAAAAATGTATCAGTGTTAAACTGGATTTTAAACGTTAAAAATATTCGAAACTGTTTCGTTATAACGAAATGATATATTAAACAACAATAAGGCGTATAATACAAATACCAATCAACGTGTAATAAAAAATAAAATAAAGTGTTAATAAGAAGATTGATATGCGTGAAATAAAGAATAATGGACAGCACAGGGTGTTAGGAATTTTTAATGCTGAAGCATTTATGTCTAATATCGTATTTCAATCAACGCATCAATTAATCTCGTCAAATCGTTCATCATGATAATTGCTGCCGTTGGCCATGTTAACATATTTAAAAACTAGAATATATATATATATATATATATATATATATATATATATATATATATATATATATATATATATATATTTGAATATATTAAGTATGCCGTTTCTATATGTATTGATAAATAGAAAAAAAATAGTTAAATGAATGATATTAATTTTATATTATATTATAGTGTTAATAAGTATTGTATTTCATTATAATTTTGTAATATGTCATAGAAGAATTGATATTGGTAAAAAAAAATTTTTTTTTTTGATATCGTATATGGATCAATCGTGTGTGTTTGATCATTAGAATTACATATGTTTTAATTATATATTATTTATTTTTAGTATAAATATAAATAATTAGATTTTACAGTAATGAATTTTTAAATTAAAAAAATATATTATATATATATATATATATATATATATATATATATATATATATATATATATATATATATAAAAGTGTGGTATATGGCGTTTATAACCATTTGTCAAAATCGAAGTAAAATTAGATCGAAAATATTGAAATATTTTACATGAAATAATATAGTAATAAGTTAAACATCATCTTAATAAAGATTTATATTTTGAGTTATAAAGATTAATTAATATTGAATTATGAAATTATAGTTGCATTTAACGAAAAAAAAATGCTACACCACCAAGTACCTCCCATCGTTTTTTTTTTACTATTTTAATGTATATATAATATAAGAATATTTTATAATTTGTATTTGGAATTAAATATATGATAAACAATAGACGAAATCTTAGATTTGAAGCGTGGCGCTTAAGCGTTTAGAAACCGAATAAAAACAATGTCATCGACAAAAACAACAACAACATAAGAACAATAATAATAATAATAACAGTAATATAATGATGATGATAAAATTTATTCGCGCAGCACGAGAGCGTTATAGCGAGTCTCTCTCACGTGAAGAGTCACGGACGGTGAAATATTCGTCGGATGAGCTGATGATGGGCGAGACAGGCCCAGCGCCCCAGGACACTGACTCGGCTGATCCTTATCGGGTAAATTAAACAAACATTACGGCACGGAAAAACAATAAACCAAATAAAACGCTCATCGGACAGAACATACACACACACACACACACACACATATATATATATATATATATATATATATATATAAAGAATATAGACCCGTATTCAAAGAGAAACGTTCTTAGAGGCAGTAAAATAAAAACGGCAAAATAATAATAAAAAATAGCGCCATATATATATATATATATATTATATATATATATATATATATATATATATATATATATATATATATAACAAAACGAGTATGTAAATAAATAAATAAATAAATAAGAGAAACTATATCGGTCGGTTGTATCGCGGGACACGGGGCGCCTCTCACAATATGATTTATCATTGACGCGACCGAATAACTAATATGCTTTATCTCGCCACGGGGATCAGGGGTCGTCAATCGAGGGATGGGGTCGCCGTACGCGGGACCGCGATTTCACAATTATAATAAATAATAATAATAATAAAAATAATAAATGAAATAAAATGGCGACGATGCGACGTGTGCGATTTTTTTTTTAAATTTTAGATATGCTTAATCTATCACCCTTATTTATAATATAAATTATTAAATTTTATATAAATTCTAATATTCGACTCTTTAATATAATATAATAATAATGGCGACAAAAAGTATTGTTTTGTTAAATTCGTACAGGCGAAAAATATGATATGTTGCATTTATAGCCGCACTACAATCAAATTCAATCGTAAATGCCGAAATATTTTATATTAAATCATATAGCAATTAGTTGAACTTGATGCATGACAATGATCTATATTTTGATTTGTAAAGATTATTTAAGATTTAATTCTAAAAATAAAGTAACATTTGATAAAAAAAAACAAACGTTAATTTTACATCACTCCACACCACTGTCTATCATTTTATATATGGTATATGATATAAATCTTTCATATAATGTCAATATTATTCTCATAATTTTATTAATCAATATAATTAATATAATCACAACCAATTTAAAAAAAATATTATATATATATATATATATATATATATATATATATATATATATATATATATATATAATAAATAATTTAGTTTTTAAAATGAAAAAAATAAAAATAAAGCGTACATAAAAAAGGTGGAAATTAATTTGAATATTCGACGAAGCTTCCTGAGAAGTCGCACTGCATCATCATTCGAGGACTTCTGAGATATCGCATTACGATCAGATACCAGTATTTTTATTTAACGCGCTTGTTAACAAAATAAAATATTTTAATAAAAATATATATATATATATATATATAATTTATAATGACGTCGTTTTTTGCGCGTTTTCGATTTCAATATTACGAATAATATATTTTTTTCGGATGAAATTTATTATTTTTCTCTTTCTCTCTCTCGCAGAAAACTTAAATTATTGCCGATCCTCGTACAGCGCTGGTTATATTTCGATTATTATACGTATAAAATTACGTTATTATAAAAAAAGTAAAATATAATACAAATTAATGAAAAATAATCCGATTTTATAAAACGCATATTTACCTTTATATTATTTACAATTATATATCATTCTGAAACAATTTAATAAATTGGGACAACTTTCAAAAAAACTATTTTTTTAATATAAGAAAATAATGATAAATTAAAGATTTTTATTTAGTAAGTCTATCATATAAAAATTATTATTAATTTCTGAAACTAAGAAAAAAAAACAGTTTTCGTTACCATTTCGTAAATTTTCTTAAAAACAGTATACTAAGTTATATTGATCTACACAATCTTAATCATTCAGTGTTTATAGGTATTAAAAAATTTAATTTCAGTAATCCTTCTGTCAATTTTGAACCAAAAAAGTTTTCATAATTTCAATGTCGAAAATGCATTTCGGTTTGTGATTAAGCGGTCGCAGACTAATTTAATATAAGAAAATTTTATTTTTATTTAAAAGGATGTCGTTTTACACTTCACAATTTGTTACAAAGAAATTAAAATAAATACTCGAGCTTTCGCATTGATGCAAATAGTGAAATAGAAATAAAATAATAATAAAAAATAAATAGATAGATCTAGGTGGTTAAAAGCATTTTTATACTCGACACGCGTTCCACTTTCGTATTACAGCGAAGTAAACGGGAGGTTGTAATTATTAATATATATGCAATGAGTTCCTAAAAAGGCTTTACGAGTCTGAAAGTTGAAGGCTGTTTTTTTTTTTCACGCCCTATTGGGGCACGCGCGTGTCGAGAACGCATGTATTTATTTGTGAAAAAGGCATAATGGACCAACATCAAACAGAACAAAAAAAAAAAAAAATGAGCCCACTCGACGTCAGGGGTTGTTAAAGGGGGGTGGGTTTGTGCGAGAGTAAATAAAAAAAAGGACGCATTTTTTTATTACGTGTAAACGGGTGGACGGTCAGCATAAATCACGCATACGCACGTTCGCAAAAAAAAAAACTAATATCGTGTATATATGCCGATTAACGATTTTTCCGCGGAAAAATATCACCCCCACCCTCACGGAAAAATACCACCTCTATTCAGAATAGCGCGGAAAATTCGCTAGATTTTTTGCGCAACAAAAAAATGTTAACGCATCATTAGCGATCGCTATGATTTTTATTTATTAATTTCGTATAAATATTAAATGATAAAATTATTCGACATTATGACGCTTCTTATGCAGAAGTGCGATATATAAACAGGTGTAAATAAAAAAATATACAGATTATAAATAAGATATTTAAAAAGATGTAATTAAATTTTATAATATAAATAACAAAAAATAAAATAAAATGAATGAAAATTTATATCGAGTTATCTGTAATATAATCTGTTTCAGATTAAATAATGCAGGATAACAGTTTTTAATTTATTTTCTGTCCAGTTTGATTTTGAAATAATTTTAGATTAAAATAGATTAAAAACTGCATTTGCATTTCTTTTATATTATATCACATATGAAATAATTAATATGATTTTTGCAAGATGAAGATATTTATTTTTAGATTTAAATCTGATTCATCATAAATCATATTATGAAATTATTATAGAAAAAAAAAATAAATTAAAATTTAATTTTAAAGGTTTAAATTATAGAATATATTCAAGATTAATGATATAGAAAATATAATATAATGAAAATCTAAGTACATAATGAAAAAAAAAATACTATAAAATTCGATTAGAAAAATGTAACGCGTTTTGCATGTTAACACCGTGTAAATTTACACATTTATATATATATATTTTTTTTTTCTTTACCGTTTTGCTATTATTTCATTTCACCGCTCATAACGTTTCATTTAACGTTCAGAGCCCACTCACGATATATGTACATAATAATAATATGACGCTTTAAATATATATGAAACTAGTTAGATTTCGTCCACCTGCTTCCTTCTAGTTAATATTCTATATTTATTATCGAACATATTAGCGAGACATCCCATTAATATTATTTATTAAAATTATTCGCTTCGTCCTGTCAAATATTCAGACGTAATATATATATATAATGTGTGCATACATACACATCATAAATAAATACATAAATTATTTATTATATATAAATGTTTTGTGTACACACGTAAATAATAAAATTCATATATATATATATATATATATATATATATATATATATATATATATATAAATAATATTATATAGTTGAGAGCGTAAAACTTTATTGCGGTTAAATTTCACCACCGTTGATTTAACGACCGCTTTACACAGCGTGTTCGTTAATTACTTATTTTTTTTTATAATTTTTCTTTAACTTATATACTACTAAAATTAGTTAAAAATATGTAAACACGAATTCAAATGATAAGTGGATTATTTTAATCGGTATTAATTAAAAACTATTTTAATACTTTTTTTGCAGTGTTTTTTTTCTTTCTTTTTTAAATTATACTCCAATAAAAAAATGTCTAATTTTATAATGTTTTTTTTTTAATTTAAAATATTTAATCTATAATATATATGGTTATTAATGTATTAAAATAAAAATTTTGTATATAGCTCAACTATTATTTAAGAACATATAGAATAAAGGAAAAGACAGAAAGCAGAATCATAAAAATTTGAGGATTTCAGATTGATATCGTCAATCTGAAAAATATTTGAAAGACGTAAGAAAATTGTTCATTTCTTAATAAGAAGGTTTATGTTTATGAATATTACGACTTTCAATAACGAGGATATAAATTAAAACTTGTTTTTTATGATGATTCTAATCTATGGAAATTGATATATTTAAAGATATATTAAAAATTTAAAGGATAATTTTAGTATTGATAAAAAAGGAATTAGCCTTATTAGAAAATTTATTTTTGAAACATACACAGAAAATTGAATCGCAATTTTGAACTAACGAAGCTTATCTTTGGAGAAAATGCAAATTTATGAATGAAGAATATCATAAAAGAAAATCATGATCAGATAAATACAATATTTTTTTTTTTGATATTTAAACTGTCGATTTATAAGATTGAATATACACGTTATTAGTTCATCGCTTGTTGTAATAAAATAGAAATAATACGATTACAGCAATTAGTACAATATTGCATGGTTGTCGCGTGACTTGGCAATATTTTTTTTTATCATTGAATTCAAGTTGTGGTAAAAGAATATATATATATATATATATATATATATATATATATATATATATATATATATATATATATATAAATATATAATACTATTTAAGTTAATTAGAACAAAAATATTTATGTAATATTGGAAAGATAATACGTAAAGATAACGGGCGTGGACCGGTTAGTGTTGGGGGTCCCGCAATTGAGTCGTGAATATTAATATTATAAATGTATTATAATATTATAATATATATTTTGATTGGGGAGCTAGATATGATGAACCGGGCGAGACAAGAGGGGCAGGTGCTGCTTTACGACGGACCCCAGGCTTGTCAAACTGTGGCGCGCACTAAGACATCAACGCAACAACAACAACAACAACAAAAAGATAGAAAAAAAAAACCCATTCAATTAGTTAAAAATCGAAATGTTAACCATTCAACAAATTATTATGATAATAAATACGAATTCGACACCCGACGCATATAAAATGTCAACGTTTAATATTATTTATTATTTAAATGAAGAATGTCGTTATGCGTGAATAGTGATGTAAATAGTGTGAAAAAAAAGGAGTATTTCGATGGTTCGACGTATAGTTGGCGACTCGGATGTGTGTAATAAATTATTTTGCGCGTGGAAAATTCGATCGACAAGTTTTTAATCGATTAATTGGAATTGTATGAATATTTTAAAGTATAATATATGTATATTTTTATGAAGATAAAAATTTGAGATTGAATAATTAGATTAAAAATATGTAATAATAGTTATCAAAAATTTTGAAATGTTGTATTTATTTGAAAGTATACTAAAGATTAAAAGTTAATAATTATGCAGTTCGTTAAATAAGTATAATAATAAGTTAAATCCTGCGTTAACTTCATCTCAAAAGGAAAAGCTAATTATTGAATTCTCGTTTTACCTTCAGCAGTAATTTATTTTCACGCTATTTCTCATAGATATATTCAATATATTAAAATTGTAGACGCGAACTTTTCGGATTGGATGCGAAATTTAGCAAAAACACGATATTACATAGACGAGCGATTAAAAGTGCGTCGATGAAAATTATTTATTATATTTACATTTCAATTGTAAAAAATAATTACAACAACACAACAACAATAATAATAATAATAAAAACAAATTTACCACTCAATCATGACCAACAATCAACGACGAGAAAATAAGTGCGAGTCACGCGCGTACGTATGCCAACGGAAAAGGATACATGTACGTGTTACAGGCAATTCTAAAAATGATATCGTTAATACGATTGATAGAACGAATCGTTATTTATTTATAAAATTGTTATATTTAGATTGAAATAAAAACGTTGATAAGTAATTTATGAAACATTTTCATTCCGATTTATTGCTGTAAAATAATTTTATACATATTCAAGTAGACCCGTATACGAATATAATAATAATCAATAGTAACAAAAATCAATAACTCATCTAACGATCATGCTATTACGCACTTTGTAATATTTTATATTGAATTATATCAATTTTTTTTTTGTATTTAGTATTCGTATAACCGAAATAATACGTAAATAAAAAAAAGGATAAAAACATAATAAATGAAATGTAAAATAATCGAATCGTAAATATTTATTAAATATTACATAAAATAATTAATAAATATACTATAAACGCACAAATTTAATTCAATATTTTTAGCATAAAAATAAAATGAACGCAAAACAATAAACACTCGTTTGCGTGAGACCGTCGGCGGCGGCGTTAGCGGCACTAGCATTGTATATATATATGATAATTGATATCGATTGATTTTGTACGAATATAATAATTATATATATATATATATATATATATATATATATATATATATATATATATATATATTAAAAATATAATAAATTAAAATATTGTAATATCAAATGATTGTCGAGATTTTTGTATATTTTTTTAATAGTGATTGCCTATAGCGCGTACATTTTATATGTGTATGGCGTATAAAAGAGCAAATCAATTAACAGAGCCGGTAGTAGTAGTCGACGGCCCTTAATAATAATGGCCGTGTTTTTAAATGTTAATTTCATTTTTTTTAATGAAACCGTTGATTTACGAGCGGGTCCGTTGTTAGGAAGCCACCATCGAAACCGGCACGAATTCAATCAACAATTCCATATGGTAATCCTATAATTGAAAAGCTATCGCGAACAGCCGACAAATCGTACTATTTTCTAATAAATATATATATTTTTAAATCGTATATGATAATTATATATCGTTTATTATATAAATATATATATATATATATATATATATATATATATATATATATATATACAATATGAGAAAATTGTATATTGATAATGTTTGCGATAGATTCGTTATAAGTATTTAAAGTTGTATTATTTTATAATTTTATATAATTTATATTTTCCTATTAAAAAACGTTTATTTTTATAAAAAGTTAATTATTATCTTAATGAAGGCGTTTCTTAATATTTTTGGCGATTTTTTTTATTTTAAATTTAAAATTATTATACATATAAATTAATGTGTTGAACTTTTATATTTTAACATTTTATATATCACTGAGGTTTAGTTGTTTTATATAGAATATATATATATATATATATATTATATATATATATATATGAATTTGTAAACTTAAAAAACAATAGTTATTGAGTTTTCGTATTAATCTAAGTGGTGACCAAAGCCACCTCTCGAGTGTAAAGAGTTAATGATATATAGATTTAAATTAGTGTTTTAAAGCTCTAACTTTAGGTAAAATTGATTAATTTTTATCTATTGCAAATATAGATTTTTAAGCTGTTTCATCATTTATGGTATATAGCAAAGCGCAGGGCATATCGCGAGAAATATATTGCATACTCGTTAATTACAACAGCTGTAAACACATTTGTACACAATAATTAAAAGACATCACAATAAATACTAAACGCATAGCAGTCTTCACTTTTTTTTTCTTCAATCATCATCGAATCGAAACGCAACAAATTGCATATATATGTAAAAAAAAAACGAGTAATTAGACATTTTTCATTCACTCTCTTAAGTCGCCCTATGCCGTGGTAAATTGAAGAACAACAACAATAACGAAAAAAAAAAAACAATAATAGTAGAAATAAATGCGAGAAGAACAAAAAAAAAGTTGATTTCTTCATTTGCACGGAGAAAATGTTTGCGCTAACGAGGCGATTGTCGGAGATAAATTGACAAAAACGAAACAAGGAGAAAAAAAATGGACATTGCAGAAAAATATGGAGTGGAAAATGAAAAATAGAATCGTGGCAACAACGTGTTAACAAGTCATACCCGCCCCCGCCCCGCATCACTCACCCCCCCCTCCTCGATTCGGTTTAAAGTACGATTTTACTTGCGGTTAAATTGTGAGAGAGTAACGAGTGTGTAATTAAATGCGCGCTTATTACGCGCTCATACGCCATAGGAATGCATACGAAATTAATGCGAAAAATAAATTGATTCCATTATAATGCACGACGATGATTGCATTATGCGGAAATATGTATTATTTGCACACAACAGTGCTTCCACATTTTCGTATTAATAATTTAATAAATGCAGTACACAGCGAGCCGAACGAATAATACAGGGCGATTACAAAAGTACAAATAATATTTTAGGGTTTTAAAAAATTATCAATATAAATAAGTTTAATTTATCATTTCATCTTTTTGATCTGCTTATATTAAAAATATTTTATAAGCTCAATATTTAAAATTTTAGAACTTTAAATTATTTCATAATAATAAACGAAACTTTTTTCTTCAATATACATGATTAATATCGATGATACATAGAAGTAAAAAAAAAATGCACGATTTAACAACGATCCATAATATAAAAAAAGAGCGTTTAAATTAAATTGCTAATTTTATTGATTGTTGTTGACAACAGGAAAAAAACTGTCAAAACTTTTTACTTTATACTAAAAAAAAAAGTAATTGCCGAGTGAAAAAAAAGTGTCATAAAATAAGCGCGACTGTAATACATCAAGTAGACGAGTCATAAAACAAAAGTTGGAGCGAAAATGCTAAAAGGGAAATTTAATTACGTGACTCCCCCCGAGAGCCGATGGAAAAAATAATAACAATAATAATGAAATAATGAAAAAAAGTTATAATTAAAAAAATCTTCATTATTAAACGCGCAACAATAGTAAACGATAAATATGTAAGAAGCGCGTTTGCTTCGAACGAACGAATTTGTACACGCGTACGACTTGCACGCATTTACTGTTAATGATTATTATATAATTGAACACGCTTCGGCATTTCGTTCATTATTATTAATATTATTATTAAAGAATTATCGAACAACAAAAAAAAACTGTTATATAAATTTGTACTTACATACTGTGCGGTGTCCAAGCGATGACGGTATGCGGTACATGAAAAAAAGGAAGAAATATAAATGATATATGATAAGAGAAATATTTTAAATAATTTAAACAATTAATATAATTGCATATATAAAATATTTAATCTAATAAACAACACATTTCTTATTATAATAAGTTCATAAAATAATATATAATATAAATAAATATACGTTTGTTGAATAATAATAATTATTAATTTTTGTTTAATATTATTTAATATATTTTTATTAATTTAATCCATAATTAAAATTATTTGGAATACTACTGGAAAATAGAAATTATGGTTAGTGATAGGTGAAGAATTTTAAGAAGTCGACTAAAGGGTTTCTAAAACTATTAAAAATATTAGAACATAATAAATAAAGAAAATTCATATAAATCGTCGTAAAAAAAAATATTGATCAATATTCTGAAAATATTGATACAATAAGTAGCAATTTTATAAGATTATTTAAGTATTTTTATCTTATCGTTTAATAATCAATATTACACACACACACACATAAATATATATCACATGTGACGAGCTTAACAAACGAGATTCGGCAGTCGAAAAAGTGCTGATCGCGCAACGGCCGTTATCGCCGTTAATTATATCGACAAGTCGAGGGTGGACGTCAACCTTTTTTTTCTTCAATTTTTTTTTCATATTATTATTCCGTATTATTTCACCTGTCCCGCATCGGCACGCGAAAATATATATAGTATAACAGCAACCCTTTAAATGCCGCAGATCGAAAAGTATCGTACGCGCTAAATAACGTCAAATTAATATGGCGCAGGGTTGACAATCGATCACCGACTCGCCATTATCGCGGTCTAATTAATTATAATGCCGCAATTAGATCGCAAAACAAATCATTCGGATTATAGCGGATAAGCGGCGACAATTAGCCCACACGCATACGGACTCCAGAGTCCAAGATGGATGACGGTAATATGGCGACGGACGTCGAACACGAGACATTCTAGATAGTGTCACATTTCGTGAAAATGTCCATCGATATATCGGATACTAGATTTCGACTATTCTTCGACGTGTATATGGTCGCGTTTAATATTGGCCAAGATCGTTGAACTCATTTTTATTTCGATTTCGTTTTAAAAGGACTCTAGAAAATAACCGTCACATATATAGTGTTCTATATATGTTATAGAACACTATATATGTATATATTGTTAATTAGATTGTGTCTTATAAAGATTACAAGTAGACCCGTGTGCGAATTCGCACATATATATATTTAGACAATTACGGTGATGAAAAGTGTTGTTTTGTCGCGTTAAAGTCGTACAGTCGTCAAAATCGAAGCAAAATTTAATTGTGAATGCTGAAATATTTTACATGAAAATCGTATAGGAATAAAATAAAAATCAGCATGGCAAGGATCTATATTTTGAGTTGTAAAAATAATTTTAGATTAAATCTCAATTTATAATTTTACATAAGTTCGATTAATATGACACTCAAATCAATATGACAAAGCAATCTTCACCGATGTCACACTAATTTAGACTCGTACGTATATATATAAATTATTAAGTTTTTTTTATCTATAGTAAAATATTTAATGTAGTGATTATAATATAAATGTTGATTCAATGAATATATATTTTTATAATAATTTTAAAGATATTGGCGGTGAGCTGACGACTCAATATAAGAAAAAATATTAAACATTTATTTTGTTTATAAATTGATGAAACGAGTATTGAAATGAAAAATTAAAAATAAATTCAAATATAATATAATAAATATTAGTTTTACAAGACTAACTTTTATATTATGAAAAATTGATATTTTACAGAATTAATAAATAAATTATTACAGATTTAAACTTGTTATTATACTTCAATAAATAATATTAATATTAATTAAAAAAAAAAACGACAATAAAATAAAAGAGAAAATTCGATAGTGTTGCATTTATACATAATAATGTCCGGGTTCGTATTATTGCGGGAATAATATATAATAAATAAGGTAATGGGAATCGAGGTTGTCTCTTTATTTTATGACCTTTATCAAAATATTTGATGGAACACGGCACTTTATAAGTACTATTAATTTGCTAATCTAAATAAGCGTTTTATTGTCAATAAAACAAATAATGTAGTCTAAAAACCGGTATAGTTCGGTTTCTCTAAAAAAAATAAAATAAATAAATAATAAAAAATGGATGAATGGATAAAGAGCGAGTTTAATTTTACTTATAACGAAACCGTTCGAATTTTATTATAAATATAGTTAAAAAAAAATCGACATTAAATAAATGTTATATTTGTTTATTTATAGAGAAAAAAAATATGTAAAAATTATAATATATAAAAATAGCATCGAATTATATGAAAAATAAAAGGTCATATTAAAGTATTTTTAGAAATTTTGAATAAAATGACATGTATGGATTTTATATAATATATTTTATGATGAATAAAATACGAATATATATATATATATATATATATATATATATATATATATACATATAATTATCATCATCAACAACATTCGTCGAACAAAATATGTTTGATTTTATATATGAAAATTCACAATCGTTTATCATTTGTGATTTTATTATTATTATTATTATTATTGATAATTTAAATAAAAATCGTATTTATTTACGGAACGCTTTCGGCGAATTGATTTTTGTTAATACTTTTATTTACACGGTTGTTACCGTATTTATATTTGTTTTTTGTGCCTTTTATTCCGTGACGATACGAATCTAAAAACGCGATTATTTAATTAAGCATGTGAAGTGTAAGCGTTTGTAGTACTGCGATTTGTAATTTAATAAGGAGAAATAACAAAACGGGAGTGAAGAAGAAGAAGAAGAAGAAGAAGAAGAAGAAGAAGAAGAAAAAGAAAAAGAAGAAAAAAAGCGACCAAAACTCCACAAACGTTAATTATATACCAGACGTGTTTTGTTACACGGCCACCTTTTATTGTTGCTACGTAGCGAACCATCTTACAAATTGCTATTTTATTATTATTTTTAAACATTTTGTACGCCTGTGTACTATTTTATTATTATTATTATTATTATTGTTAATATTTATAAGCGAGTCGTGAATGTGAATATATTATGTTGAAAGTTGTTTTGTTACGATCATAGATGACGCTGTGTGATTCGTTCGTACGATATTTATGGAAACGATGTACGCGAATGTATAACAGATGGCGTAGTTATTATATGTAACCAAAAAAAGCATACATTATGAATTATATATATCCAGAGTTTAATATTACTTTTTTGTGGTTGTGATTTATGTATGCTCCTTTTTTGGTTTGCAATTTTATATTTGGATTTACTTGTGATTGATTGTTTTGTAAAATTTGAACTAAATTCTTTATATTCTATTAAAATTCCTGTAATTTTTATTGAGTATTTCTGAATAGCAGTGTTTTTACATATAAGAAAAACTTTATAATTTGAAGATATATACCATAAAACATACGGTGTTTAGAAAGTAATAATAATTTTCCTTCTTTTTTTTGATATAATTTTATTTATTTGTTTATAATGACGAAAATCTCTTTCAAAATAGTCTCCAATTAGATATAATAATTATGCTAACACTTGTGATATTCGAATTTTGGGATAGTTTTGAGGTTTCTAGTGATTCCAAATCTAATCTATATGTACGGGGTCATATCTGGCGAATATGGAGACTGGGACATCATCAAAAAAATAAAAGTAACCATTAATTTTTATAATAAAAAATCATACAAAAAGTCATGGAAAAAGTATTTTTTTTTTGTATTAAAAAGAAATGAATGATAAATATGCATAATAAAATCTTATTAAAATGTTCAAATTATTTTATGTTAATTATGTAACGTTACGGATTTAAATAATGTTTATATTCAAATATATTACATATACATATATCTATGTAAGGTGTTGTCAATTTTTCGATATTTGACGAATTCGACTAGTAATTAAAATTAGACGTATGAAGTAAAATAAATAAATAATATAAAATTCACACGAAAAAAATATTGCGTGCCGTGTTCAATTAGAATGCTACAACACAAAAACAGAGTGTCAACAGCGTCAATTGTACCACCGTATTACGTTATATTATATTATATTATAGAGTTGAAACCGTTTCTTTCGCATTTGTATCGTCGTTGGCACGCACGAGTTCACGCACGCATACACAAAACGGCGCCGATTCGAATTCAACGAATGATTAACGGTATACTTCGAAACCGTTTAATTAAAATACTGGTCGTATATTAATTTTTTTTTATATAAATATATATATATATATATATATATATATATATATATATATATATATATATATATATATATATATAATAAAAATGTCTTGTGTATAATTTGTACGCACTGCCATATGAATAATGTAATAAGTGGATTTTTTAAATATTAGAAATTTTTAATATCAGAATATTGATTCAATTTAACGATTTAAATAAATATTTATATTTTTATTTTGTGATATTATTTATAGCGAAGTGCGTCATATCGAGATCGAAAGAGAAATTCGTATATGAATAAAATTGAATTCGTAAGTTCGATATAAAAAGTAATTAAATAATATCTAATCTGATATCGATTAATAAATCATTCGAATAATGTTTTTTTTATATTTATACGAATATTTCGATTATATATTAAATAAAGCATAACACGAAAATATTTTATAAACGATCCCAATTTTCAGCGGTTCGTCGTTCGTTTATCGTTGTTATTATTTGCCATAATTAAATATATACACATATATAAGCGGTAATTTTATATTTAGTGACTCGATAATTTATAAATAGGTTAAATAATAAATAAATAAATAAATAAATAATTGACGGTAGCCGTTTGTGACGAAGATTTCTCGTTGTAGATATCGAATGCATTTCGAGGGTCAGTTTCGCTTGAGGGCTCAAACGCGCGTGCGATGAACTTCTTTTGCGACGGAAATGAGCACTTTGCAGACAGTAAAAGAGAATCATCGAAACGATCTCATTATTATTATTATTATTGGTATATATCGGTCAAATTAACCATACGAGGAAAATGTGAAAATCGTTTGTAAACATGAAATTTAAAAGAAAAACTCGTAATATGTATTGAATTTACAATGTGTGTTGAATCTGAATTTATAAATAGAGCGGTACTCATTTATTTGTAATTTGAAATTAAATTGTAAAATTGATTTTAGAAGTAATATTGTGAGAAATAATGCCTATAGGCGAGCACTAATATTCAAAAATAAAGAATATCAAAATGACGGTTCAATTGAATCTAGGATTTATTATGAAAATATTAAAAATTACATATATGACATTTGAATGAAGGTAAAAATTGATAATTCAAAATATAAAAGTTCAAATTCGCATATTACTAAAAAAAATGTTTATAAATCCAATATGAATTATAAAAAAAAACATTAATTTAAACAATATATTAAATCCTTCATAAAAAAAATAACTAGCGACATTAATTTTTCAATAATGAATTAAATCAAATTTAATATTAACATAATATATAATTATAACGCAATCGAATATAGCACGTTACGATCGAATCGATTTCGACTGATTAAAGTGTACCCGTTCAGTGCTAAAATAGTAATTTCAACCGGATATAATTGTGAATTACGAGCGTGCAGCGAAAGGGTTAAAGCGTATACGAGTTCGGAAGTGAAACGGTTATTGCTAACACGTGTTGCTCTCGCAATTGATATCCATAGTACGTACAGTTGCAATAATAAGGTTTTAAACAATGTTTAAAGTACCTTTATCATCGGCATCGTTATCGTTATATTATTATTATTATTATTATTAATATTATAGCCTTTAGAATGCACGTGAATTTATTAAGAATTAAATAAAAAATTTTCAAGTTTATAAAAATGCATTTGTATCTGTTATTTTAATCGGAATGAATATATTAAAATATTAAAATAAATGTTATTAAATTAAATATATTCTTATAACAGTCAATCATATAGTAATTGTGGCGATGATAAACTATAACTTGATATTTTAAAAAACTATAATATGAATAAATATTTTTGTATATTTTATATATTTTTTAAAGTACAAGTTAAATATAATTATATTTCTGTTGAAAAATTTGATATATTGATGAACAAAATGAAAATTATTTTTAAAATATTTCATAAATTCGTTAAATTCCAAAAATTAGAAATTACCATTGAATATCGAAAAAAATAATCATTCTCTAATGATAGAAATTCCGATTTCTGATATTATAAAATAATTGTAAAGAAAATTTTCTTTTAAAAATGAAACAATTTAGAAAGATATGATATTTAAAATTATCTATCAAAATCATCCAATATTAAAAAGTGAAAAATTAAAATAAATCAACAAAAAAAAAAAATACAATAGTTTAGTTACATATTCTTAAAATATATTATCAAAACTTACAACATATAAAACGTTAACACATTCTTTTAAAATCAAATTAAATTTTATATAATTATGCATATTCTAATGTGTAATATTATATAAAATTTGTAAGTCTCGTCGATTAGAACGTTATCGATAAGTCGGTTCAAGTTGACCCACCCTTATATAAATATATATAATATATATAACGACAGTCAATTTTGATTACGATTACAGCCATGTGACGCCTTACAAATTACTTGCACCCCTTCAACCCCTATCTACATTATCATACACACACACACACCATTTTCCCAAGTCGATTCGCTTATGTAAAATATGTAATAATGGAAATGTACGCGTATATATATATATATATATATATATATATATATATATATATATATATATATATACCATATATATATGCGAACTCGATTTTCCTTTAGGTTTAGAGAGGAACGTGTCATTAAAGTAATTGTGTATAGTTCGATAGTGTAATGTTGTTCGCACAATATGCAATAGCAATTGTGCGAGATTGCGTGCGTGCGCAATTAAAAACTTTTGCCGTGCGACGCGAACTAAAAGCCGAGTTGCCTTGTAACGCGAAAAGACAACACGATGTTGAGAAAATGTAATCGGAACACTATATATTTTCAATTATATAAAAAAATAATCATTATGTTGTTTTTCAGATATCTAATAATTGTAAATATAGATAATTTTATAGAGAATTAATCTAAATATTGGTTCATTAATAAAATTCGATTGTTATATAGAGAATGTTCCATGATAATGTTAACGATTTAAGTGAAATATATATAAAATTCTTTATAAAATAATATGTTTAAATGTTGGACGTTGGTTTAAATTTTCATTATGGATTTTTGTTTTTTTTTTTATTTAATAGGTGTATATATATTTTATAAAAACAATTAAATTAACATTAACACGTTCGCTACCGCATGGTTCATATTTGAGTCATTATTTCTCATTGAGGTTTATACCAATTTTATTAATATTAAATAGTGGTTTATTGGAAACTTCTAATGTAAAATCTCATAATGAATTTAGTTTTGGATAATACTATTCAAAAATATATTATTGTTCGGTCTGTGGTAGACGATGCAATTTTTCATAGTTGTTACGAAAGTGTTAAAATTTTGACTATAATTAATATAGCGATTACAAATAATAACAGCAATAAAATATGGCGTACAAAGAAAAGTGCTGAAATTTATCGATTCAATTTATAGGAAAATTCATTTTATCGCTATCAAAGTATCGATAAAACTATTTATATTCGTATACGGATGAAATTTTATTATATGAAAACAATGCAAACAATATTATATAAATAAAATATTCCTTGAAAATATTGCATTTTCAAATGTAAAAATGTAAAATATCGATTTAGTATATATTATAATTTTATGTAATATATTTTTTAATATGTATAAAATATATGAGGCGATTTTTGAAAAATTTTACTTTCCACGGCCTTGCGGTCATTCAAAAATAAAATGGGGCACACAATTCGGTAGGGGAGTGGGGGGGTGGGGGGTGGGGGTGGAGGTGTATATAAAATTGTGATAAACGAGCCCAAAGACAGACAGAAGGTGGCGATACGGCCTCGGGTAGTTTTCGCAAAATTAGCATAAGCGGCGATTGAATTAGACAATCACTTTGCGTGAAAATGATATATGCGCATGAATATGGAGAGCTATTGTTTCACAGCCGGCGCCTTCGATAGCGCCCTGAGGCAATAACTTACGTTCCCTATCATGCACTGTTGAAACAATACACACTTCAACATTTTGCGTATACGCGGACGAATGTCGGTAGTTTATTTGAAAATTTGTCGTATCAGATAATAATATCGAATGTTTGTCCGTTTTTTTTTTAAGTGACGATTTTCTTTTTTGTATATAATTATTTATATGAGTAAAATTAATTTTAATACTGAATTTTTAGAATATTATAAATGATGTTTGTTTATATTTTAAAATATTTTATTATATAAAATAAAGTTATTATATATATTATAACTTAAATAATAATTAATTATACAATATATCATTTAAGTCTGAGATTTAAGTTTAAAAAATGACATTTAAAACTTGAATAAGAAATTAAGGGATGCTGTTATATTATTATTATATATATATATATATATATATATATATATATATATATATATATATATATATATATATATATATATATAAATATTGTAAGAAAAATATATTTATGTAAATAGAATGAAATATTAAAATTTTTCTAATTAAAAATGTCTTATAAAATTATTAATTTGAAGAATAGTTCTGATTTGTTATATCTTAAAAATAGTTTTTTTTTTCAATTGTACATAGAAGGTAAATTTATATGTAATGATTTTAGTAGAGAATTTGAACGACTTTGGAAAGTATTTATGATCTATCTTTACAACAATGGAATGAAAAATAAAAATTAAGAGTCATAATCTAAAACCTTTAAACACAAAAATGCACAGGAAATAGTATTGAAAAAAAAAATATTAAAAATAAATATAATAAATGTCGACGATTATAACGTTTAAAGAGACTCGAAAAAATAAATAAATAAAAAAAAAAAACGAGATCGTTTTCGTTTTAAAAGGTGTTCGAACAATTGTCGACGATGCCCAATTTTGCTATGATTATGCAAAACGTATTATTAGCGGTTAGGCGGCTAATCTTTATACGAAATCGATTTATCGAACTCGAAGGCTTCGATCACGTGTTAGGGGGGAGGTGAAGTGAGGTGAGGGGCAATAGAGGGTTAAAAATGACCAACGAGCCGTAATTCCATACAAGGTAATCTTTCCCAATTACGATAATTACATACTTACATATAGGGCGATTCATTATCAAACAGGTGCAAATCTTACCGGCTGACCATTTCAAGGGTCAAACGATATATGCATGTATCGAACACTATTTATCGGAAGCGATTATTTCACTACAATTAATATATTAAATATGTAAAATTAGCTATAATTGTCGAATTTATGGTAATCGCGTTTCATTATTATTCTTTATGAATAATATCGTGTTTTGCATGCGATGTCATTGAGTTGAAATTGCGTTAATAATTTCAACTCGTTACTACTATATATAGATTTATACAACCAATCGATTATATAATTTTGATTATTAAAATGTCGACTTTTAAAGTATAAATGTAAAAAGATGTAATGCTGCTTATATTCTTTATAGTAAATATTTTAATGTATTAATCTAGTTAAAAAATATTATAAAACAGAAATACAAAGATTTGTCAGAGATATTATATTATACAATATTTGATGAACATAAATAAGATAACTACAATAATAGAGTTCAACGATTTATTTGATTAACAATTATGATGAATCAGAAAAACGGAAATTTTTCATAGATGAATGAATATAACCAAGATAACTTCAACAGAATTAAATGATTAATAAAAAAAACTTTGAACATATTGTTTAATAAACACATTTATTAAACAATATTTATCTATTAAAATTATTATATTGTTTAACATAATTCGAGTTTTAGATATGGATGTCTTGAACTTGGAATTAGATGATATTAATCATTAATAAAAATGAATAATTTATATAATAAAAAATAAATAAAATTGTCATCTTCAGACAGATCTAGGTCCATTGAAAATTTGATTTTATAATTAAAAATAACGCGATGAATGGAGAAGAAAACTAATTGTGTATAGTTGGAAAAAAAGTGAATTTTTTGGCGGAAATTATGAAGATTTTCCGCCAAAATCGTATCATAATTAATCTGAATTCTAAGAAGAAAATAAATCGACTTCAAAACGATTCAATTATATATATATATATATATATATATATATATATATATATATATATATATATCATTTTCGGTTCGTATAACGAGAACAGGTGTATAATAAAAAGCATTCTGATAGTGAAAATAGGGTTAAACTGAGAACGGAAGCTCGTCTCGTTAGGCCCAGTAGATAATTATCGAATGTGGGGTTGAATCGAAATGTCTTCTAAAAATCCATGTTAATTGACGATGAGCGTGCTAGATGTGCAACAGAAACGCCAGTTAATATTGTAAACAGAACGACGGATAACATCGTTAAATTATTATACGACGTTCAAAGATTACGGTTTATTTCGATTTAATGGCAACAGCGACAATGGGGTTGTAAAACATCTGACCATTGACAAATGTCATCGCCTAGTATATATATATATATATATATATATATATATATATATATATATATATATATATATATATATATTATATTAGTGGCAATAAAATATGATAATTCCTTTTCGATTATATGTTATATTATAAATTATATAAAATTAAATTTTATTAATTATAATATGATTGTAAAAAAATTGGATACTTTAAATGTTGGTTAATATTGTATAAATAATAGAAACGAGTAAGAGATAGATAGATAGAGAGAGAGAGAAATAAATCGAGTTAAGGTCACAGTGTCTGCGGAGCTGAGATTCTGCTTGTATATCTGTAATGTGGGTTAGCTTGCAAGATGATTGATAAAACTGATATTACTGTTGAGTCATTGTTGAATTAATAAAACTATGAATCGTTACCATATATATATATATATATATATATATATATATATATATATATATATATTATTCATAGTAAATAAAAGAGAATTTCACTGATAAAAAATATATTTTTAATAAACATTTATATTATATATTATAATGAATATGTATTAGATATTATTTGCATTCAACTACTGGCAAATGAACGTGTGTTATTATATTAAATAATATTAGTCTCATTACAATGCATTAAAAAAGCGAGGTACCTTAATCGATAGTTTATCGAGGGCGTCCGATCGTGTATTATTTATTTGTTTATTTTTTTTTTATTTTAGCAATTCAAAGAAATATCATTAGAATATTATGACGAGAAGCCTCCCGCAGTTTATTATGAAAACTACCACGCCTACGGGGAATATTTTGGAAACACCGATCGTCAATGCGATTGCAATGAGGCGAAGACCACAATTCGATGATAATATGATAACGACTTGTCAATCAAAACTGTCAAGCCACTGTCAAACTTTGTTAACGAACGTATAAAAAATACATATATATATATATATATATATATATGTATATGTATGTGTGTGTGCGTGCGTGCGTGTGTGTGTGTGGTTATACAAAATTGGAAACGTCTGGGAACTAAATAAATTGGACCGGAAGTTAGCTCTACGGGAATCCATACCAATTGAAAGTTGTAAAATAAATAAAAACGACACGTGCCAATAATGGATAAAATTGATTTTAAACTATTTTTAAAATTATTATAGAATTTTATTAATTATATTGCATTTTTGATGTTCATGAACTTTTATTGATGTTGATTTTTTTGATAATTTTCATTGTTAAATATTGAATAATCTATGTATAATTTAAAATTGATGAAAATATTACAAAATATATTTGAAGTACAACTATAATTTTTTACTATTTTAAAAAAATATTTTGTAAAATAAATCTGAATTAAAATGTAATTATATTAAACGCTTCTATGAAAATTGTTTCAATTGATACTAATATTAATAATAGTATTAATAAATTATCGTATATTCAAAAATATTTTTTTATTAATCGTATTTTTTTGTTAATTTTTTTTATTCCTAATTTATTATACATACAAATTAATATTTATGAAGCTATTATATTTTAACATTTTATATCATATATTTGCTGTTTAGTAATATTATATATAATATTTGAATTTATTGAATAAATTTTTAAATAAAAAAAAAAAGATTTATACATTTGTTGTATCGTTCCATGTTTATAGGAATTATTTTAACTATAGTAATCCTTTTGCTAACTAAGATTGTCAAGTTTGAATGTAAAAAGTTTTCATAGTTTCATAAGAAAATCTCATCTCTATTTAAAAGGATGCCATTTTATACTTTATAATATTATACAAAAAGAATGTGTAAATTAATAAGAAATAAATTGACATAAATAGTCATTGCCGTGCATTGAGTTTTCGCATTAATCCAAGTGGTGACCAAAAGGCACCTTACGAGTGTAAACGATATGAATTATTTTTTTCTCAATAATATTAAAATATTAACATATTTTTCATATGAAAAGATTCGCTAGTTTTAATTTTATTATCAGTATTTAATATAATTGAATAACTAACGAGTTAAATGTTTAGTACTATTAAAAGTTACACAATAATATGAATGGTAACAAATTAATTTAGCAACACTTTGAACGTTTTAATTACCGCATAAACACATTTTTATTATATATGAAAAAAAAAACAAGTTAAAATAGAAAAATAATATATATATATATATATATATATATATATATATATATATATATATATATATATATATAATGTTCGACATAAGAAGAGAAACGATGAGAAGTTTGCGTTTTTAAAACCGAAAGAAAAACGTTCACATGACGACGGGTTCAAGTGCGGCCATACATACATACACAATAAACCAACGTGACTATATCATAACAAAACAACACAATGGAGATTGAACCTCAGACACAAAGATTACTTTGAGGCGACGTCATTTAACTGCACCGACGGATGCCGCTGACAATTAAAATCGCCCGCGCAAAAATATTGCAACGGACGATGAATTTACGTTTTTTTTTTTTTTTTTTTTTTTTTTTGGTTGAACCCCCTTGCGCATCAAACTGTGAAATAATTCAATTTTGTGCATCGCAAAAATACCACACTATTTATTATTATTATATTATACTGGGCACGTTTCGAAAATCATCGTCGCATCTTGAAAATTTTTGTTTTTAAAACGTCGTCGTATTCTTGAACGTGTGCGACGAAGCTTGAAAGTTTGAATAAAGCTCTTATATAGGGTTATTGTGTGAAAATAATGACTGAAAATTTTCTATAGTATTTAAAATATTTTTTTTTCATTATATAAAATTAGAATTGATTTTATTATCGGAGTGAATAAAAAATATTGTTTTTAATAGAAATAAGTAATTAAAAAGATCAAAAATATATTCATCAAAAATTTGTTTAAAAAATATTTTATAACATGTATGAATTTAAAAAACATAGTTTTTTTTAATATGTAAATTTAAATTCAACTTTTTATTCATCATATATAAAATATAATTTTTAAATGATGCTATATTAAATTATATGAAATCAAATTTGATATATTAAAAGCTAAATATAAATAAAAATAAATTAAATATAGAAAATATAAAATTGAAGTAAAAAAATTGTATATCTTTATTTTTAATTAAATTTCGTCTACGACTTTTAAATAAATAAACGGAAAGTAAAGTCACAACCGATACTTCGAAATGCGATGTAAAGATAACGTGTATCCGTAATTGAGAACGGGTTAAATATATTTGATATATATATATATATATATATATATATATATATATATATATATATATATAAATACGAGTTTAACGAGTTCACGGCGAACTCTCAAAAGTGGCACATTCATACAATAAAAATCATAATTATTATTATTCAAATGTCGAATATAAAAAACATAAAATATAATTAAAATAAATATTATAAAAAAATAATACTTACGCCCTGTGTTCGTTGTTTTTTTTTAATATTTAAATGTTGATTTCCAAATATTACGATGATTGATGATGATGTAAAGAAGATATTTCCGGAAAAAAAGAAAAAAATATATAAATATTAACATAAAGATGAAGTCACATTTTTGACATAAATGTCGAATATAACATGAAATTTTTCGCAAAAATAATTCGCAATGCAAACGCTAAGCAAAAAAGATGAGGAATAAAATATTTATTTATATTTGAATTCGTTTATTTATATTATATATCTATTAGAATAACTATTCTCAAATATTCATTAGAAGATATATTAGTCAAAATTAATATTATATTAATTATTTTATATAAATAAATGAATTCAATCGACATTTATACATATAAAAAATCGCTAATAATGCAATTAAGGTAATATAAAATATTAGTGAAGTCTTCAAATATAAGAAACCAGCTGTCAAAATCCAAGTAGAATTGAATTGTAAATGCTGAAAAATTGTATATTAAATTATTTTGAAATAAATTAAACTTTAATACGCCATGGATGTGTATTTTGAGTTGTTAAAATCGTTTAATATTAAATTGCAAAAATAAAGTAGCATTTGACAAAAAACAAAAATGCTACACCACCACCGCCATCGTTGATCCGCGCTAGCGTTTTATATATAATACATATATATAATGTAATATTAAAATTAATTTATACAGTTTTAACGTCGAACTTGTGCTGAAATCGCTCTACTCACCAAAATTGGATCCTGAAACAAAGAAAAAAAAATTTTTTAATATAAATAATAAAAATATATTGCACAATAAATTGCTACAGCGATATGTTAATTAAAATTATGCGAAACATTCTCGTGTGATATTGCGAGAAAATCTAAAACGCTTTGTTCGCAATACGCATTATATTATAAATCATTCAATATGTATATAAGCTAATTAAGAGAATCATTGTAACATTTTTTTTATATTATATATATATGTAAAAAAAAATAATACAATATTACATGTAAATAAACTATAATCGTGATATATGGGTAAAATTTTCTCATATATTTCATCACTGTTTTTTTTTCAATATATATATATATATATATATATATATATATATATACACTAGATTTGTATTGTATTTATTTATAAATAATAAAACATGCAATTCAATTAATGACACGAATAAAAAAAGTAACGTGTTTGTTGTTATTAATGTAAAAATTTATTTATTTCTGTTTGAACGTTTTATTTCTTTATAATACACAAGTGAATCAGATGTGTGAATAAAATGAGGAAATAATATATTAGAAAAAAAAATATTCATGATTTAATATACAATAAAAATATATAGACATTATATTTTTTAAAATATTCATAAATTTATTGTAATACAAAAAAAAATATTTTTTAATATAATAAAAAATATTATTTATGGCAGATTAATTTATATTTCACGTGATAAATGTTGTACGTTGTTGTTTTAAAAAATAAAAAAAAATCATATACAAGTGAATTATAATATAAGATGCATATCTTTTAATTAAATAATATAACTGTTATAAACTAAATTATGTTTATATTGAAAGGTAATAAAGATCATATCGTATTTTGTTCAACGGAATGATTACAATGATAATTAGCCATTACTTTTATAATGAATTAAATGTTTTTTTTTAATTAAAAAAAAGATAAATAATTATTACGGCAATCTATATCAATATAAAACATATTAAAGCTTTTTTTTCTATATTATAAGTTATTATGATTGTAAATGGAAGTAATTAAGTAATTTGTAGTAATGAAGAATAAAATATAATTATATTTTAAAAATTTATATGAAATAGAAAAAAATATATTATAATTATAATATATAAAAAATATGATATGATATAAAATAAGGATAAAAATATGATAGATAAATAATGAAATTAATGAAAAATAAATTATTTCGACTTAACTTTTTATTGTAAATACTATCGGTATTATTATTTTTAAGTACTTTTTATAGAATTTACGAGTTTTTTTTATGATATATTTATTATGACATATAATAAACTATAAATTAAAAAAGTATATATAAAGCATAAAAAATACAATCTGCAAGTATAATAAACGTATTTTAATTGAAAAAATACAAATCGCAGGGGTTGAAGCGTGGCGAAATCGAAGCACGTATTCGCTTTCGACTAAATTGGCATGAGAAATTGCATCGGCGGTCGACAACCTGCGTTATTCCCATAGCGTTTTAGGGCTTTTAACGGCGAATTTTCTTATTTTTGTTGTTGAAAATATTATTTTTATTATATATATATATATATATATATATATATATATATATATATATATATATATATATATATATATATAAGTACTTTTTTATTATTTTGTTTCATACCGAGTAACTAATAGCCGATTATGGCGGTCGCGGCTGCTTTTCCCGCGCCCGGTTCGGTAACGGCTACTTACTACAGACAATTACCGGCTATAAGCAAATTGCGAATACTTACATCCATATAAACACACATACGTCTAATAAACGTGTATGAGTTTACTTATATGGTTAGATCAACCCCATATGTATTGGCAGTGAAAGCCTATACAAAGGCGATTCTTAATATTTATACTTGTTTTTTTTTTTTTTTATTATTATAAATTGCCCTTCAAAAGATAAATTATTCGACGATCGAATGATGATAATATTATTATTCTTTTTATTTCAATTAAAAAATTATATACAATAGTAGTCGTCAATGAAATCACTGATTAATAGGATCAAAATAAAGAAAACGGTTAATCGAACTAACCGCTTAACTATATCAATATAATAAGCATCTTCTACTGTATATAAAAAAAAATATTTTGATAATATCAGATACTATATAATTTAATCAGACAAATAAATTAAATAATGTGTTAATTTGTATTGTGATTAGTTATTATCATACATACACACACACACACACACACACACACACACACATATATATATATATATATATATATATATATATATATATTGTAATAAAAAAAATCATTACAAATTTATATAGAAATTATTTTATTCGTTTTCAATATACGAATATATTATATAAAAAATATATATAAAAAAATTGATTTATAATATATACGAGAGAGTTTCTCGTATAACCTTTTGAACTCGCGGTTTTCTTCTCGAGATGCGGTTTTACTGCAACCGCGAAGAATTTCAATTCTTTTTATCTCGTTTATAATCTTTAAAAAAATCGCATATACTATAAAACAACAAGAATAAAAAGAATAATAATATATATATATTTAAAAAAAATCAACACATATACGATTTCTAAAATCGAATCAAAACAATGTTCAATGCGCTTACGGTGAATTAAATACTTGTCAATCGAACGGTTAAAATGTAAGGGATGTTTCTTTCGACGATAATAATAATAATAATAATAATAATAATGGGGAGTAAATAGCGATCGTAACATATTTTATGTGTCGTTAACGCTTCGAATCTTGTTTTAACGCGTCGATATCGCAACGTAAAACGAGTACGTTAATCGACACACGGTTTCCCTTTCGAAGTTCTTTTTATGAGCGAAACCGTTAATTAAATACTCGTCTTATTATATAATACATGACAATATGACGAATCTTTAATTGACGATCTAACATCATAATAATAATATTATTGATTTTTTTTTTTGTATGAGAATATGTATTTTAAAGTCATCCGAGTTATTCACGGTTTTTGTAAAAACGGAATAATGCACTTTTTTCTATTTCCATTCCAATGTTGGAACGGAATGAAGGAGGATTCTTGACTCTTTGTCCTGGACAATATGAAAATGTTTTAGCGAGCTGGAATAAATCACGCAAGTATTCCTTTGGGGAATGCGTCGTTCGGATGCGGAATGTCCGCGGACTTTTAGGAGGCCGCGGGGCGACGATTCAATTATTGAGACGGTGAGATAAAGCCTTCGGCGACATTTGTATGTTGTCTTTTGTTGTTGTTGTTGTTTGGCTCGTTGTTGCGGTTGTCTTCTCGACTTCCCCGGCCACGAAATATCGGGTAAGGATTCGAAAACACGCGGTCCGGGAATCCAATACGGTGGCGGGAATCCCCCGTACCAACTGTAGAATGCGAACCAGATCTTATCTTTGGCACAACCTTCTACGTGCAAGCACTATTTTCAACCTATAAACGACCTCCGTTTTCATTTAGATCAACTACAAGATAAGCCACATTCGTTACAATATTAAAAATTGAAAAAAATCAATCTAATTTATGTATAGCGTTTTTTTATATAAAGTTATAAAATTCAATATTAACAATACTTTTTGATATGTACACCATTTTAGTATAATTGAGCTCTTCGTTCATTTTACATTCAATATAATTATCCATTAGAGCAATTAATTATAATAACTACGGATTGATTGTACACCAATTTTACTCTATATGATAACTTTACTCTATAACTCAAATGAGTCCATTCGCTATAGTGCTCGACAGTTAGAGATGTGTCTATTTGTTTTATGGAAAATTTACTTTCGGTAGTTTACAAAATTTAACTTGTGAAAGAATTTAAGTTAAATAACTACCGGGTCATCGTACATATGTTGAATAGGTTCAAAACAAAGTTTCTAATGAAAATGGACTTGTGAGTTGATCTTCAAGATCATGCAATTTAATATCACTGGACTATTTTTCTACAACTATGTAAATTTTATGGATTACACCGATGAACCGTAAACAATACACATTGGAAGATAATATTTGCCACGTTATCACTAATATACGGCTTTAATTGGTGCAAAAAGTGTTAAAAATTTCTCCGAGCCAAACAAGGTAGCCACATACTAGAAATTATATTCAAGTAAAATAACATAAAATTATCTTTCAAATAAAGTCAAATTCATGACAAATAACAATATTTATCTTTTTTATTATAACTTAAAATTTTATATACTTATAAAAAAGAACCTATACATACTTTGATTCAAATTATCGATAATTATCTGATATTTTTAAAATAAAAAAATATATTGCAGATTATTGACTATTGTCATTTTAAGATACGTGACATATTAGAAAGTATCACTATAGTATTAATATATATATATATATATATATATATATATATATATATATATATATATATATATATATATATATATATATATATATTAAATTGTGTCGGTCATTGTTGGGTTGAGCGACTGCAAATTTATGCACAAAGAGGGTATAATATCTCATTGTGTCCCAACGAGAGGTTTCTGTGGTCGTTTCACCTCTTGGTTCACGATCCGTTCAACTAGTAAGAGATAAGTACTTTAAAAAAAATAATTTTAATATTAAATAATTTATATATATATATGTATGTATATATTTTCATTATTAATATAAATATGGATCAAAATCGAACGTTTCTGATAAGGCACATACAAAAACACCAGGTGTCCTCCATTATGTTGGAGCAATTATGTTGGGTAGCCGCTTCCAGGGCATGGGAAGCTCCCAGATTATTCTTCGACGTTACAAATTGCATCCATCGTCGGTGTTTTTATAAGTATAGTCGATACGATCGATCGATCGTTTTTAAAGTTCATCCTTCATATAAGGATTATTACGGTTTTACGGCGCGATTATTATAGTTTACAACGTCGCCTCCGCAATTATTCGGTTTCTTTGTTGGCGAAGCCGATATAGCGAAACGTTCGGAAAAATCGTCGGAAAAATAGCTACTGATACGCATTATATATATATATATATATATATATATATATATATATATATATATTATAAATATTTTAAATACGATTTATTCTTTATATAAAATAAAAAATGATGTGATGGTCTCCTTTTAGGGGTTAATCTTAAAATTAATTCTTTGTAATAATGTTAATATTTTACGGTGTTCAAATTGTGTGATTCTTATTTTTTTTAGATCTCATTATATATTTTTTTCATAAAAGATTGAAGTGCGTAAATGAAAAATTTGTAAATAAATGAAAAGTTGTTATGCATCATCTGATTCTTAGAATTTGTAAAAAATATATTAAAACGAAAACGTTTTCTTTAAATTATATTATTATTATAAAATAATGAATAAAAAATTAATAAAGTTTATTATTTGCAATTTACAGTACAAACATTTTCATATTATTATTATTTGTACGATTTTTGAGAAACGGTTCAAAAATAAATTGTTCAGTAAATAATACTTTTAGCTAAAATTACATTTTTATGTATTTTTTTATAAATCAACATAGATTAAAATTATATATATATATATATATATTTTCAACATAATTAAAAACTATGTTTTCAGCTAACGATTACACAATAATAAACAAATCAAAGCATTGAAACTTTCAACGCGAACATACATATGCTAAATGAACGTAATTATTTATTTTATTATAAATATACACACACATACACACGTTTATATATATTATAGTACATTTTGAACGCGATCGCATGACGTTCAATCGTAAAATAACAATGTAAACTTGAAAATTTATAAAGCGACAATGTCGCCGAACAACAGAAACTATGGAATCGAACACGTGTTCTCAACATACGACACGTCGAAAACTCTAACTTACGAATTAACGACGTCGCACCGTCGGACGCTAACCGAATCGCATCGATTCGCACGACAAAAATAAATAAATAAATAAATAATAATAATAATTATTATTATTATTGCAATCGTAAAGCATATATAAATAAATAAAAATATAATATTTGTGGAAAATTTTTGTAACGGTACGAATAAAATGACGGGGCCACACGGAATGATCGCGTTAATTAGACTCGAAGAGAACGACGAGCGTAGTAAATAAATCTTAACTCGCTCCGGTTAAATACTCGTTGCGAGCTGCGACGATATTTTAATTAATCGCGTGAATTTAAATTAACCGTCTTAACGTATTTGCAAATCGATATATATATATATATATATATATATATATATATATATATACGGGATGGTCTGAAAGAAAAAATAAAAATTTATTTTCAATTCTTCATACAGAAAGTTCGATATCATTATATATATACATATATATATATAATGTAATTATCTTTGATTATTTCAGATGCAATGTGTATATTTCATACCCTGTATTCGTTGCAACGGTTTGTTAAATTGACATGTGAATGATCGAACGGTTAAATTCGCTTATCTAAATCGAACCGTCGATGAAGATAATTAACATGATTTTATAAAATGTTATAATTGTCATATCAATTTATTCAGACGTCTATATTTAAAAAAAACTTTCAGTATATATAAAAATATTAAATATATATATATATATATATATATATATATATATATATATATATTATTTTCAAAGTAATAATATCATCATTTTGTTTAATAAATGATTAAACTTTGTCGATTATAGAATAGAGTTTTTACCTGTGATATATTTAATATTCACGTCGTTATAATATTATTATATACAAATTAATGCATTGTTTTGCATCACTCTATATATCATATATACAATGCATTTAATTATGCAAATATACTGATGCGTAATGCACAAATGTCATTAAACATACAGTTCAATTCTAACAGCGTCTACTACGATCACGTCTAACTTAGATCAGTTTCTATATAAGATAATTTAACATGTAATGAAACGTAATCGCGATTACCAATTAAATATTTTGTACGAAGATAAAATATTTTCATTTTAACAATATTTAACACATATTGTAATATAAATAAAAAAAATCGATAAAACGATCGATTTGAGCAGGCGATGAACGACATGCAACAAACACCGGATAATAAAAGGCGATCAATTTGTATCGCGATTGCGATAGCCTTTTTGGATGATAATAATAAACAAAATAAATAACAAACAAACAAAAAAACGTCAACGTGAGAATATCTCGAACGTTTCTTATGTTAACTTGTCAAAGTTCGATTTTCAATTTGAGAACAATAAAACGAAACAAACCGATGAATAAATAATCATTAGTCGGTGAGTTCGAATTGATGCAACGTATGCAAGGCAAGCAGCGCGCCTTCGAAATGTATACGACTGCATTTGCATACTGTTCGATTGCTTTCAATGCTGATTTTGTACACACACACACAAATATATATATATATATATATATATATATATATATATATATATACATTATATTTTGGAATTAGTGATGATTGGCATTAATACGGTCGAAAAGATTTTGGGGGTCTCCGATGATTCCATTTGTATACTAAGAAACGCGAAGTGATTTCATGAATTAATCATATGAATATGATTAAATAATGAAAATTAAATTAATTCCACAATTCATAAAAGATCGGAAAAATCGATTAAACGTAATAGTTTGCATCATGCACAATTCTAAAAATGTATGTTTCAAATAAGTAAACCTATTTTCAGTTTCAATCGCATCGTATGTAAATGTAAATAGTGCGCAATCGCCGTTGTTTTCGAACGAGTTTTATTTATTGTGACGTATGATAAGAACGAGTCTATTTGTACGGTACGCCGAGGGACAAATTGAAATGCATGGAAAAACGGCATATATGGAATCGATACGGGCGCATCATCCGTTTTTGCATATGTGCATTATTAACGACGACAAAGGAAACAAGTGAAAACAAAAAAAAAAAAAAAAAAATAATAATAATAATACAAAAGGACAAGAAAGAAAAGTGGGTTTTCAGGATTGTAAGCGAGCGGAGGCAGAAGGCAAGCAGCGGCAACAGTATCTGAGGCATCTTCCCGATGCGAAATTTATTAGTGGAGTCCACTGAAAGCGTCGAAGATTTAGAGCTTTCGACTTATAAATAAGGGGGACTCGATCGGGCATTGTGTCGCCGTTGCCCTGATATATGCGTGTACGAATCGTTAACAAATTAAAGTCGATCGCAGGGGTCCCTCATTGTTTCGGGTTAATTTATTCAGAGGC
>JANIJI010000018.1:592500-645000 GCA_024500535.1 Leptonema lineaticorne
TCAACTGATAGTCGATATTATTAGATAATAAAAAGCTTTATATTTTTGGAATCTTTATCGTTAGATAATCAATTGATAAATGACGTACAAGCGGATATTCAATGATTATGACCGATTTTCGATAACGATAAATAAAAATAATAATAATAATAATAATGAAAAGTTCCATAATATATTATGACACGAGGTGAATTGTAAAACGGCTCGTTGTAAAACGGCGCCCTATCCGAGTTTTAATTAACGTGCGATCGTTGACGAAGGATTGCACCGCGACTTACGACGATGAAAAACCAGTTTGTTTTAAAATAAAACACTCGGATATGAACCGGCGTCTTTAAATATATGGAAGAAAAAAAGTTAAATAATGCGACGTAAGAAAAGCCGTGACCGACACCAATTAGGCGAACGTCTAATGAGAAACTGCGGGTCAAAGTTTACGCTCCCGGTTACGGAAGCCAATTTAATGATTATATCGTTATTTCATTTATAAAAAAAAAAATATTTATATACATACACTATAATTGTAATGATAATTCGAATATTTTGAATGAATTATTTAAAATATTATTCTAATATTCATCAGATTATTAAACGATGATCGTCAACATTCCTCATATAATAACAAATAGTCTATCGTAAATAAAAATAATTTATTTTTTAATTAAATAGTTAATATATATATATATATATATATATATATATATATATATATATATGTATGTATTAAATTTTCTATTAGTGTGTGTGTTCATATGCTTGGTCATTTGCTATTTGGTCAAAACGATCGTTTGTCATACATCGATAATGTTTGGCACTGTTTGCGTTTGGGCGTTGCCACTCCTCCCCAGGGCCGGATCGGCATTAATTACTTGGGAGGATTGATAAACAATATGAAAAAAAAGAGCTTAAAATAAAGCTTTCGGCAAAAAAAGGCATATTGAATTATTTGAACTCGAACGGATAAGGACTCGTATAAGAGAATGAATGAAAAATATACGGTCGCGGTCAGAAGTTCAATGCAATTATCGAATTTTAATTTGAAACGGTAAGTTAAAAGTGATTATAATAAAACGATCAAATATGTTTTTTTTTATATTATTATTATAATATTTCATATCGTAAATCATTGGTAATAATAATAATATAAATTTCTTATGAAATAATTAACGCGGTGATGATTTAGTGAATGATATATGGTATATTGACGAAAATAATGAAAAATTATATATATATATATATATATATATATATATATATAATATTAAATATAATTTATTATAATAATTAATTTTTAGAATTATAATTTGTTTGGAACTTTTATATATATTGTATGATAATTGAATACGAATAAATTCACTTATCTATATCGAGTTATATAAAATAAAAGGATTCGACGAATCTGTGTTGTTGTTGCATATTATTTTATTATATTATATGATTTAGATTGAATAAGTATCCATAAATTTAGATTATAAGAAAAATATGACGATATAAAAATATTATTGTTTGTGAAAATGTAGCATTACTTAATTTAATATTTAAATCAGTGGTTCTGAACGAGTGCTCCGCGAACTTGTTGTACATGTTCCGTGAAAATTCATCAAGTGTTTTTCTCAAATAAATTTTAATCATTAAAATATTTTTATGTTATGCAATAATTATATTTAATTTTATTTACCTTATGGCTTACATTGATTCACCGCGAATTTACAACATGGCTTGAAAATGCTCTGTGACTTCAAAAAGATTAAGAACCACTGATTTAAATCATTAATTTATAAACATCAATTTAATATTTAATAAATATATTAATAAATCGGATACGATCGATATTTAAAGCGTCTCACATTTAATGAATATTAAATTATTTTTATATTACAATATAAAACGACGAAACGATATAAATTTTAAATGTATTTTTTTTTATCAATACGAAATATATCGAAAATTAATGCGACAAAATAAAAATATAAATTTTTAATATAATAAATATTTTAATAGTAATAAATGAAATCAATGTACAAAAATGAAATCGCATTACGATATATATATATATATATATATATATATATATATATATATATATATATATATATATATATATATATATATATGAATAATGGAAAAAAAAAAAAATAATAATTTCGTATAACGAGGGCTCCCCGACATATAATATTTTCCACGTTTGTATATATAAATAAATATATCGGTTGTGGCCGATCTCACCGCTCATAAATAAAATCAGTAGCCATAAATTGAATATTCATAATTAGTTTCTATGGTTTACAGTGCTTCTCGTAATTAGTTTCGTGTTGATTTAGTGGCTTTCCGAGGATAAAACGCGAATGCTTAAACTTTATCTTTTTCTACCTGTGTGTGTGTGTATGTGTGTGTGCAAGCGATTAGGATGTTAACCAAGTAATATTTAAAATATTTATAAAAAAAAATATTGCGAAAAATATTAAATGGATGTGTGTATTGTCTTCTTAATAATATTAAAAAAAATATTTTTAAATTGTAAATTTTGTTAATAACATTATTATATTAAATAATATGATATTTTCAATGATAATAAAATATTAGAATATTTTTTTAATATATAATTATATTATTATTAAAATATTTTTATATTTATAAAGTATAATAAATTATATAAAGAATTTTTTTTAATATATATATATAAATGAAATCGCCTGAGGGTTAATAGATAAAAGGGTAAATTTTTGTATTACTAAAATGATAATTCATATATTTTGGCGGCAGTCGAAGAGTTAATTTAAATATTATAATAATAAAAAAATGAAGTACTAAAAAAGCGGATATGTCGACAAAATAAGGTGTATCGTTAACACGTTCACCACCCGACGAAATTAATAGTTAAATAAAGGGTAGAAAAGGAAACGAGGAAATTTCCTATCTAATAATTCGATCTTAAATCGATACGAACGTCGAAAATGATAAAATCTATAATAAAACATTTCAATGGATGTTTTTATAAATGTAATAAATTAAAAAAATATCGATTTTGTACATTTATAGATTCGAAGAAAAAATACGATAGAGAATAAATGCGAGATAAATAGGAAAAATTGCAGCTGTAAGACGCATGTTTTATTTTTTGATTTTTACATTTCTTTGTAGTGTCGTTAATTTCGGTTATGATAATAATTTTAGTGGTGCATCATTACAGCTGAACTATTACTATTTTTACTATTAAAACAAAGACGTCAAACGGGTTTTTAGCGTCGACAAAATTAGGATCAGATAGACATTTTTCATTTGAATACAAATTAATTCCGCCAAGAATATATTATACTTTAGTGTTAATTACATAGAACTTTTTTTTTTGATATGAGACATTATCGCGATGTAAGATCTTGACGTTATCCGAGGATTGAATGCAGTAACCGCACATAAAATTTCGTTAAACGAATAAAAAAATAAATAAATTGAAAATAAAAACAGTCTTTTTTTTTAATTCTATTTATGTTAGCACATTATTTTATTTTTCGTATCAGTAATTTTGAATATGTTGTAGAAATGTACGGATAATTAGTTCTATATAAATATGCGCCGTGTTTGTGTCGAGATATATAAAGAATAAAAAAAAAACGGTCGAAATTAATCGTGGAATTAATTTTTATTTTAATATGCATTAAAAAAAGGACTAGATAAAAAAACGTATTTGTAATAATCGCGTAATATTTGTTAAAACAAGTGTAACGATAAAATTAAAACATCAACATATTAATAATATGTGTAATGATAAAATTAACTATTGAGGGGGTGTTATAATTATTATTTTTTTCATTTTTATTTAATATATTTTAAAAATATCTACTATTAATTATCATAGGATTTGATCTAAAAAATTTTTGTTATATAAAAAATGTATATATTTATATTTTATGTATATATTTTGCATGGATTAATTGATGTAAAACGTATTTATAATTTTATTTTTTTTTAAACGTAGTTTATTTTTTATTTTTTGTATAAAATATAATCAATATTTTTTATGAAAAAATATTGATTATATTTTATATTATAACATGTTTTCAGATATACTATTAAGTAATAATGATATTATAGATAAAGCAGAGTTTTTTTTAAAGAAATTTAAATTAATATAATATTATTTATATGGAAAATATTTTGTATGATTTACAATATTTTTAATGATATATATATATATATATATATATATAATTAAAATAATATTACGAATATCAGTAGATATGAAACGTGGCTGACTGATGATGAAATTGAGAAAAAATAAATAAATATAATATATTTGGATAAATATCGATAGGCGAAATATAAAGAATGGAATCGACGGTATATATTTATAAATTTATACGTGTAAAAAAAATATAAAGGAAAATGAAAATCATTAATAATGCATGGGGTCCGTTGTGCGTACGCGGTGGCCAAGAGGCCCACGATTTACAGGTGGCTGCGAGGCGGGCAGCACCCGCCATTCAATAATATACCATACAAAAAACCGCCATAAGTTTTTTTAATTAAGACCGGCCTTCAATGCCTGGACCAGCTATTTGTTTAACAAAGTGTAATAGTTTAACGGACGCACACATTTATATATGAGAGAATGCTTATATATATATATATATATATATATATATATATATATATATATATATATATATATACAGGTGGGCGTCGAAAACTTGTACCCCGTTTAAATGTCGAATACATCTCTCTACGGATTCATCCTCCCCCTTTTTCGATTTTTATTTTATTTTATTTTAATTTTTATTCGTTATCCGTCGAATAATTCGTAATAAAACGTCGGATTATATATATATATATATATATATATATATATATATATATATATATATATATATATATATAATTCGATGTTTGGATCGAATTTCGATTATATGTGGACGAAATTAAGCAATACCGGACATGATTTAAACTGGTTTGTATTGTATTATTATTATATTGTATATATGATTGTTTTTATTTGTTTATTAATAATCTATGAACGTATTTATAATGTTGTAATTAAAATTTTATTTTATTCTTTTTACTTTAAAAGTTGTATATATATATATATATATATATATATATATATATATATATATATATATATATATATATATTCTTTATAATTAATCGAAGATTGCATTTTAAAATAGGGAAAATATTGTAATAATTTAATAATAGTGGTTTTATCGATTTATTTAGTTTTTGTGATATCATCATTTATTTACAATGAAATATTTATTAAAAAATTATTTTATTCATTTAAACTTTGATATACTATAATATAAAGTGACCAGATTTTGCCAATGGTAAAAAATAATATTGTTGAAAAAGATGATAAAAAAGGCTGTTAAAACTCCAATAATTCAAAAAAAATAAAAATACCAAAAAAATAATATATTTAAGTGGTTACTATTCAGAAGACATAATTCGCAAAATCACCTCATCATTTATAAAAATTAAAAAAATCAGACCAGGAATAGGAAATAAAACAATATTAGATCATTAAGTAAAATATTATGAAGTCGATAATTATGAAATATTTGAACTGTTTTTTTTTTTAAAATATGTGACCGGTCTATAAAATAGTTATTATTTTTACAATTTAACGTAGATTTGTTGTTCAATAAATTAATTAATATATAAATAAAATAAAGATATAAATTTCAATGTATGCATATTTTAAGAAAATTCGTAAAGTTTGATGTTAAAATTATATACAAGTTTAAAAACGATCAAATCGATTAGTAGCAGTAGATATATTGTTAATTTTAGTTTAGTTTAATTAGAATAGAATTGAATTTTTATTAAGATTTCGAAGTATTGATATTTTTAAAAATTGACATATAATATGGTATAGAACTAAATACGACTATCAATATTGAGATAATGAAATGAAAACCTTTCAAAATCAATAATAATAGACAGTAAAACAATGAGTAATATAATATATATATATATATATATATATATATATATATATATATATATTAATATTCGATATATTAAAATTCTTCAAGCGCAATAATATTATAATAGTAATAGCGAAATAGTATAGTTCGCACGAATCGTCACCGATATAACACGATCAACGGGTTATTATTATTTTTTAACACTGTGCACAGTTTCGAAATATCTATGACGATGTTGCGGTCACAGTAGATCGATTATTTTAATAGTGATTGGGATCGTTTCGCCGTTTCGTTTTGGTATTGGAATTAAGTGGCCGGTCCGCCCATTGGCGGTTATCGTAAATTAACCGTGGGACCGTATTTACTATGGACGAGACAGCATTCTCCCAGTATGCTTATCGACAATAATCTCCATATTTTCCGTCGTTCGACAAAAACTTTGTCCACGGTATATATATTAAAAATTTAACTAATTTGCACATAATACATTTGCGACAATATCTATTAAAATTATATACAGTATATAACACACTTTTATATCCGGTTCGAAAACGGCGATACTATTGACTTATTTGTTTTTCAGATGTTAGCTATATTATAATTAAAAAGTACAAAATTGAAAATTAGGTTGTAAAACTAGAGATTGTATATTTTAAAATATCACAAATATGAACTTTGGTTAATGACAGACTGTCGCGTTATCAATTAATTGTAAAATTTCTTTTTAGATATATATATATATATATATATATATATATATATATATATATATATATATATTGTATGTAACGATCTGAAAGAGGAAGCTTCCGTAAAATTTCACAAAATTTGGTCATTTTTTAGTTGTTCGGATTTGACTTCAAAACGGTATAGTTTGGATTAAAAAAGGGTCGATGAATATATTTCTCATTAAATTATACTTTTAAAATGTTCTATTGATAATTTACGTAATTATTATTAATTTCTCACAAAAAGTGTTTGAAAATAGGACTGAAATGGACATCTAAATTAAAAAAAATTTCGTTCTGCGGTTTAATCGACGATTATGTCAAAATTAATTGATTTTTTGAGGTATCAAAGAGGAAAATTTTGTTGAGGGAATCTTTTTTTTAATAATAATTACCTTATATATTTTAATTATAATAATTAATTTAAAAATTATATTGTAAAAAATACACACACACACAAACACACACACACACACATATATATATATATATATATATATATATATATATATATATATATATATATATGAATTTATTAATGCATTTAAAGTTCGTACATAAATTTGAAATAATAGATGAATAAAAAAAATAGAGTTGTAATTAAAAAAAAATTACACGTGTAAATATTTTTTAATTAATGCGAAAGTGATGAACGATATATAAAATAGTTTTCGACGGATTTAATTAAACGCAAATCGATTTGGAAAAATAATGATGACTTCCGACAAAAACGGCCGATATTTATTCGATTACCGATAGATTTAATATAGAATATTTATTGCGAGCGATAAATCAGCGAAAAATAATTTAAAATCAATACAATTTCTAAAATAATTCATCAGATATAATATAAATCGTTTATCGAATAATATAAATTTTCAATAAATATATTATTTTAAAATTTATTTCTCTAGTGAGATAAAACATTTGCGATTTTATAGTATGAAGATAAATCTGAGAAATATGAAAATAACATAAATTTTATGATGCGGAATAAATATCATGTTTAATATAAAAATATTATAGTAAAATTTACTTAATAATAATAATGTCTATATTTTGTTGAAAAATATTTCTATATTAAATATATTCTAAAAATTTATATATGTATTTATATTAAAAAAAATAATATATAATCAACTATATAATTATTGCGATCGTTTGTTTACTTAAAGCTTGTTTTACAAGATGTTTACAAATAAACAAACATGTCCCGTTTAACCGAATTCAATTAATGATTTTATATATATCTCGCTACATGTTTTCGCATGTTTTATCAAAAATATATGATTTTAAATACATTTTTTTTTCCAATTTGATAAATTATCTAAAATTTAATTGAATTATTAGTTCTTATAGTAAGAAAAAACACGATCTAAGATACGACGTTTTGCTACGTAATAAATGATATTTTTGTTTTCGTCCGTTATGAAAAACATATATATATATATATATATATATATATATATATATATATATATATATATAGTGGTGTATAATTGGATTTAATAATTTCGATTTATTTTTAATATGTATAAATATAAAAAATTCGAGCATTATTCATTCATACGTAAAATTCAAATATAAAACGAAACATTTCATAGTTGATACGATTCGCAATTTACGAAATACTAATACCAAATGCAATCACAATCATCTTTGAATATTATTAGACTTTAACTTTCTAAAATCGAAATATTTTCTAAAATTTATTAAATATATATATATTCAATATTTTCCCGCTGCAAGCGTAGTATTTGTTTAATTTAATACCGCAAAAGATGTGTTAAAATAAAAATAAAAATAAATAATGCTAAAAAAATTGAAAAAAAAAACAACGCAAAATGAAAGAAGAATAAAGGCGATAGCTCAAGTTAGTTAGAGTTATAGAAAGGCGAAGCAGAAAGAGATTGCATACATATCGAAACGGTGGCAATTAACGAGACACAGTAGAGGCGAGCCGGCGCTGAAAGGAAGAAAAATGTGGCCGGTTGATGAACGGTCGAGAGGCCCCAAGAGTTCGAATGCCCCCGGATGCTGTACAATTTATTGCCACGTATGGCCAGGTAAAACGGGTGGGGTCCTCGCTACCGAATTACATACACACACCCGTTCGCCTCGTCCCGCTTCGCCCCTACGGACCCCGAAGCTTTCGCCTTGATTGCGGCTAATCAATAACGTACAAAGTCGAACCCGAGATCGTTTTCCCACGTCGACTAATGCACATTCGGGATCGTCTCGTCTATACAGTACGAACATGGAAAGTGGAAAACGGAATTCGGACCTCAAGATCCTAAATGGTTGCGATGTTTTATATATATATATATATATATATATATATATATATATATATATATATATATATATATATATATATATATATATATATATATATATACAGTCGAATAAAATCAGTGTGACGGTCAATATAATGTGACTTAATATGTCACACTAATCGGACTCGAATATATTCGTGTCAAATAGAAATATATTAAAAATGTTTATCTTTATATGCGTAAACATATATTTCTACTTAAAAATACATATTATTTGTCAAAAAAAAAAAAACTGAAAATATTATTTACATTTTATATCTTATATAAAATCACTCATAATAATTTCAAATGATTATAGTAATGTTGATAATTATAAGACGTATAAAAGGGAAAAATAAAATAAAAATCGGGATAAATTTGTTTTTAATAATAGTCCAGATTAACCAGGTTTTAATAATATGTAAAGCGAAGGTTGTGTTGTCGACGTCGTCTTCAGCCATTTCACCTGCTTTGTACGTGGATTAAGCGTATTAAAACGAGCGCGTTCAAACGGGAAAGATATATTGTTGGAAAGGGACCAATATATATATATATATATATATATATATATATATATATATATATATATATATATATATATATAGGTAGTGAAAACGAGAGGCGGAAAAAGGTCGAAAAGGACGATAGTACGGGTTCTGGAACAACTTTGGCAATATTTACGGGACGATGGAAACTTTGCACCAACACGGTGAAAAGTTTGTCTAGCGGCATCGTCGTCTCCATCGTCGGAAATCTTCATGCTGGAGGCTGTTGTCGTCATCGTCGAGAATCGGCTACCTAGAAGCCCTAGGATCCAGGGGCAGCCCGAGTGGGCGGCTGAATTCAGGGCGGTTTTTAAGGGAGATGAGGGCGGTTAAAGAAAGGGTAGGGCGGATCCGTGCCGACCCAGAGATACATACATACGGTTTGAATTTATAAAGCAGCAACAAGTAGTAGTTGGCTGCCTTTATTTAGGCTACGGGCAGACTTTGGGGAAAACACAAAAAGTTTCCCTTAATTTTGAAAGTGAACGCTGACGAAGCTCATCCGAATAAGTACATTTAAACGCGTATATATAAAAAAATATTTTCATCTATAGCATCATAAATATATTTTAAATATGGATTATTATTGATTAAATATCAATTATTTTAAATTAAAATGTTTTATCATTATTATTATTATTATACACATTTAGCATGCACTGTTTGTTAGTTTGTTTGTCCAAACGGATTCTTGTAATCGATTTTTCGACTACTTCCAAATATCAAATTCAGTTGAAATCATTTTACATTTACTCATTATCGATGACAATACACGAATCAATTAACAAATTTATCAATTAATCAATTTAATAGTGGCAATAAATCAATTAAAATTTTACAACAATCCAATGTTTCAAATTTTTAGCAATATCTATGTAATATTTTATAATTCCCTTCTCACCTTTCACACCTCTCCCCCTTAATATGTTTTTTTCTGCTTAAATGTAAGCACATACATATTTCAATCATCTGAAATTCCCCCCCCCCCTAAAAGTGATGTAAATATCATTGAATTACATATGAAATCTTAAAAAATAATATAAAATATTAAAAAATTTAATTTTATAACCGATGCTCCAATTTGAGTCAATTTCTTTATATTGTACTTTTTATATTTAAATAGAATAAAATAAAATATATATTAGGTATGTCAAACATGCGTCCCTTTGTAAGTACATCTGAACAGAACGTGTTTCCAATTTCAAACAATAAAAATATTATGTTGTAATTTATTTTAAAACATTCCAATTAGAGTATATAATTTTGATATATTTAATTATTCATTTCTTATTATTACCATATAGAATACATATTTTACATTATAGATTTAAAATTGTAATTAATAATTTAAATATTAGTTTATATGGTATAGTGAGATGATAGAATATTATGATAGAATACAATTTTATGTAAAATTTAAATATATAAAAAAATAAATATTTTTATATTAATTTGAGAAATAAAATATAGAGAAAAATATTATTTAAATTTTATATTTCAAGAAAATTCATACAAAAAATACATAATAGTGGATTATATTTATATTTAAAATATCACGAATTTAACGATGCAAATTTTGATTCGTCGTTATTTTTCATATAGAATAACAAAAATAAAATTTTCTTATATCAATATTTTGTATGAATAAGTATCGAATAAACGTCTGCCACAATAATAATAATACAGAAGAAATACGTTACAAAATGATACAAGATATTCTCGGTAATTATCTGAGTGCAATACATAAAACATTTAAGTGTTCCCATATTTACAGACGAAACCCGTATTTTGATTCATACGCCGGAAAATTAAACTGGACCCAAGGATATTTGCGTATCATCTGTTTCGAATATTGTACAAGATGTTTAACTTGAACATGTATAAGACATAATAAACGTTTCCTATGTTAAATTACAACGACCGGCATTTTAGAAGAGCTTTTCTTAGAAAACGACGGGACAAAAATGAATTTGAAACGACGCTCGCTGTGTTAAAATGTGTTTTAATAATAAATTCTAATTATAAAATCGCATACGTAAAAATGAAAATATTCACAAATATATGTATATATATATATATATATATATATATATATATATATATATATATATATATATATATATATATATATATATATTGAAAAAGAGAACGGTCGACACAACATGTTTTGGCGACCTGAAGGGCAAAAACAGCCGCAATAACAGATGACCCTTTTCCGATGTTTTCCCTCGGGTGAAATAAGTTTAACCCTTTCGCGGAAAATTCGGTACGCATTCCGTGCTCGAATTTTCATATTTATTACACATAAATATTTATGCGAATTAAAATGTCGCATCGCGCGACAAAGGTCAAAATGTACCGAATAACGGTGAAATCTAAAAATTTTCTTAAATTAGGCAAATTTATCAAAATGTACATATTATTGCGATGTATATTATATATACAATATTTTGATAATTAGAACAAATTATACTATATATCGATATTTAAAAAAAACATATATGTATATATATATATATATATATATATATATATATATATATATATATATATATATATATATATATATATATATATATATATATATATATATAATAGTATATAATATAATGTATAACGTATTATAAATACGATAAATTGTCGACGTCGATTAAAAGAGGCGTAAAACTCGTAAAGAAAAATGCGTGTTTTATAACGCGTCGATTTTTTAAAGATATTCAAGATTCGCTTAATGCGTATCGAGATTCTTTAATGTAGTAAAACAAGATCGCGCTAAACGAGATTTTAAATAACGCGGTTACATATTGAAATTTACAAGCGCACTTAAAACGTCGACGAAACAACGCCGCGTTGTTCTTCGAGTTGATAATGCGATACTTTAAATTCGATTTAAATCTCATATATATATATATATATATATATATATATATATATATATATATATATATATATATATATATATATATACGATAAAAATTATTATCGGTCAAATTCATCTTACTGTATGGTAAATGAAAATTAATTTTCAATACAATTACCATAAGTATAAAAAATAGATTTAATTATAGTAAAAAATATATTAAGTTAATAAAATAATAAATATAAAATAGTAAATATAATAAAATAGTAAATTAGTCGTTAGAATTAAATTTTTTCTAAAATATTTACTCATAATATAATTGAGTATAAAAAAATATTAAATTCAAAGTAGTTAATTTATATAATTTTTATAGATTTGTCATTAGATTTAAATTTGTTTTCTTTTTCAATTATATATATTATTAGATAAATATAAAGAGAACTTTTGAGCTCGAATTTTTTAAATATTTTTATATCATTTAGGAAATGTTTAAATCAGATATGAATATTACTAACTAATATTACTTTTTATTAATGTTATTTAATATTTAACATAAAAATATAATATTTTAAAATATATTACTTTAAAAATATTGTATATATATATATATATATATATATATATATATATATACCATATATATATATAAATATATATTGGTGTTAGCGTCTGTGGGAGTCAGTGGTGTAGCATTATTTTTTTTTATCAAATACTATTTCATTTTCACAATTTCATCTTAAATAAGCTTTAAAACTCAAAATATAGATCTCTTCCATGCCTAAGTTCAACTTACTATACTATAAGATTCCATATAAAATATTTCAGCATTTATGATTCAATTTTACTTCGATTTTGACGGCTATTAACGCGACGACTTAAACACAACAAAACAATACTTTTCATCACCATAATTGCATAGATATATATACGATTTTAAATATTAATATTTAATTATATAATCATTATTTCAATTAATTATATTTTATTACTTTTCGTTTGTTTCATTCGTAAAATGATTGTTCATGTACATTTTTTTAATTTTAAATTCATTTCTGTAAAATTTGATATATTTATGTTAATTTAATTTTTTTTTAAATATTAAATTAATACCAATATTTTTTATTTATCTCTTATTATTCCTATTATACTATACCATACATATATAAAAATAATTATATAATTGAGTTGGTAGAATATTATTTTTTAGCATCATTATCACGTTATTTTATTAATGTTTTATATTGAAATGGTTTGAATATTTTTAATAAATTTTAAATAATCATTATGAAAAAAATCAATGTATATTTTTAATTGTTTTTTTTATTATTAAAATATATATATATATATATATATATATATATATATATCATATACACATAGATATAAATTAATGAGTTCAAGATGTTGTGTTTAATTTAATCACGCTTTGATGATGCGGCATCGCGATTGCGGCCGTCTAGTATATGGTAAAACGAACGCTAAAAAGGGAGGAGTTTCAGGGCTAAGGGATGAAGAGACAGATATACGGATAGAAGGATGGTATGAGGGACGAGGGTGGTATATTAGGGGGTCGAATGTCGAGGGTTTGCAAAGGTTGGTTACGGTTTTATACCTCGCGGGCTCTCGGAGGCCCGTGCAAAAGTTCGCCCCGACACACAAAGGGCCCACGAGGGGAAATATAAAACATGTTCATTATTTCAGGCTAATTGGCGGATGCTGTGCAACAAAATTGTCCGCAGAAAACAGGTGCCTCATAGTATCGGTTCAGTGTATATAACAATGACGAGGGCAAGAGTTAAAAACCGACGATTATATTTATTATTATTAATATTACAATATTATATAGAAAACGAGCATAATTGCTTTTTATCTAATATTCGATATATATCTATATATATATATATATATATATATATAATTTTAATAAAAAAATGTTTTATTTTTATAAGTATTTATCGAACGTAACGAATTTTTATTATTTATTATATAATAGGAGTGATCAAGAACTTTTGACAGTCCGAGACGTTTTACAAAATTTGAAATTGAAAATGTATTAAAAAAATTAATACCAGTAATTTAAAAAACATTTTGAAATACATACGAAACCTGGGGTACATTTATAGACAGCCACAAATAATTATGATTAAAGAGTCGCAGTTTCGCCACCTCCGTAATATAATTATTGATCACGTTTTATGCAATTTAAATTTTAAATTTATAAGTACTTCTATTTAGCTGTTGATAAATCAGCGAAAAAGATATCGATATAATCTATGTTAATTATAATACATTTTTATGTATAAATATCAGATAGTTTTAAATTCAAGTTACTGTTCATTGAACGATGTCTCGAATACAAATTGTGTTAGTTTTATCTATTTAATCTAATTTAGATTATGATTTTGTTAGTAAGAATTATGTATAGAAAAAAATATTTATAAAACATTAAATTTTACCTGGTGAGGTGAGTATTGGGAAAAGGATAGATATGAAGGGGGCCGTTTTATTATTGGAATAATTTTAAGATATGATAATATATCAATATTGTTTGAGTTGCTTGAAGATAATGCAATTTTTGTCGAAGATATTACATATTTAACACATAATACTAAAAATGATTTTGAACTAGTCAATATCTTATTGTAAATGATATTTAGAATGATTTGCAACTCTGCAAGTGAATTAGGTAATTATTTAATTGAAAAGGACGATTTCAGGGAATATTTAAGATTCGATCAAAAAATGGCTGCGTATAGGGAATTATTTAAAAAAAATATAGAAAACCGTCACATGAATTAATTATGGAATTTATCATCAAAAACCAGTGTAAAGTAAAATTTATTTTTTAATATGTAATGCATATAATTATTATATTGTATATATTAATCATAAATAATATAATATTTGTATTTTTTGGTACTGAAAATATTATAATGAAACTTTATGCAATTTTCTGAGTAAAATTCAGAGTTTTACGATTTTATAAAAGGCAAATAGGTATCCCTTATTTTTATAACGAAGTAAAAGTTTTTTTATGCATGAAACGAGGTTTGATTGTATTTATATATGTCGTATATAATATAAGTAATCATTGGAAATCAGGTTGTATTGATCAAATAATCGAATTAAATTATGATAATTAAGCAATATAAAAGATCGTCTATTCAATTTTCTGTTATTTTTAATTTTGCAAAAGAAGGTATGTAAAAAAAGAAAGATATTTATTCGAATATTTCGAAAGGATGCCAATAAAAAAAATATTTTATTTCGTAAAACATTTGAGATTCACTAATTTATTATCGAGAATACGAAACATTTTCTCTAAAAACCGTTTCCTTTATATACGAGAAGAATCATTGGAATCATTCTTAATTGCATATAAAAAATGGAATTGAGTAAAAATACCTCATAAATAAGAGGAGACTGCCATTTTTTTCGTTACGGATAATTGCACAAACGACAATTAACATTGCAATAACAGCATTATAAGAAAAACGGCGGTCATAATTAAGGTCGAATACTTGATCTCATTTGATAGAGAATAGCCATAGTAAAAAAAAATCAAGTTCAAACGAAAAACGGATCACTGAAAATAACTACATCAAGATAAATAGTTTTGTGAACGATCGACGACAATAAATAAATGTAATAATAATAATTAATTAATTAATACGCGAGATTTTATTTAAAAAATAATTTTAATACGTCATCTAATTAAAATTATTTAATAAATAAATAATGCGTGATGTATGAATCAGAAAAGAATATCTAAAATTTATGCATATAGTTGTTGGTTCTATATATCTAATAAATATAATAAATATTATTCGTCAAATTAAAATGAATTTTTTATAAAATTGTAAAATATCAGGTTTAAAATCCAATAAAATGTCTATAATATACAAAAACGATATTTTCATATGGAAAAACTGATTTCAAAGTCGACGATTGATATCGATCGATTTTTCGTTCGAGTTCGTGTATATTTTTTTTAACTCTTTCGCATTTTTCACCGTTTTTCGTCCGATATATCGATTCATGTCGTGCACATTCTCGGAAAGATACCTATATAAATATATATATATATATTTATTTTTTCACGAAAAAAAAAAAGAAAGAAATATTCCAAGGAAGAATCGAAGAGCGTAACGGTAATGGCGAATTTTTCTTTTGTTGTCCGATCTGAAACATGAACGCTTCGTTGAACGTCGAGAATCCGACGGTAGATTAATATCGGTGACTCTTTCACGATACTAAATTATCGACAAAAATTTCATATTACGTTTATATAATAATGATAATTTTATGAAGAAAATATACTCGATTTTATCATATAATATCTCTTTCGATTTATTTATTATTATGACGAGTCGCCAATTCTGTGCTCAACCTTCATACTTAATGTGAAACATAAAGTGTTTCAGGATAAGTAAAATTTTTATATCGAAATTCTTTGAACTATCTTTAACATTGATTCATATTTTTATTCGAATTTTCGTATATTGTTATTTTTTATATGTGATTCTACCGAAGAATATCTTAGATCGACAAAGTAGCAAATAAAAAGATTTCGGATAAAGTCAGAAATGCTGAAATACTAAAAACGGTTAAAATAAGAAAAAATCAATATTTCAGTCACATCTTGAGAAATGATAAAAATAGGTTTCCCCAAATAATTTTTGAAAGAAAAATTGAGAGGAAAAGATCAATAACAGTTCGTAAATAGAACTCTATCGAAAGTTTCGTTAGCCAATCTTAACCCTTTCCTGAATATTGATACTATATGGATTCATATTTTTTTGTGATCGGCTAAAGTCATGTATGGAATCAAATCAAAATTATATTTATTTACGTCAATAAAAAAGATAACTCTCGATTTTTAAAATTATTTTTATAACCGGAGTCCTGTTAATTTGTAATTTATGTCGCTTCAAATTTGTTGTATCTAAGTTTCGGATGCCATATTTTATTTTAGTGTATTTAAATTATGATTATTACAAATATTTATATATAAATCAAAGATCTACTTTTGTAATTTGAATCTTGTTGATAAAAATGTACTAACGTATTTGAAAATACAATCCATACATACTAGTATTTTCTTTTACAGTATTATATTAATTAAAATTTTAAATTATATGTGATTTTTGATAATGATCAGACGTATAATATATATATGTGAGCGTATTTTTAAATAGCAGTTAGATCCATCGTGTTCTCGTCGGGTTTTGGTATGTATGTAGTTAACATATATATATGTATATATATATATATATATATATATATATATATATATATATATATATATATATATAGGTATAAGATGGTATGGAGGCGAAGTTGTCTTGCGACACGTAACGTACGCGACACAGGGAATTAGTTATGCAAATGGCGAACGGCGAACAAACATACAATAGCCGGCGCCGCGCACTCACACAATATAATTATTCCGAATTTCAGCCGAGTCGGCCTGAGCCGTAAATTAACCGAGCGCAAAGAAGAGGTTTGCCCGGGGAAGCTTTAAATTATTGTGAGATTTAGAAACAGTGGTCGGGATTAGGCGCAATTTGAATAAGCCCCCCCATAGATGTCGCTTCGTCTCATACCGCACGGATACGAAAGCCACTGAGATACAGCGCCAATATGGCCGATCTCTCATATGCCTCTAATCAACTTCTTTCCGCTTTAATCTTATCCCGGTGATGAATAGTCGCCGTACACTATACTAATGTCGGCCGGATATTGTTTAGACTCCTCCGGTTTCCGGTTCCACAGGTTCCTTGTTGCGAGATCATCTACTCAATCCGATTCCTCGGACGTCGGCCAAAATCCCGACGTTTAAAATCCTGATAATATATATGGATATTCGTACGAAACGGTATAATAAAAAAATATCATTATGTATAATTGAATAATTAAAGAAAAAAAATATTAGAGCCGTATAATTGATAAATTCTCTCTGAAACTTAAATATTTTCAGAAAATCATTATCTTTTTTCATAAAATGATTATCTAATTTACTGCAGAGTTGCAAACTTTCATAGTATTTTTTGTAGTGATAATTGATGATTTTTCTATAAAAAAAAAACGCATGAATCGAGATTAAAATGTATTTTATATGAAAAGAAAAGTAATCAATATTAATCAGATATATGGTATTAAACGAATAAAAATATTTTAATTCAAGATCTGAAATATTTTATAAGAAACGCTGAAAATAAACGGCAACTAAACAATAAACGAACGCTGAAAAAAATATTGCTATAATATAAAAAATAAAACGATATATATATATATATATATATATATATATATATATATATATATATGTGTGTGTGGAAAATAAATTAGTACAGGAGTTCCGGTCGCAAACGTCGGGGGCGTGCACCCACCCGACTACAAATAAAAACAACCGTAAGACAAGCGCATTGAATAATGTCCTAGGACGTCGTTTAAATTGATGACATATTTTGAAAGCGATAAATTGGCCGCGCGCCGACTGCGAACTCAATAAATTAAACGTTGAACGGCACTGGCCGCAGATGGAGAAACGCGCGAACGCCGAAACGTCGACGCGCGAGCGCAATTTCTTTTGACACATTTCATACATATACATTTATAATATATTTCATTTATAATAATTGTAATTTTTATTATAAAAAATGATATTTTTTATTAAAAAAATAATTTGTTTTTTATTTTATACAAAATTTAGATTATTTGATTTTTTTTGTGAATGTCTAGAGTTTCAAAGCAGTTTCTTGAGGTCGGTGCCACCCAAAACAGGAGGAGCTGATGCTGTCTGGTCAGGATTTATGTGTTCATGACGACGGATCAGTCATTGCGAGTGACACACCAGCTGTCGTCCCAGCAGATAAACCCTCGACGTCACACCCCCGCAGAATTCTTGGGTGGACGTCTTAACCCTCATACAGCTGACGACTATTCAGTATCATTAATGGATTAAGAAATATTTTGTTGTTCCAAACAGTTATACGTTAAATTTAGACGATGTGATTAAAATAAAATTCTACAGTATATCATCATTTGTGTGATTTATAAAATTTTATACATGAAAAATGCAATATTTTGAATCAATATTATTATTTAATATATCAAAAATGTCAAAACAATGATTTATTCAATAATGTTTCTAAATAAAAACGAGTAAATTTGTTCAATATTAAAAAAAACAATACTGAAATGAGTTGAAGAATCGCCGATTTACTTTTATGAAGCGTCAAAATAATCTATTTAAGAAACGGACACAAGTGCATAATAAAACACGCGACACATATCTCTTTTATAATTGACCGTAAAGTAAAAAGAATAAAATAAGAAAATTACTCAACGTTATTTTGGACGCGCAATTTATACGTTTTAATTGGATTAATTTTTTTAAGTTGAAAAAAATATTGAAGACTTTTTATTTTATTTATTTTTTTTAATAATGCAAGGTAATATTTTTCCATCTTGTGTTCCGTCTTCAAAGAGCTGCATATATATATATATATATACATATTTATTTTTTGTCGAGCGTGTAAACAACATTCTTCGCGAACGATAAACTTTCGCTGAAACGATTTCGACAATATTTAATAGGAAATATTCAAACTATAAATTATATCGTGATATATTATAAGACGGCGTAATGGGATTTTAAATAATTTAAAGGGTGGTAGATCTTTATATTTATATATAAATAAATGTGTATATATATTTATTTTTTAAAGACACACGAAGATCAAAGACCGCAGAAAATTCTCGTTGGAAAATTTATAACAATATAGTGAAAGAGGAATTTTTATTGTATGCTAAAGAACGTCGCGAGCAAACAAACGACTCGTGTTAACTATGCGTGAATAGTCGAAGACATAAAGAAAATAATGGCGGCCTATAAAAGAAAAAATAAATAAATAAATAGTGGAAAAAAAAAGTCACACTAACCGCCGTGCGATTAAGCTCGTTTTATCATTACTGAAAATAAGCCAGAGTTAAAGTGTCACTTCAAAGAATGGGGGATAATTCGAAAAATATTCTATAGTCCGGATTAAGGGGACCGGATTAAGAGGGAAAAACGTTCTGGGTGAAAGTGGTGCGGAAAATTCTCGGGATTTTACCGAAAAAGCGAACGTACGAATCGCGAAGCTTTTCTACGTTTCGATTTGCATTATTTTATTATTATATTATTTATTTTTATTTTATTGCTTCACTTTAACTGTTCACTTTGCCCCCTTCCTCTCTCTTAAACCCTCACTTTTGGTAATTTTTTTTTCTTATTTTTCCCGTTCGGTCATGTTTTATGTTTTCGTTGTAAGTGTGTGTGTTTAACACGGTTTTCAACTTTGCGTGTCCGATTCGATGTTTGAAAATAAAATTTAAATAATAATAATAATAAATACAACGCGTGCGTGAAAATAAATGTGTATGGTGTTTGCGCGTATATACACAAAAGTTGTGGTCCAAAAAAAAATTTTTTTTTAATAAAAAAAAAATGAAAATAAGAATAAATACACTCAAAAGTCGCGTTTTACTTGATGCATTCGAAGAAAAATTTGACAAAGCGATCGGTGATTTAAAAAGAGAGTCGAAACGACAGTAAAAAATGAGGGTCGTTCAATTGATGAAATAATGTGGAAATTTTAAATTTTATTTTTAAACTAACTTTTACAATTATATATATATATATATATATATATATATATATATATATATATATATATATATATATATATTATTTATAATAAAAAATAGTATAAAGAATTATTGGAGTGTATATATATATATATATATATATATATATATATATATATATATATATATAGTGTTTCCCCTTTTGAAAGTTCCCTTATTTGCTGACAGATGATGACAATTCATTTCGAGTATTAATTAAATCGGAACAAGAAACGGGTAGGTGATGTTCTGGAAAAGGGGACTCCAAATGATGGATAAATTGAGGGTAGAGAAAACATTTGATGTTTCAATCCGGTTCGATTTATATACTATAAAGAGGATACAATTCGAGTACACTTCGATGAAAATGTTTAAACGACTACAATTGCAATGTTTAAGATGTAATAAGATAAGAATTTTTATAATGTATAAAAATAAGAAGCGATTCAATCGTATAGAATTAAATTACGTTAAAACGTATTTTGAGTATTTGTTGTTTATCACATATAAGATGATACGATTTTATCTATAAATATATATTCGATAGAGTAAATATTGAGATATTTAGATGGTACACCTGATAAAATAAAAAGTGATTTTTACGACATAATTTTCGATGTTGTATATTTATCGAGAAACGATGATTATTTTCGAACACGATTTTAAGAAATTTACAATGATTATAAATAGAAAATATACACATAAATAAAAATGTGACACGCTAAATCGATTTCTCAATTCATCAGCACAATAGTGAAACGTATAAATCTTCAGAATTTGTCGTACACGTTAATATACTGATTAACGAGTGATTTACGACAGCGCTCCTCAAACTTTTTTTTGAACGATATGTTTCAAAAATTCATAAGGATATTTTGTACAATTTCCAATATTAAATTTTATAATATTCCATATTTTTTTATTGTTATTTTAAAATATTTGAACCCGGAACTAGTTGTGCATTAGACAAGTGTGTTACCAACTGTGCTATAGCGGGTGTTAATTGTGTATATAAAACATCAACGACACGTTCAATTTATTAAGAAGATAAACGACTATTCAGATATATAATATATATTTTTTTCAAAATAAAAACGAAATAAGAATATATTAAAACGTAAAACGCTCACTTAAAAGAAACGACGGTTCGAATAATTGAAGAAGACAGGACATTTTTTCTTCACTACTTTCGATTTCTCTTCTGTTATTTTCTCTATATCTCTTTCTCTCTCTCTCACTCACTCACTCAATCTCACTCTCTTTCTCTCTCTCCTTATTTTTAGCAAAGTACCAATGCGAAATAAATAATCCATTAACGGTGAGAGGAAGAGTTATGTGTTTCCGTCGACCGACAACATCGATATCAATCAATCGCCCTTAAACAAGCGGCCACGGTCACAGTGAAAACGCGTCGTAAATATTTTTTTTTAAGAAAAAAAAAGCGCGACACTGTTGATTCACAATTTTGAATAACGACGTTTAAATATTAAACATATGTACTTTGAATGATTACATAAGATGTTTGTTTTTATAAAAGACGTGCGTGCGTTTTGTATAATCATATAACGATTGTGGATTTTATGGTATAAATATTATTTTTGACGATGTTATAAAAATTATAAGCGAGAATTAAGTAAAAATAAATATTTATAATACATTGATATTTATGTTTTTTTTTTATTTCAACATTTTAATATTATAGATGTTAAATTTATTAATTATTATTTATCAATAATTCCAATTCGATAAAAACAACGTTAAAAATATATTTGAAAATTGAGCGTACAATTGACAACTCAATCGTGGAAAAAAAATAAAATAGTGTATCGAATTTTGATGTAGATTCCCGGAATTAATTTAATTCGGTCATTTATCAGATTTTTGAATTTTTTAATATATATATATATATATATATATGTATATATATTTCCATTTTTTAAATTATCAATATTATTTGAAGTATATTTATATATTTCGAATAGTTCCAATATAAAATAATGATGTGAAATAATTATGTATAATTCAATGATCGGTTAATGATTATCATTGTTTTAAATATATATGAAAAAAATACATTTTAAATACTGACGACGACCGTAAAGGGTTAAATGAGAAATCTGTCGTTAAAATATTCAGCGAAAAACAAAGAAATCTCGCCGTTTTTAGCAATTTAAAACAATATCTGTCCGTATATCAAAAGATGCCGGCGATTGATTGCTAAAGAATTATCTGCTGATTTTTTTCTTTTTCAGATTTACGTCGTTGAAGCTTGAAATATTGCAGTCGATGTTAGTTCAGATATTTCGTTTTATTTATTTATTTTATTTTTATTTATTTTTTTCGTGTACGCTTTTCGGTAAACAACGATGTTCGAGTCGGTGTTAATTCGAATTTTGTATACATTAATATGAAGCAGATATTTCGTGTCGCAGGCCGAGGATTTGTTGAGAGCTAAATATTCGTAATTTTTTCTTCTTTATTCGAAACGAAGAAAAAAATATGTAAATCTATATTTATATATATATATATATATACATACATATATATATATAAAAGATGAAACATCAAAAATTCCGCATTTGTGTTTTCATCAGATTACAAATAATTACGACGAATGAGAGAGAGTTTATTTTGAAAAATATGATCTTATTAAATCATCATTGAGAAGCGATGGCGTCGTATAAAAATAAATATTTTGACATATAATAAGTTAAATAAACATTATAACACGAAATATTTTAATGAAAACAAGTATCACAATATTTTATAATGTTGAGAAATTAATGTATATATTTTTTTTTGATTTCATTATATTTTAATTATGCGTTATGTTGCTTTGATTTTTCATTTTTTTATTATTATAATTATATTAAATAAATGTTTTACAATATACAAATAAAATATATTATATAAATTAATATTTATTAATATAAACTTGTTATTTGCTTATCAATATAAGATCGTGAATTCGTTTTATATGTTTATATATTTCTCGAAATTAAAAACCGAGTCATAAATAATCAGATACACATTATTATATTTCAAATAATTTCAGATGAATCAATTAAAATTATTATTATTATTTAATTACAAATTTAATATTGCAAATTTAATCATTCTATTATTCATATGGATAATAATATTATTTAATATAGAATCGTAATTTTGTCACGTGTCAACGTTCAATTATAATAATAAAATAATATAACACGAATAAATATAAACGTCGACGATTTATATGATTGATTATTCGACTTGAAACTGATTTTAATCGATTCGCGTTATTTGTGCGTCTTTGAGTCAACGGATAATTAATACCGGAAGGAATGAATATATATATATATATATATATATATTTATATATATATATATATATATATATATATATATATATATATATATATATTAATCGCATTTTACCGTCACGGATAATCCGAGTGCCCCCGGTTGAAATGAAAATAAGCAAATGTCCACCAGGTTCGAAGATGGATGAGGGCGCATTCTTCGACGCGGTACGACAACCGCACTTACAACCGTTTCACACAGCCGACCACAAAACACGACGACAACTCGAAACATTTGCAATAAAATCAAATCGAGGAAAAGAAAAATCAAAAATAAATAAACGGAAACAAAACAAAAAAAAAAGAACGTTTTTCGTTTTTACGTCTGTGAAGCGTCGAAGATTTTCCGTGCGCGTCGTCCGACGTAACGACGATGCTAAGAAAAAAAAACGTAAAGCGAGTTCTATTTGATGATACGTAATTTTTGATATAAGTGAAAACATTTACCTATATGGGAGAAAATATTCGTCTTAACATATTGATAGACTCAATTTATATATATATATATATAAGTAACACATATTTTATATTTTTAAATTATTATCTAAAAATAAAATAAAAATCCAATTTTAAGATATTTAAAAAATATGAATATTTTCCATTATTAGTTAATTTCTATTATAGTTGATTAAATGCATTCACTGTAAAATACGAATTTATTAAATACGTGATGATTTAATTTTTGATATTTAATTATAATTTCATACGTCATTTATATTGAATTTTAAAAGTCAAATATGGAATTAACGATTGCATATTTTTATTATTCATTATAAAATAATTTATTATATTATATATTTATTAAAAGAATGTGTTCTTTTTTTGATGAATTATATTTTGATATATCTAAAATTATAAAAATAATTAAAATTGAATAAATATAAAAATAGTAGAAAGAAAAAGCTTAAAAAATATTTGTGTGTGTATGAAGAAATTAAAGTGAAAAGTAAACGACACGAGGTAGAGACAAAAGGAGCAAAGATGTTTTATCTGTCGGGATTCTCTCTGATGTGTGTGTGTGTGTGTGTGTAAAGAGTGAGCGAGATCGCTATCATGAGGATAAATTATCCGTTTTATAGTGGAGTTATGAGTTGTCAGTGAATGTGCTGCGGACTCGCTGTCACCTGTTACACTTTGTCACAATTTACGACCGCGAGACGTTAGCATCGACAAAGATCTCGCGAGAGATCGTTCGTGAAAAACAAAACAAAAACAAACGGAAAAAAAAGCGAAAGCGTCACAAAAATAGTCGCAAACCCGGGCGAACGAACCGACACTGTTGCGACGAAATGCGTCGAAAAAATCGTAAACGAACGCCGTATAACGAGACGACGTCGTTGTCTTGTGTCATTTTACGGCGTACGATACATGAAATGTTGGTTAGAACTGGAATTTCGATATTTAAAATGATGATGAAAATCACTATTTAAAAGAGTTATATATACTTTTAAAATATTATAATTTCATTACGTACGTAAATTTATTCATAGTAAATTAATTATATTCAATAATTAACTAACATTTTGTTAAAATGTTTACTTATATTAAATTCATAGAAAACGGCACATATTGTTTTTGATAGATATATATTTATTTTATATAATTAAAAAAAAATGTTGAAATTCTTTTTAATCTATATCAAAATATGTTTAAAAAAAACAATTTAATAATTAGAAATTATGCTAAATATTTTTTTGATTTTTTTTTCAATCTATGTAATATTACAAAAATGAAATGAAATAATATAAATGATATACAAAATGACTAATCGAAGAGATTTTATCCAAAAATAATGATCAACTCAAATTATACATTGAATATATTAATCAATATAAAATTATAAAGCATTTATTTTTTTTATATATATGAATAGATTCAATGTCACAAATTCATACAATAATAATAATATAACGTGCGACGTTTAATAATCGGACATTGAATTAATTGTGTATTAAATTCACGATGGTTTAACTTTAACCCGGTTAAAATACGAGAGCACGGGCTATTTGAGCCTTTATCAAAAACATAGATTAAAGCAAACGACAGTACGTAAACGTAGGGCGAACACACCTCTCATACCCTATTCGAATAGCACAAAAACATAGCTACAAATATATATATATATATATATATATATATATATATATATATATATATATATATATATATAGCTACAAGTGTAGCTACAAAATATATAAGTACATTCACCTGTAGTATATGTAGATGTATCGATTTTGATTCGATTGCAACGTCGGTTTTGTAATTATTAACTCACGCTAGTACTGACGCTACACTAGGATTATATTAACACATTCAATAGAAACAGCCTACCTATTGGAAACACGTAAACTACTAACGCTATTATACTCTCTTTATATATATGTGTGTGTGTGTTTGTGTATGTATGTATGTGTTACAGTTAAAGTGTATAATTCGACTATTGAATGTGTTGTGAATTATTGCATGCGAGTTTTCTTATTTATATGATGGACTGAAATTTTTACGCTAGAAATGATTGTTTTTATATTAAAATAAATAATATATACATATATTATATAAGGTATTGTATAATTTTAATAATGATAAATAATTTAATTATAGTATGAATAATTCTTTGCACTCGAAAGATTTCGCAGCGTTATTGGTGAATTTTTAATTCCTTACTTAAAATTATTATATATACAATATATGAAATTATTATATATTAAATATATATTTTTTATATATAGAATATATGAATTTATTGAACAAATTTCTGAACTAAATAAAAAAGTTTTCCCCACCAATTTAGAATTTTTCTTTAAAAACAGTATATTAAGATATAAATGATCTACGCAATAATTTTATCACTCTGTGTTTATAAGGATTAAAAATTTTAATTTTAGTAATCCTTCTGGCAAGATTATTTAGTTTGAAACAAAAAAGTTTCAATATCGAAAATACAGTTCAATTTGAGTTTACGAGATTGTGAACTAATTTAAGATAAGAAAATGTTACTTCTATTTAAAAGAGTGTCTTTTTACACTTCAAAATATAATAATATACAGAAGAGTATAGGAATTAATCAAACAACATCGATCGATATTTAAATTGTAGGAATTTTTATAATAAATAATTATTATTAATAAATAAACAAATAAACTAAAAAAAAAGTATATAAAATTGTAAAATAAAATAAAGAGATCGAAAAAAAATTAATATAATTTCGTATCTTCGCCGGAATATTTTTTGAAAATTTCTTGGTTTTTCCTGAATATAGAAGGTATAGGGTGTATACGAGGTCGTAGGTTCAGAAAATGGTATGGGCGACCGTGTAGGCCTGTAGCGGTCCCTGGTTAATTAATGTGCGCCCCCGGACCAGGACGCCGCTCCGCCCAAGCGCCGCCCTTCGCATACATTACCCTAGGCGACCGCCGCTACCGAACGCCACTGCAAACGCTGCCATAATTTCGGAACCCTATTTATGTTCGATGCAATCAGGGGCTGCAAGATACGACAGCCACCCGAACATAACTCACACCCTATATATACCTTCGAAAGTCATATGAAAGATATTTAACGATGATCTACATTTTTTAATTTCGATTTAAAAAGTTATTAGATAACAACTAACAACTTTTGTCGACTTTGATATAAAAGAAAACTAATTGAAATAATACATTAAAAATTAACCCTTTGCATGCGAGAGGTCACCACACAGGTTAATGCGAAAACTCGATGGATGACAATGACTATATTATTTTTTTTGTAACAAATTCCCATACTCTTTCTGTATGAAATTATGAAATGTAAAATGACACTGTTTTAAAAAGAGAACTGCGTTTTCGGCATTGAAAATTTGAAACTATTTTTGGATCACACTTGGCAATTATGCTAGAATTTTTTTTATTTTTATAAACACGGAGTGATAAAACGATTGTGTAGATCAATATAGTGTTTTTTATGAAGATTTCTGAAATCATGCTAAATATTAATATACCTTAAAATTTTCTCATTATCCAAAAAACTATCAATCAGTATGAAATCGATATGCGATAAAAGTAAACATTTATTTTGATAGAGAACTGATCGAAAAAAAAAATCGAGAATACTCGCCGTTCGTTCGGGCGTCGATCGCGAACAAAAGCGTTTATTTGGCGTGAAAATGATATTTATTACTTGCGGACAACCCTGTATTGTAGTCGAACGCGTCATTAGGTCGTATTGGTCTCAATTTGGGAACAGAGGCTTTAATGGAATAAGGGATGGTCTGACCGCCGTCAACTACCCGCTTCTGCGCACACAATACCTTTATTGTCATCGACGATCAGCATAATTTTCATTTGGGGATCGTTGCACAAATGCAAACCATCCCCCTGATATATAGACGTGAATAAACCACACCAAACGGCTAAATTGCATGCGATTATCGTTTAGTAAGTGTTCTGTACCTGTATGATGTGTATGTAAATAATTTATATTTAGAAATTCAATTATGAACATTTTCATTAGTTGACACTAATTAAAAGCAATATATATATATATATATATATATATATATATATATATATATATATATAAAGGAATCAAAACATAATTAAATAGATTTAGTTGATTTTAATTGCATATTATCCATGTGAAATAATTTAGTTTTGTACGGTATAATAATTATTTTCAATGTAAATGATTTATAACTGGATGCAATTTTTCTAAATGTAAATATAAATTGCAATGCAAATGTGTAGTAAATGCTGAAACGAGTCTTCGAATATATGTATGTGTGTATGTAAGTTATTCGAAAATTATAAATTCTATTAAGATTCTGTTTTCAGATTAAATAAATGTAAGAACGATATTTCTAGTATTGAAAGATAATAAGAATGTAGAATGTAGAATTTAATATCAGTGCGAATATTGTATATAAATAATTGAGATGGTCGTTGAAAATTTTCAAATAAACGAGAGGTAATTATATATATATATATGGACGTATTTTTCGGGTTAACGTCGCTTGAAGTTGTAATCGAAGAGGATATCGGCAATTTGTCCGGATTAAAGATGAGGACCCGATTAACAAATGAGTGGAAAATTGCATCATGAATAATTTCTAGCATAATAAAGGCAAAAAGATAGATAGTTAAACGTATATATGTGCAAGACGGAGACCTAGAGGCAACCTGACGATGTCGTTGTCATTGTCGAGGGTCGACGGGGTCAAATCTACCCATACCCTGTATCACGATGCAAATCACGAGAGATCAGACCGAACCGAAGGGCTGAAGGTGAATAGGGATGAGGGACTTATAGGGTTCAATTCCGACCCATCGACGGCGGGTAGCGTTAATTGAAATTCACCACGGAAGGGATAACGAGCGGCTAGGTCCGTGTAAGATTGATTATAAGATCGGCAAGGGCTCCGCGTCAAACTCGTCACACAGATATGTATATGAAACAGTAAGGGAGCCCTTCTGACGACGATGACGACGACGATGATGTTGATGATGAAAGGGTATACCGTAGAATATGACATCGTGCAGAAATACTAGTATATAATATTGTATATGTGGGGTTGAAAAACGTCACCGTGTCACGTCAAAACCCGGGCACGTCGGCAGTTTCGAAATATGGTCACTTGTCAAAGTGGCACACAGACCATAAGGGACGATGAACGTGCTGGTAATAAATTAATATTTTAAGCATATATACATTGTTGACGTGTTCGATGACTACGAAGCGATATAGATCCAGGTAATTGTATAACGATCATTCAAATTCAAAATTATCTAAAAAAAAAATGTTCTAAAATACAACAATGATATTATTATTTAATCATTTTAATCCTTTGTCGTTTGGACTATTCTATATAATATTATGAAGTGTAAAATGATATTCTTTTAAATAGAAAGAAGTTTTTCTTATCATAAATTAGTTCGCAAACACGTAATAACAAATTGAATCGTATTTTCGACATTGAATCTTTCAAACTATTTTTAACAGAACATAAATAAATTAAACCGATTAAATAAATAAAGACGATTAAATTGTAGTAATAAACATCAAAATAATTACAGTACTCATAATATTAATTTTCATTACACGGATAAAATCATCGCGAACGACGACAGAATTTTTATTCAATTCTATGAGAACGAAAAGTACACGACAATGAATAATAGTCTTGAGATATTTTTTTAATAAAAAAAATATATATTTATATTTATTTATTTATTAATATACGAATCGATCGACCGGTATCGTATTATTAAAATGAACCAATAATAATGATAACATTGCGATGAGAAAATTTACAATTAATGAATGCACTAAGCAAGTACATTTTTTTCCTGAGTTTAATGTATTGAAAACAAAGGCAAAAGTTGAATTGAACGCATATATAATTAATAAACTTTTCCTACTATTGTCGATTATTATTTAAAATATATATATGAGTGCTGATGGAATACATCAACCTTTTCCGTATAAAAATATGTTTTTCTATGTTAAAAATTATTATTAATACAAAGAATTTTTAAAATAATTATAATTTTAAATAAGAAAAATATTTGTAATTATATCAATTGAATGTCTCAGCAATATGAAAAATTGTTTCAATCTAAAACTATAATGTTTAAAAACTCGTTTACTATTATGTGAAGAAAAAAAATTAAGAGGGATCCACACGTCGAATGACGAATGAATCGCAATATATTTTTCGGCTTCATTGATGGTTGTATCGTGTTTGTTTACAAGAGATTCCGAGAGCTTATTAGTTATATTTTGTTTGTTAACCGAGTTAAGAAGACATTAAGGGGAAAATTTCGTTAATAGATTCGACGGGGTATTCCCCGTGTTTTAAAACAAAAATAAACAAACAAATGACAACAACAAAAACAAAAAAAAAATGTGATTCATTATGGTGAAAAATACGTATATTATAATATTATATACATATGTATGTATGTGAATACGTTTCGAGTATGTGAAATTCACAGAAAAACATGTCGGAAAAAACGTAGTCGGTGATTCGTTACTTTAGAAATTTGCCAAAAAAATCTCAACAATGTCTTTAAAAAAATAACGAAAAAAAAGTATATATGTATATAAATAAAAACTAGTATATAAATAGGATATAAGGTTAACCGACATTTCATCTAGAATAAAATAAAAACAACCCAAAGGATGTTATTAGTATATATAATATATATTTCGTTAATTATTCAATATACTAAATATTGATCCAATATCTGATTACTGTGTATTCAGTTGATGAATAATTTATATAGATTTAAATTAAGAATTATTTAAAAATTCTAATATATTATATGTAGGCTATTTTTTATAAACCTAATATTGACAATAATAATTATTTGTTTTATATGACATTATATCATGTATTGACTAATATCTGAATAACTTCTTCAAATTGTAAATTTTTCTTACGAAAACCATGGTTCAGTTTGAGAAACTAATCGCATTCTTCGTAAATTTTACATTCAACATAATCGTCCATTAGAGAAATTAATTCGTATAATCATGAATTAATTGTGCATCAATTTTAATCCACAGCATAATAGTATTAAATAAAACCCAAATGAGTCCATTCATTATGGTGCTCGTCAATTGGGACTGTGTCCATTCTCTTTATAAAAGATTTGGGTTTGGAGGCTTATAAAATTCAACTCGTGCAAGAATTGAAGCCGTACGACTACCGGAATGTTATACATGTGATGAATAGGTTCAAAACAAAGTTTTTGATGAAAACGGTCATGAAAATGATCATGCAATTTAACACCACTGGACTATTTTATCTAGGACTCTGTAACGTCTCTGAGCTACGTTGATAAACCATAAACAATTGACACCTCTGAAGTCAATATTTGTTATGTTATCATTGACATCAATTGCTGCAAAAAATGATTGAAAATTGGACTTCCTGTTTAGACTTCCTTCGATACAAACGAGGTAGCCACATGCCGGAAATCATATAATATTCAAGTTAAAATGGCATAAAATTATTTTTCGAATAAAGTCAGATAACACCATTGAAAGTTATATTATATATACTTATAAAAAAAAACACCATATATAATGGATTTTTTTTCACATGTATTATCGATATTCTATAGATATATATGTAAGGACAAATAGAGATCTAACGTCGAAGTACACGCGATCGGAATCGAATCTATCCCTTATCGAGAGACTCTAGTCTCAGCGATGGTAAAACGTCGGCAGGGGGTCGTCGCCAGCGGTGATAAAACGGATTTACCTGGCTAATTTCTAAACAAAGGAATGCCACGGCATAAGGATGCCAGAAAGCGCCAGCGACAGATTAGAATGGGGGGAAGCGAGCACGATTTTGTATGCGATAAGGTGGTGCCACGGCGACGGCGCCAACCGAAAAAACGCAACATCACCCATCACCGTACACCGTCAAGTTTACGGATGCAACAACAATAAACAATAAAATACCTGCATATTGGAACACTTGCCGTGATGCAACCGTACGGGTGGGGCACAAGTATAAAATAAAAAATATTTGAAAAAAAAATAGTATTATTCATTACCGAGGAGAGCCGAGAATACTTTTAATAGTAATATCAAATCTATACTATTAACTATTAATAATAGTATAGTATGATTGTATGTATGATATATTTAATATAACTCTAGATAATAAATTTTATATAAATTTATTAAAAAATATTTTTTAAGTTGTAGAATTATTCATCTTGAGGTGAGATATTTGACGTTTAGAAATGATGATTACTAAATTATTTTTATTTTTTTTATTATTTAATGCATATATATATATATATATACATGTGTATGTGTGTGTGTGTGTGTGTGTTCTAGTTTAAAATTAATCCAATATATATAGATATGAAATGCTATCTAAAATATGTCACAACTGAATGGTTTTATATTTTAGGATATTAATCATTATATTAACCACTATTAATATTTCAATAAAAAAAATTAAAATTAAATTATTAAATTGTAAACATTTTTAATATATATAAAATTATAAATAGCTATCAAATCAATAAATGTTAATAAACATCACTATTATGAATAAAATTTACACGATTTATAAATACATATATTAATATATTATATCAAGAAATTCCATTTATCGTTTTATAATTATTCAAATATAAAGAATAATTAATAATTGGGAAATAGCACGCACGTCACTGTCCTAATTATGACAATAAATCCGGATTCAAGAAACGAGACGCAATCAATATCGTGTTGTGATATACTATTCGGATGTTGCGTAGGCGCCAGGGGTAATAAATTACCGTTGAACAACAACCCCCGTCGTAAAACGGAGACGAGTTTTTTTTCTTTTTCATATGATATGTGTATGCGACGCGTTTCCAAGAAAATGACGAGAATAATACCGACGGTATTATTCTCGAGACATCGATGTTCGATATCCGACATTTTTATGAATCAATTGTAAATATATCTCGGAAAAATCGAATATATATAATATTATATATATATGTAATTCATAATCAATGTTGTTTGATATAAATAATATCATAAATTGAATTTATTTATTCTAATATATTGTATAACATATATTGTATAATCAATAGTTAAATATTTTAGTATTGAGGTCGTTTATTCGAGTTTTAAATCATGTATATATATTCTACGTCTAATATATTTAATAAAATAATAAAAATGTTCTTTTTAATTAAAGATTTTTATAAACTATGAAAATTGATTATATTATTTAATATTAATTTTTATCGGAACTAAATATATACAGATCAATTCTTTTTTTTTATTTTATTGTAAATTAAATGATAGTACAAAGTGTTAAAAATATTTGGATATCAATTAGATTGTTTTCAAATATGAATGATAAAATGTTAAAAAAAAAACTATTTATGTCAAATATTCATGTTTACAATAATTTAGACGAATATGTCAGATGTTACTAAAGTATTATTGCTACTTTTATACGAATGTTTCGTTTTCAGTTCTATGTCATCTGAAACTAACATTTGGAAACGTTCAATTTTCACACAAAAACATCTAATGATAAATTATCATATCCACTGTCGAACACTTAAGGGTCGCATACCATAAATAAAACGTTTTGCCATTTCAGTCTAGGATAGAAAATTAAGAGGCGTAATTCGATACTTTCCATTTGACTAGTTTGGGTTCATATATATATATATACGAATTGTGATCGTGTTATGTCAAAAGATGCGAGCTGTCCGATGGTTGCCTATGAATAGATTTATTAGGTTTTTCTGACGTAATTTGACACATCATTTACAACTAGTATTTTCTTTTAAGTTACTAATTTTTTTTTTCAGAAATCGGATATTTTTATATATCAATAAAAAATACATTGAAATCTGAATCTGTGATATATATATATATATATATATATATATATATATATATATATATATATATATATAGTTAATAAAAAAAATACAATTTAATAATATTTAAGCAATTAGATGTTAAAATTTTAAAAAGATTTACATGTTGAACACACGTGTTTAATATTTATATATATATATATATATATATATATATATATATATATATATATATATATATATATATATATATATATATATATATATATATATATATATATATATATATATATATATATATATATATATATATATATATATATATATATATATATATATATATATATATATATATGTATATAATAGATGAAAAGTCGCACTTAATCATCCACCACCAACACGAAACATCGTCCTAATAAATAATCGAAATTTTTACAATTTTTTTTTTGGACGACGAAGAAGTTCCACGGCGTGGGTTTCGTGAACGCGGAAACACGACAAATTTATCGGAAATATTTATATATATATATATATATATATATATATATATATATATATATATTTTTTTTTTTTGAAAAACCCAAAACGACCGTACAATATTTTACACGTGCTACAATAACAGCTAACGATGTTTTCTGGTTAACGATTCGTTATTATACATCTAGTTCATCGAGTGCCAAGGGGATGTCCCTAGGGAAACAAGGGAACTGCCTTTTCCTCGTAATGGATTCGCCAAAACTACATAATGGTTGTGGTAGAAAGCAATAGTGGCAACAGTGGAAATAGTAATATTGATGATAATCATAGTTCACATCTGTTATTTTGCGCAGTGTGACAAGCACTTTTGTCGCTTAAAATCCGAGCGAGGACTCGTATTATTATACCGACCTGTTGAATTTCATTTCAGTATCAAAATCAAGATTAAATATCTAGAAAACATACCATCTTTCATCATGATATTATATTATATATGTGATAATATCAAAAGAAATATTAACAGTATTAAAACTTATAGATAGAAATTTATTGTAAGTTGTAGAAACGTCTACATATTTTTATTATTCAAAGAGGCCTTCACGAGAAAACGTTACTGAAAAGCGGCCTTTACAAGTTAAAAAAATTCCCCACACTTGATCCAAACAATTAAATATGTAATTAATTGACTTGAATAACTTTGAATTTTTCAATTAAAATACCCCGAAAATCGCATAATTAAAGTTTTATTACTATTTTTTTTAGAACTAATCAATAATATCTTATTAAAACTATCATTATTTTGAAACAATTCGTCAACTATCAATATCAAAGTGAACTAGATAAATAGAAGAAATGCGCGAAGCACTTAAAAATTCCGTGTAAAAATGAAAAAAATAAATATAAAACTTAAATCGCATAAAACGAGATTCGTGTATGTGTGTGTGTGTGTGTATGTATTTATGCTTTAAAAACGTCGAAAATTCGATATTTCGCGTTGGCATATGTCGCGAACGGTTACCGTTTTCAATATAAGTATTTTCGTGCGAAATATTCGAAATATCGCCGGTTAAACGAAACATTTGTGGGCGTTTCGCATTTACCGGCCGACGATGCGAAGTGTTGAGAAATGAGTCCCGGTTATTATAACGAGTAGGATGCTCAACCGTCGGGACGACACATTCTAATAATAAAATGTTCCCGAAGACGTTTTCATGTGACAATCTAATCTCTCCGCAGTACCATAAACATAATTGCCAAGAGAAAACGTGTAAATAATGAACGTACGCCACTGATTTACAGGCCCGGCGTCTAACTCGAATATTTAACCGGAACCGGCATAATGAACGATTTTTCGTTTTTGGTAAATATCACATTTTTCGATGACATATATATATATATATATATATATATATATATATATATATATATATATATATATGAATTAAATATTGTTTCACATAAATTGTAAATAATTGTCTAAATAAAATTGATGTCGATTATGAATGACGTGATTGCGATTGTCAGTTTAATAAATTCGTTTATCGACAAAATAAATTATTATAATAAATATATGTTTAAATTAAATGTAATAAAAATTCCCAAAAGAATTAGATCAACGTTTCAAATTTTAAAAGAAAAAAACCTTGACCCAAATAGATTTATTAAATAATAATAATATTATGTTATAGTTAAAAGATATCAAAGCTAGCGATATTAAATTTTTCTAGTATGAAAAAATATTTAATTATTCGGTCAATTATATGAAAAGATGGTCAATGAAAAAATACATTTTGGATCATATTGGTAATTAATTCATTTTAATTAAATATTAACCGATATAAAATAAGAAGAATCTAATATAGTGAAAATGCATAAAAATTTATGTAAAGAAATAAACATAATAACATCATTATGAATAAATTTGATATTTATTTGAAATAAAATAATTTTTATACATATATAATATTTAAAAAAAAAATATTATTAATAAAAGTAATTAAACTCATAGATTTTATAATAGATTAATTTTAATTTAATAACACAAAATTTTGTACCACGGTAAAATTTATGACAAATTATTAAAACATTACATATTTTGTATTTTTTTTAAATCATACGACATATATTCGTAAATATTAGCTATAAAATTAAAATAGATTTCAAAATTATTCGACGAAAGAAAAACGGTCGATAATATTAGTTATATACGATTGTTGTGACAACGCATGCTATTAATTTTTTATACATCATATACATATTATATATATATATATAAATATATATATATATATATATATATATATATATATATATATATATATATATATATATATATATATATATATTATCCGACACGACAAATGTACATCGCAAAAATGTTAACTCGAAACATTATTCCGAACGAAATATGAAAATGTCGAGAAATGAACCGCAATAAATATTTCAATGCTTTATGACGTACCGTCTGCTTTTATGACGGTAAATCAGTCGACGCATTAAATTCGCATTTTTAACTGCGACACGAGCACGACTAACGTTCATATTTAACTGAAACGGTTAAAATTTTCAATCGACGTAACGTAATAATAATACATGATGATGAACGCGCGCGCTTTTACGCCGTTTCAACGGTTAAAAATTCACGATTGATCGAATCATCATCATTATTATTATTATTATTATTATTATTATTATTATTTAATAAAAATAAATAAATGTCTCGAATGATGTTGTGAAATATGTCGAGATTTTTAAATTGTTTATTAATGAATTAAATCGATGGCAGGACAGTTTAAACGAAACGTTAATTTTGAATAAATATAAATAATCTTTGAAAGATGAGCGTAAAATTGATGAGTCAATCGTGTAAAAATAATTGATTTTTATTATTTTTTAATAAGAGATATTTTTCTAAATAAGGGTATAAAAATATATATTTTGATAGAAATTAATTATTATAATTAAAACAATTTTTTCGGCTATAAGAATTTTTTCAATGATTTTAATATCTTTACATGCAATTTTTAGCTTTAAAGGTAATAATTATTATTTTTAATTAATTAGAAAAAAACTGTAATAAATATTTTTTATATTATAAGAGTACCCTTCAAATCTTAGTGCTCTTGACAATATCCCGTTGCCAATATTTTTCCAACAATTTTGAGTATATAAAAAACTATTTAAAATAAATATAAATCGTAAATGATATTTGTGATCTATTTTTTTCAACAGTTTCAGAATTAGCACTACTGATTTATTTTAATGATATAAATTTAATATACGCTCGAACATTTCTATTTCGATATCAAAGGTTTAGTTTTCTTTTAAATAATACGGCGGATTAAAGAAGATTAAAGACTTTATTTTTTTTCAAGTGATGAATATTCGCAGATATCACGAATGAATATTATTAAGTCTTGACAAAAGATTTTTAAAGATACATAAATATCTATACTTAAAACAATAAATAAATATTCTTTGTCTGTTTATTGCGGCCATTGTGTTACAATGTCGTGCCAAACTAATTTATATATATATATATATATATATATATATATATATATATATATATATATATATATATATATATATATATATTTATGACATTAAAATTTTCACGAAATATGAAAATTTTCATATTCGTTAATTTGAATCGAACATTGAAAATATCAAAAATTATATTTCGCTATGAACATTAATTAAACGCAAAACCGTAACAACATATTTTCACCGCGACTTATTTATTATTGTAATAATTCGCGCAATTAACACACGATACGCATAAATTAAACGCTCGGTATCCGAGTTATTTATTACGATCGCTACTGATGAATTCGAATCTAAAAAATAAAATAAATATATATATATATATATATATATATATATATATATATATATATATATATATATATATATATATATTCGTTTTTGGACGAGTATCAAGCGAAATCGTCGTAAGGCGGAATAATAAGCGCGCGAGCTCGCGGTAACGGATGAAAGGGAAAATCGTCGTAAAAGCGTGCACAAAACACGCACACTGGTCGCGATTACAGACGGTTATTGTGTCGTCGAAGCGATAATTTAGACGTTATGTTAAATTAATTTGATACGTGGACGTTTAACTTCTGTAAAACAGCGCGCGTACAAAATTCGGTAGGCGAAACGAGCACGTGCTCGAAAACCGTCGCCGACATTTGTAAGACATCGCTTCTCTTGTTTAACATTGATATATACATATAAATATATTTCATATATATTTGTGTGTATGTGCATATATACATATATATATATATATATATATATATATATATATATATATATATATATATATAATGAAAAAAATATCTGGGGTACTATTATTGGAATGTGTGTGAAAAAAAAATTCATTTTAATGATTGAAAAATTTAGAAAATATTTTAAATTAATCATTTATCTGAAAATAATAACAATGAAAAATTTGCAGTATAGTATTTCCTAATATGAGAAAGTTTCAGAATATTTTATATATTTTTCAATTTAATATTAACTCGGTATTAACATCTTTTTCAGAAATATTAAATAAAATTTTAATTCAGAGATGAATTTAAAACGAAATAAAATTTTTCATAATTTTAATAATTATTGTATTGATGATAAATAAAATAGAATAATATTTTTATATAGATATATACTAATCAATTATAAATACTGTTAAAATTTATATTATTGATTAGAATATAAAATAATTTTTATATATAAATAACCATTGAAAGAATATTTCATAAATTTAAATTTATATATTTTATTTTCTAAATAAAGACTACAAATTTTAAAATAATCGAGTCGTTTAATCTACAATCAACTTACATTTCAAAATGATTTGACATACTATATATTTCAATTTAAAACATAAATGATAAAGTTAATAATTATAATTAAAACATTTAATTAATTATCACATAATGTACATATAAATTGCAACTAAACGAATTCAACCGTACTAACATTTAAATATATCAAATGAACGATATTATAATTTTTATAATTAAATAAATAAATTTATATTAGCGATAAATATTTAAATCGCAAATCGTCAGTAATTACGTTGAAATTTTCATCGGCTAATAACTGTTAATTTACAAGGATTATATATCATATAATATAGACGTAAAACGGCATAAATCAAATGAAATGGTATGCTCAAATTGAGCTCGCGAGCGCGTGAATGAATAAATAACGCGCTCGGTCGCGCACCAATTTATCGCCATATTTTTCAGCTGAAAATAACGTTTTATATATTCAGTGCCGTATACATATACATATATATATATATATATATATATATATATATATATATATATTATAGTTGAAAATTAGTAGATGGGCGGTGTTGGACAGATGTCGGCGAATAATTGGGTGTGCCTCGTTGAAAAATATAAGTGTTGTGCCATAGTGTTCTCTAACATGACACGTGAAACCATGCCAAAACTTTTACCGGCTAATTCCTTCATGCCAACAGACCAACTCGTCGATTAATCCTCGACGATGTCTACTAAACAAGAATAAATAATAATAATAAAAAAAAATATATATATATATATATAAATATATATGTCTTTGAAACCATTGACGATATGCGTATTTTTAATTGTTGGCGTATGAATGTTTCAGATGTCATATAGAACGATTCGTAGTTAGAATCGATACGTTTTTAATATATATATATTATATATTCTGTATAATTTTTATTTAATCGATCTATTTTAAAATTGTCGAATAATAATATAAATCTGCGAGAGTTGTATGATTTATCGGTATGCGATTGTTTAATTTAATTATAAATGTTGTCATTATAATATTAATTAAAACGATGATGTTTATATTACAATATAAAATTGTGACGATATATTTATTATGAAAGATTTGTATAATATTTTAGTATAAAATTATTGAGTAGATCATATAAAAAAATATATTGATATTTTAATATATAAAACGATAAAATATCTAAATTATCAAATTAAATAATAATAATAATAATGCAGAATATATAATAATATGTAGAGTTGACGTTTAGAATATATAAAATATGAAATAAAGCTGCGAAATAAAGGTTTATCTGACTACTATTTTTTATAATTATATATTACATAAATTATAATTATAATATAGTGAATAAAAAAAAACTTTAATTAAACCAATAAGAAAACTTGAATGAGAGATTCAGAAGCCCGTAACGATCTGTAGCGCCATCGTTTACTTGTTATATATATATATATATCGGTAATTTAGCAAATAATTTATATTAGTTAAATAAGTTTTTTTCATATATATACATACATACATATATATTCTGCATAACCGTGCACAATTATTTTTTTTTCGTCTCATTTTACAAGCACGATATCGTAAAAAGATACACGTTGTAGATAGCGCGGTAAAACAGAAATATTTAAACGTTCAGTTAGAAGTAAGGGGAGCTCAAGCCGCGGTACCGAATAAACAAAGATCTCGATGCAAATTATCGCTGTAAGACACAAATGACGCACACGGAATGCCCATAATTCATAGGGACCTTATCGGGCGAGAGGCGCATGAGAGTGCAAGGGAATTCTGGTTCTTTATAATTATGACAGACTAAAAAACAAATTCGAATTTAGTTAAAACACAGCATCCGAAATAGAAAGTAACAAATGTTAAATTTTTTTCTATTTCTCCGACCAATATTAGGGTAACCATATTCAATCTTGGATTTAATACAATTTCAATGAATCAAATTATAATATATAAAAGTTTTAAAATATAAAATGATGAATTATTGATGATAAAACATGAACGATATACAAAACGTATATATTTAAAAAAAAAACTAAAACTTAATGTATGTCAGTTGTGTGGGACGTTTTACATATTTTCATACGTGCAAGCCAATATAAATTATAATTTTATATAATAGGATTTATTTTTTACAAGAGCATATATTTTTTTCTAATATATTAAAACGGATCTATGTTAAAATAATGAAATAAAAACAGATTTTTTTTAAAATATAATTTAATATATTTACCTTGTGCGTTAGATTAATAGAAGTACACATGTTAAAAATAAACATATCAGATTATACTGAAATTAATTTATGTAATAATTAAAAAGAAAATTACAAAAAAAAAACAAATGAAAAATAATAAATTGTAATTAATTTAAATAATGATTATAGAATAAAATATTAATATTTAAAATCGTATATTTATATATAATTATGGTGATAAAAATTATTGTTTTGTTGCGTTAAGAATTTACAATATCATTACTAAAATGTGGCCACCCGACTCATTAAATAGTGGAAGACGAGAAGGTGCGTCACTTTTTTAAACTCCATATATTTTTGAGTGGCAAAAAAAAAAAAAAACGGGGCACCGTTTAAAATATGAGATTCTCGAGTGGAGGGGGACGTTATAAAGAAAGAAAAATAAATAAATAAATAAACGTCCCCGTTTATAAACAACGAAAATTATGGGGAATCCGTGGGATTTCACGGTTTGTTTATGTCAAGTCGACAGTGTTATGCGGCACTAATGAGCCGGGAAGAAACGCGAGCTGGAAACGCGAGATGCGACAATTGCCACCAACTATGCGGTGCGATCAATCACTCCACGAAACAAACTCTATCCGAAGAAGAAGAAGAAGAAGAAGAAGAAGAAGAGGAAGAAGAAGACGTTACACTTGTACAGACGGACAAGAAGACACTATTTATAATCGATGCACGTGTATGCGTGTTCGCGTATTCGGTAACGCGTCGTTCGGCCGCACTAATCGGTCAAGATTAATGACGTGAAATCGTTCGGAAAATCGTACGACCAATGCTAAGTATGAAATAAAACGATACGAAAATGTAACGCGTTTATAAATAAGAAACGTTTGAATTGACGATTTACATACATATATATATATATATATATATATATATATATATATGTGTGTGTGTGTGTGTGTGTGTGTGTGTGTGTGTGTGTTAAAATGAAAGAATTTGTTAATTTAATTAATTAGATCGATGATTTTAGTGCGAAAACTATGAAACGTTAGATGGATAAGAATAATACAATATTAGGAGACGAAAATATTCATTATCAGTATTGATAATATTAATTCATTGGATTAATTATTTTTCAGAACACATTTTCACACTCTTTCTGTATAATAATATGAAGTATAAAATAACTTTTTTTTTTTTTGAATAGAGAGATAAGATTTTCTAATTTAAAATTAGTTCGAAATATTTTCGGGCATTGAAACTGAACTTTTTCGGTTCAAACGTGACAATCTTGGAATAAGAATAAATAAAATTAAAATTTTTAATCCTTATAAACGATAAAATAATTGTGTAGATCAATATAATGTTTTTTTTTTAAATCTTGTTCAATAAATCCAATAAAACCATTAAAGAGCAGAAATATATAAAATTTTAAAATATGAAAACTTTATACATTAAATTGTATGTATAATAATTTTAAGTCAGAAGTAAGAAATTCACCAAAAAAAAAAAAAAAAAAAAACACCGCAAAACGTCTTCAAATGCAAACGGTTAATTTTCAGTATTAATAAAATATATACGAGACTATGTAAATAATTATTTTAAACATATTAAGAAACATCGTCTTAAATAATATGCGGTTCACCGTTAAAGTTCAAAATTTCACTTTCAACGAGCGCCGATAATAAGTTCTATCGTTCGTGTCACTCTTATTGAAACTCAAAAGAACAAGTGTAAAACGATTTTAGTCGTGTTTTAGTGTTGCAATTTAATTTACTATGTCATGTTGTTGCGAATATATTATTTTTCAATGGAAAATAAATATAGAAATTAATAGTGAAACAGATGCGGAATGAAATATTCATGAATATTCGCAACGGATAGAAATGTCGTTGAATTTGCGAAAAGTTTTTAGTATAAAACAACTACAACATTTTTTTTTTATTATCTACTTAATATGCATGTTAGCGATATTACATTAATAATGTGCGATGTAACAAATTTTATAATAATTATCATTGATTCAAAAGTAAGAATACACGTCGTATGATGTGGTTAATTGAAAATTATTTTAAATTTGTAGCATTATATAGACGATGTGAAAAAGAATGAAATAAAAACATTAAAGACGGTGAAAGTGGCGGCGACTGTTTGACGCCACCGGTGCAACAACGATTTTGGCTAGTGAATAATAGGATAAATATTTTGGGGTGCCACTGCGACTTTCTTCGGACGGAGCGAGCAACAAGGCGCCGGACCCACCCTTCTTACATTTTCCGCTTCAACCCCTTTTCTAGCTTTTTTTTCCTCGTTTTTTGGCATTTTCGGCCTTCTAACCCTTATTTCTAGGGGGGCGGGGGCGGAGGCGGAATACGGCTCCTATCCGGTTTTGTGCGGGATTGGCTTTAATAGGGCAAGACTGGCGCCATATTCGGCGGCCAAACGACGCATTAGCCCGGCCATAATTCGACAAAATGGACAAACGGGCCAAATATCAACCATTGCCAAACTTCGACGGTCCGGAAAATTCTGAACGCTTTTATAACGCGATTTGCGCGAATCGAGACTAAAAACCGCGAAACGATCTCAATTCCACTCGGTGTATCTATCTACTACTAAGTTATGGATTTAAAGTATGCTATATATTTTTAATTTGGGGACTTGTGAACCCCAAAAAGGTGATCCGTTCTAGGATAAAGCAAGCTAGAACGCAATTCATAGCCATGAAAAAGTTTTTTAAATGTTACGTCTTTCGCATTCTTCTATATAATACTGAAACATTCAAGATATTGTGCTACCGGAGAATACTAAGAATAACTTGGAACTGCAAATTATCAACAAATAAGGATGTTTTAGATAAATTTAAAAAAAAATAGAAATACTGAAAATTTTTGAAGTGAGCAAAATGCAATATTTCGGCCACATCTTGAGAAATGACAAATATAGACTTCTTCCGATAATTTTTGAAGAAAAATTCAGATCAATAGGAAGATTTCAAAACGTTTATCGAAAGTTTCGTTAAACGTATGAATCGACAACTTTATTGAGGAAACGACATGAAAAAGAAAATATATTTTTTTCTATCGATTATAAATTGATGTTATTTTATAAGAATTGAATAAATTTATATAACATTATATGCTAGATAAATTTAAATAAAATAGAGAAAAAAAAATAGAATCCTTCCGACAAGCTTAATGGTCGCTAGACCAGATCAACGCCCACGAGGTACGTTTGAAAAGAAAACGTATACTTATACATTTATACCTGAGTTTATTACGATATCGATCAAACTAAACTCGAAGATAATTATTGAAAACGTCAATTTGGCCCAACCCCGGGTTCACACGTCGACCGTGAGGAAGGACCGATAAAAATCACAAAACCACAACACGTTAACACGTACAAGTATCGGGTGGTGAAGAAAAAATAAAAGACGGATGAGATGATGAAAAAAAAATGAGAAGAAGTCAATCGCTTAACTCGAAGATCGATGATGTCAATCATCATCACGATAACTTTTTAATACGTAACACAATACGTAATATCGCAATATTAAAAAAAAGACTATCTCGAAAATTAATTATGAACGATAATAGGTTTGGACATTTGTATAAATCAAAATTGTACGCTATATCGTGACGTTATTCATGTCAAAGTGCGTTATATATGCAATACTGTGAAGCACATACTTAATATCCATTAACGACGATTTGTTGTGATAAAAAGAAAACAAATCTCGACGCTTCCGTTCATTAAAATGATGCATGGTCGTTAAACGTGTTGCGCTGACCAAAAACAATATATTAATTAGGGCAAAAACGGCGAGGGAACCCAGAACAAAAAAAAAAGGAGAAAAAAAAGAAGAAGAAAGAAATACGGTCGTAAAGTGAAGAGACCACGAAATAAAGAAGACATTTGTGGCCCTCTTGTGTTTGTTTGGCCTTATCATGGGAAAATGATTAATATTTCCACTTGGCTCTTTTGTTTACAAACAGCCAATTTAAGGGAGATGATGAGGGGCGAAGCGAGGGGGGAGCAATCAATGGGTGCTTGTGAAAAAAAAATGTAAAATAATAATTAACAATGTAAAAAAAACCGTTTTCTTCGAATATATTAAAAAGATCGTATTTTTATAATCCGAATATGAAACAATACAAAGATTTGAATCAAAGATATAATGAAGTAATAATAATAATAATATAAAATTAAATAATTTATCGGAATTGTACTCATTAAAATTTTGAATAAAATTATAACTCGAAATTATTTAAGGGTTGTAAATCGAAATGTATATATATATATATATATATATATATATATATATATATATATATATAATAAATTAAACCGTGTGACGTTTATATTGTTGATGTAATTCATGTCGAATTCAAACATTTCGCTTATAAAAAATCAACGTTAAAAAGTAGCGTGAAAACGACGCATAAATTAGTTTATCTTCGGAAAAATCGTCATGTCTATACGAACGAGTCGAAAAATAAATTAATAATTATCGTCGATAGTTGTAAATTTCGATACGACTAGCGACGGACGTGAATCGAACGATTTTGATTATCAACGAAAATGATGCGTTAAAATAAAATAAAAATAATTGGAGATAAAAAAAAATAGTGATTTTAGTCGATTCATGGCGTTTCGAGTTTAATTAAAAATCAGATTGAAATTTTATCGATGATTACAAAAAAAAAAGATCAATAATATATAGATTAAATAATTTCCGTAAAAGCAAAGATTGCAAAAAAAAACGCGTTCTCGCTGAAAAATAATTAATCATATTTTTTTTTTGCATAAATAATTATGAAGTCAAAACATCTAAATTAGTTTGACATGGATAAAATTAAAATTTACAAGAGATAAAAAATATATTATGAATAAATAATTGACTATAATTATCTAGAATAAGTCGTTTTTTTTTATAGAATAAAATTATATTATTATTCATATATAAAAATTTCAAAACTCAGTTTTGAAATCTGTTGCTAACTATAAAAGCACATTAACAGCAATCTATAGCCTTTGTAGTATATATATATATATATATATATATATATATATATATATATATATATATATATATATATATATAAGCAAGTATAGTGATATAATTATAATAGATTATGTCAAATAATGTTCGTATATAACGTTAATAAAATAAATATATAATTTCATCGATCCGGTTATTGAAGTTAGATAATGTAAACATAGTTACAACACGAATAAGCTATCAATTTCTATGCTACCAATCTATAGATGGCATTGTAATTTCAACACTCGATTGGCTATGTAAATATTGAATATCATAATTTAATTTAGTCGTGGTCAATTATATATATTAAAATAATATAATTATAAATGTATTTTTTTTAAATTAAAACTGAGAACGTGTTCACACACATGTGCAAGTTCAAAAAGGAGGAATAAGATAATATTTGTTTGTTTATCTACGAAGGCATAAAGTGGAGAGGCCATAAAGGAGGCTCATACAATCGCCCGAGGGAAAAAAGCACAGCGAAGAGGTCGGTCGCCCACGGACCTCTGTTGTTCGAATGAGCAAGAGGGAAAAAGTATGTGTGTGTGTGTGTGAGAGAGAGAGAGAGATAGAGGAAAAGGAAAAACAAAAGGGAAGACAGAGTCGAATTAGAGTATTGAAAGGCCGCAAAGGGTCCACCGTGACACGGAACACATCCTGGGGCCGATCCTCGATAGGTCCTATCTTTCTCTTTCACACACACACACACACACACACACACTAAATTAATTGCTCAATCAAACAATCAATTCAAACTCCGACAACGGCCTAAGTGGACGAGACAAGCACCGCCGAAAACGTATAAAAATCCATCGGAACAAATGAAAAAAAATATATAGAAATACGCCGCTATATGGGGTCGATGGGTAGGCGGAATGGGCGGATGAGCTAAGAAAACACGAATAAAAAGTTAAATAAAATAAACTACCGACTCGATTAAAGGAAAAGCGCCGAAAACGACAACCGTTTATTTTTTAATTGCCGATCGCAACTATATAAGCTCACAAAAATTTTATGAGAGCTTATATATTGTTGCTTTTATTATTTATTTATTTATTTATTCATTCGTTCACGTAAGCTCAAGAGAGACTTTGTAATGTGTAATTTTATTTCCACCTATGGTTTCGTCGTATATCATGCAATAAAAGCGAAAATGTAAACGCGTCTTAATATAATTAATTTAATGCTTATTATTATTATTATAAAGCCGTTGTTACAAGACGCGTAAGTAGGAAATAAAATGGCGTTCTGTTATGAAAAATCGATAAGGAAGTTATTTGTTCGCCGTTCGAACGACGAAGGCTTTTTTTAATATAAATTTGATTTTATTACATTTAAAAGAGAAGGCCTTGACATTTCGAAAAAAAATAAAGCGTTCCATACTTTGATTCTATTAATAATATTTAAAGTCATATCATTACGCAATCGTACAATATGAAATGTAAAACTTTTTTTTTTAAGTTTGAATAAAAAGTTACTTTTTTTTAATTAACTAAAGTGTTGCTACGGTTAAAAATAAAGTTATAGGTGTCATGATAAATTAAAAGCTTCGATGTAGAATATAATCGTGTATAAATTTCCATAGGTAAAAGCAATGTTAACTGAACGAGAGAAAGAAAGAGAGAGAGGGGGGGGGAGAGAGAAAAAAAAATATGGCAGAAAAGTGTTATTCGCAAGCGAAAACCTTCCCCAATTGGCCGCAGTGGAATATTAAGTTGGTTGAGCAGTTCACGTGTTCCGAGGTCTTGCGGTGGCGCCGACCTGACCGAGGGTCAGACAGACCCCAATTAGACAGAGGCACGCCACCGGCGGTTCGCGGACCGCCCCCGAATCTCATTCGACACCCCTTCGTACGCCTTACCCCTCTCGGCCTATCCTATGTCCATGATTTATGGCCGAACCGACACTTCCTGTCTTGGTGTTCAAACGGCCGGGTACCCAAAAACGGGGGGAGGGTATCCGAAACAAAATGCCAGAGGCCCAAATGGGATCTGACCTTTTATGAAAGCAATAAAACCCTTAGGGTTTTGCGGTCGCGTACACAGAAACCTGTACGCACTCGGCGGTTTCCATATTGCGTAATTTCGTTCGACAATAATTACCTAGCGAGTTTTATTCCAATTTAAAACGATATAAGGTTAAGAGGGTGTGCACTCGTGTGAAACCCAATCGATTGCTATAATGTTCCAAAATTACAATTAACATTAAGTCATTCAAAAAATACTAATTATAAATATTCAATTTTAAGTGATAATTATTCATATTGCAACCGTTTAATTTATTGCAATAAATAATTAATAGTTTATACAATAATGTCATATCATGTATATTATGCATTTTTAAAATTCAAAATTGTAGTTAACTTTTTTCATTTGAGTCGTTTCGCAGCGTTATCGATGATTTTTTACTACAAACTTAAAATCATATTAACGTATAAAGCTTTCATATTTTAACATTTTATACACATCTCTGATATGTGGTAATTTTATATAGAATATATGAAATTTTATTAAAAAAACAATATAATGAGGTATATTAAATCTACACAATTGTCTTATCATTTCTTGTTTATAAGGATGAAAAATTTTAACATTAGTAATTCTTCTGGCAAGATTGTCAAATTTGATCTAAAAATAGTTTTAAAGTTTTAATATCGAAAATGTAGTTCGATTTATGATTAAATAATTGCAAATTAATTTATTAATATTATATGGAGTATGAGAATTCGAAATAAAGAAATTAACATAAATAATCATTGACACGTATCGAATTTTCGAATATCTAAATGGCGACCCAATTGCACTTCTCTAGTTAGTACAAAGGGTTAATTTTCTTCAACAAAATCAAATATTTTTATTTCCCTATGTATGTACTTTGTACAGAGCATTTTTTTTAAATATACATATCCTATATAATCGATTGTATATATATATAATAAAAAACATGTATATTAAATCCAAGTTACATAGCATATTTATGAATACACAACATCAACTTTCTAATTTTATATATGGCCAAGGATGTTTATCTGTCTGCAATATATGCGCAAGTGGAAAATTTCCTCCGCTTTTCCACTCGTCGAATATTCATTGCGGAACAACAACAAAAAATACAATGGACTATAGAATAATATTACTGTACACGTTTAATGATAAATTTGTAATCTAACAACGTTGATACTGGGCCAATTTATCAAGCGGTCCGGTCTCGTGGCATATTATGAACAACTCTAATTAAAGTACACGTGTATTGGAACTAACGAACCACACCTGTTTTTTCACGAATCACCGACATTACCGAATCCTATAATTATAAAACAGATGGGATTCTTAATTACCCCGCCGATGCCGGTGCTATTTCCGAAAAATTCTAGCCGTTTTATTATTTATCTATATATATATATATATATATATATATATATATATATATATATATATATATATATTTTTTTTTTAATAGTACTAATAGAACCCTAGGAAATTTTCATATTATCTCGTATAAATAATAGGTATCGGAGCGTTTAAAATTAAACAAATATTAACATTTAAATGGTATTTCGTTTTATCTTAAAGATAATCACGATAACGGATATAATTAATTTTCGCAATGGAAATTTAATAAAAGCTGCGGTCGGACCGCTTCACATAAACCACTCAATGCAAGGGTTTAAAAAAAAAAAAAATATATATATATATATATATATAATAATACGTATAAATTATAATTAATACTTACATATCTTTCTAGAAAATACTAAAACGGGGTTGTATTAATGTGAAAATTAAAATCATTGTCCCTACGGTAATGAAAAATATATTACTTATACAAAAAACGATATAAGATTATAATATATTAATAAATAAAGATGAATATGTATTTTCTTATTAAAAGATTAACGATTGTATTATAAAAAAACATTGATAACAAAATTATGACATTTATTACTAATTCACGTCCATTCATAGTTTGAATGGTTCGAAATGAAAGTTTGATTATAGGTAACAAATTGAATAATGGAAAAAAATCTATAATATTAATTCAATCATAAAATCATGAAAACGATGAGTAAGCATTTCGTCATACATACATTCATATATATATATATATATATATATATATATATATATATATATATATATATATATATATATATATAATAAATATACAAAAAAAAGTGGCAACAATACTGTCGAATGTCAATCGTTATGTCAACGTCGAAATAGTGATAAATAAAAAAAATACATATAAAATATAATAGAATAATAAAAAGAAATCGCTGTCGACAAAATAAATAACAGGCGATTGATGAGAAAAATCGCACAATGTCACGTCACAATTTTTATTTATTTATTTTTTAGTAAACGTCATAATTAATATTTGAATGACGTTTCGACAATGGCGAAATCAATTTGTGAAATTGTCAAATCCGATAAATTGAATAATACGCAGAGACGAAAGCCGTTTTAGATTATATAAAAAAATATTTATCGTAAAAATATGGGTTAATTTAAGTATATATAATTATAATTTTATTTATGAAAAAAAAATCTTTACCTTTAACATTAACAGTTCGCGATTTTCTTTAGCCATTTTTGCTAATATCGGATATCGACCCCGAGAAGCTGCCGTTATCCAAGCGTGGCTACGTTGATCCATCTGTAATAATACATTATTAATAAACAACGTTAACAACAATTATTATTATTATAATAACAAATTAAACTAGCATAATAAATAAATAAATAGACGAACGAAGTGTAGTTAATTGAATGTTTTGCCGCATTGATTGGATCAGCGTTCAAATTAAATTATTAGAATCCGTAAGTGGAAAAGTAAAATGAATAATCGATGAAAAAATTTATATAAAATGGAGACGATTTTAATACTATGAAACGGAACGCAATCGGTCGTTTTAAAAATAACGACAGTGTCCGGATTTATCGGAAGGCTTTTTATTTTTTTTATTTTTTATTCCCTGTGACAGGATTATAATTGTAGTTCAAACAAGAAAATATATATTTCCTCGGCGACGATACGATCTTTAATCATGTAAATTGGTAAATTTAGACCGGCCCACTTATTTGCATAATTAAAAAATACGTATAAGATATACCCCACGACGTACGTAAGTAAATAAATAGGAGTGAAGAATAGACGCGTATCACCGTCGCTACTATGATATACGACGCACGCGATAAAATTTACTGCTTTTTATTATTATTTTTATTATTATTATTATTA
>JANIJI010000018.1:647500-650000 GCA_024500535.1 Leptonema lineaticorne
TGAGGAGACAATAAAAATCAATTTGGACGTGGCGCTAAAGGGTCGAAATTCAAGACGAACCCTTTCTTTGTTCCTCTAAGGTTTTATTTCACTTTTCTTTCTATTTTTCTTCTTTTTTTTTTAATTAATAATTTTCGCTTTCGGTTCCATTAAGGGAATTTCTGTTTGTTTTTGTTGTACGTTTATTCGCTTCGTTTTATTTATTTGTGCGTGTGTGTTTTTTTTTTCATTTTTATTATTATTTTTGTTTTCGGGCCACAAACGAATAAATTGAACAATAAACATTAACCCTTCACGACCGGAAAACGCAGAGATAGCGAAGCGACCTCGGTGTGATCCATCACGTCCGGAGCAACAACAACGTTATAAAAATAAAATAAAATGAAATAAAATGCGATAAATACATTGATATTTATTAAAAATAATATATATATATATATATATATATATATATATATATATATAGATATTTTAATTTAATACAATATTTTAAAATTAATTTTTTTATATTTAATATTGAGAGGTTGAATAAAAAATTAATAATCATAATAAATTAAAATTCATTTTGTAAGAAATACATTTGAAGTTATAAATTTAATTACGTGAAAATATGTAAGACGCTATCGCAATATCACAAATATATATTTTGTAAAAATAAAAAATAATCCCGCATTAAAAATGTTGAAAATAATATCAATTCAAGGAATAAATTAAAACATTTTTTTTTAATTTACTTCGTTCACTTAAAAAATCGTATTAATGCAATATTATTTTTACTTAAGATATAATATTATAACTTATCCATTACAATATTATTAAAAATCAATTGAATTAAATAGAGCCAAGACAAATAAATTTTTCGTGTTATATCATTGGATTTTTAAAAGTGAAGTTATTTATTAATAATACAATTTTAATTACAGTAATGAATTACATATATATATATATTTTTTTTTTTTTTCATATTCTTAAATCATTCTTGTCACACATTATTGAGACAAAATAAGATATAAAAATAATATTTAAGAGTTTAAAAAAATAGAGTTCCGATATATATATATATATATATATATATATATATATATATATATATATATATATATATTATAAAATACCAAGATAACACATTGCCGGAAGGAAAGCGTGTATTTATATTATTTTTTTTTCTTCAATAAATAATACAAACAATTGATCCATGTAAACGTTATAAGACTAGAAATATGTTAGAATATCGTCATAATTCTGATGTTGGCACAGGTAAACCGGGTAGAAAAAGCCTGGAACGTTAAAACTGGCCCGCATGAGATATATAGAAGAATGTCAAACACGTCAAATTCACCGCGGGATACTTTAACGGACCAATGTTTAGAGAGAGGCTCGAATGGATCGAAATAAAATAAAATAAAAATAAAATGCACGCATATATATATATATATATAAATATTGAAAAACAAACAGACGAATAAGTTATGTCTTTTAAAATTATTGAAGCATTATTATTTATATGATAAATTTGACCGTTAATAATGTTATTAAAACGTTGTTGCTTTTTGGAAGTTAAACGCGACGTGAATTATGAGTGATGTAAATATATATATATATATATATATATATATATATATATATATATATAAATTATAAATGCACGTATTCGAGTCGCTTACAATATCCGTGATCATCGCGAGTTTTATTAATATTAGATAAAGATATTTATTTTTATTGTCGTTATTAAGATGAACCCTTTTAGTTGAATATGGGGTGCGCACGAGCCGCATGAGGTCCGCACTTATGACAACTCGAAATTGGTTGTATAACCGTTCGACTATCGTTCGAATGATGAGAACAGACAAACGTAAATGGTCGATGATTCGGTTGTTTTGAATTTGTAACAGGGTTATCGCTCTGTCGCATTATTTGTATGCGATTTATGAAATCTCGCATCTATACAAAATATTCAGCGATTTCTAAATAAGTGATGTGTATTCGTGATTGCGTTGTTTATTTGTGAGTTACTGACTTGAATTGAAAAATATGTTTAATACATATTTATATTAACACGTTCCCGCCGATGTGTACCACCGGTGGTCCGCACTAGACTGTTAAAAACCAAATATTGTAAGATTATATTTTAAGTTATGTAAAAGAAAAACAAATACGGCGAAAAACATGAAAATCGGTACCGTCGTGAACGTGTTAAATTTTTAGATCCGAATATGCATTATGGATCATAGTTTGCGTAATTTAATTCATTTACCCACATTGAACTGTTCATAATGCGAGCTGTCGTATATTATTTTATGAAATGATTTAATTTGAAATATAAAAAATACAACATTATGCCAAATGTTTCAGAAAAAAAATACCACTAAAGATTGGAAACAGAACTGGATGGATCAATCCCTTAAAAAAATTGACCACATATAGAGTTATTGCACCATTGATTTGATTTAATTTAAATAATTAATTTGTGTCTTATCATTGAGAATATATATAGAATTTC
>JANIJI010000018.1:655000-720000 GCA_024500535.1 Leptonema lineaticorne
TATATATATATATATATTTCAACATATTAAAGTATGGAAAAACGGTTAAGTCATGTGTAAAATTCTAAAGTTAAAAAAAATATATATATGAAAATAAAACCATTCGAATTAGTGAACGGTTAAATTCACTTAACTAATATACGTATATTTGCGATTTAAAATGTGACAAAGATATAGCGTGTTTAAAGAGAATTATACATATTAAATTATTATAATAATAATAATAGATTTATATTATCGATTTAATTAATTAATGTAATAGATTGATTAAATAATATTACAGCGATAATACCGATTGAACTTATGGTCAACTGTTTGCACGTAGATAAACTAACTTAACTACAAAGCTATAGCACACACACACACACACTTATATATATATATATATATATATATATATATATATATATATACATATAGAAATTATATACAATCAAATAATTGATTAATAATTTACTATATACACTCAAATCTAGTTTTATACGATTAAGTTTCAAATTATTTTGTTTTTCATTTTACACGAATTTCTGAATACTTTACACATTTTATACATTTCTCTAGAATTATTAGAAAAAATTTTGATACATTCGATATTGACAATATTGATGAATTGTTTTTAGATAATGCCATTATTTTTTACTAAACTGTTAATATTGAATAATAATAATAAAATTTGTGATTTTTTTTTTATAGTATTTTATATGAAAAATTCAGAATTATACGATTTTATAAGATGGAACACATCACATATAAGTCAATTTTTTTTCATGCTATTTATTATGGAACATATTTACCGTATAATACGAAATTTGAACGTACACGTATAGTTTATTGTTTACAAAATTAAAATATTTGAGCGTATGTATCTCTAATTCAATACGAGATATAATTGGATAATTTGAAGTATGTTATTGTAGTTGTACGCTATTGTAATTTTACCATTATGATATGTACTAGATTTTCACGGTATGACTAGAGCAGAGAACGCCTCTGGCCTATGGGCGTCTAATGTTTTCACCGAGGCATTGTCATTTGAAAAGAGGGACGCTTACGCTAGGAGGTCAGGAGGGTGGAGTGGGGAGGGGGGTAGGAGGAATGATTTTTTTTTTTTCAGAGGCGCACTCGAACGGACAATGTATCGTTATCGTTAAAATGTTACTACGTATCGGCATATTGGGGATGAGTCGCGTGTCCACTTGAATATTGGCCACAAATGAGGACGACACTCGAGGCTGCATGTGGCATGCAAAAATAATGGACGCGTGCGCGAGTCGCGTTGCACTCTTCTGATTTACGACTTTTTGTCGTGTTTTTGTTGCGACGTTTTGTATGCAATTTTAACAATTGTCTATACGATAAAAACGATGCGTATCTATCTTTATAAATAGGTGTGTGTGTGTGTGCGTGTGTGCGTGTGTGCGAACGTTACGCTGGGGGGTGAATTAATTGTTGTAAATGTTTATTGTGTACAATCCGGGCGTAGAGTACAATCTCTATATGCGAATCCGCAAATTAACTTCTATGCGTGAATATCAATAATAATAATAAAATAATATTGATTTAAATATATATATATTATTTTAATTTAAAATAAATATTATGTTAAATAATTTAATTATTTATAATATAATCGAATAATAATTAATATTAACATTAAACCTAACGACATATTCCTACCGTGTCCGGTCAAAATGACCGATCTATAAAGTAGATAATAATCAAATTTTATGTTGAATTATATTAATAAATAAATAAATAAAATAACGATAATGAATATCATTGTATGCGTATTATAAGAAAAATTGTAAAGTTTTATAGCGATATGATAACGTTTAAATATGTTAAATTTGTACAAAAGTTTGAACACGGTCAAATTGACCGATAGTGGTAGATTTAGTGTTAATGTAAATAATAAAGAGACATAAAAATCAAAAAATATATTTCTAAATACGTATTATAAAACAATTCAATTATTTACTCATAAATTTAACACGATAAATTGTCATATAAAAAATATTTTTTAAATATAGTCATTATGGATAAAATAAATAACCGATAAAAAAACTAATAAAATACCGAATAATTGTATTTGTAACGTACCGTTAAATAATATATATATATATATATATATATATATATATATATATATATATATATATATATATATATATATATATATATATTGAAATCGTTGGATTTTTATATTTTTATTATTGATTTTTTTCTTTTTTTGGACGTCGTATTTAAATATTTTATCGTTAATGTATTGAATAATAAAATAAATACAAATCGATGAATAAAACGAACGATCATAAAACAATTTTCATGCGGAAAACGGTCTTTTTTTCCGACTGCCCACAGACGAATAAAAAAAAATAAAATAATTGTCGTAAATGTAACACTCGATTCTGTGTAAATATATTAAATGTCACACATAAAATTATACGTATGACATTTACAAGACAGTATATTACGATATATCTAGTAGTGAATAATAGTAGCGATTCATTAGTAACGTTTAAAACGTAACTTTCGAATAAACTTGGCAATCGCAATGACAATTTATTAGATTTTATATTGAAATTTTATAACTCAATTATGATCGTTTCGTATTACGAGACGTTTCAAATGTCGCGTTATATAAATCGTACTATAATGAAAAAAAAATGAGACATCAATCATTGTCCATATTTTATTCATCATATAAAACAATACTCACGTGATTGGCAGTAATATTATATATAGTATTTAACATTGTACTGTATATTGTATAAATATATAATTATTATTTTATAACATAAAAAAAATAATAGAAAAATTATCTAATGTTTCCACATATGAGGTGTTCAAAAATAAAAAAGTCTTCACATTTTTTATTTGGTAAACAGAAAACATACTCGTAAAATATACGAATGTTCGCAATACCAACACCGCTCTATGGGGGTTGTTTTACTACATTTAGGGGTGGTTTCGAATTTTTCACACTCCCCCGGACAATAATGAAACACATGCAAATATCTAACGAAAAAAAAAAGATATTACAAGTGCATATACAAACGTTAAATACATTCACTTGGTAAAAATAATTTTAATAAAATGTATTTTATTTTTTTTTTCGGGGCGGTTTTATAGTCAAATTTTTATCTCTTTCCATATATAAAGCTTTTCCATTCGAAAAATATATATATATAAAGTTACTGAACGTTTGAAATCGTCGAAAGTTACACAATAACAGCGGTGCGAATGACAAATATTCGCATTTGACTTTATATATGAACCGCAATGATAATGAACTACGCGATAAAACCTTGTTCGGTTTATTTACTGGACAAATTAAAAGCACAATATAAAATTAATATTATTTTAGAGGTGAAAAATCAACAAAAAAAATCCGCTTAATTTTACACATTTTTAAAGTAATAAAAATATATTGATACTAGAAATGAGAATTTTTGTTTCGCAAGAAACGATAAAGATTTTATTTTATATCGAATCAATTAAGCGATTTTATAATAAAAAAAAATAATATTAAAATGTCTTCAAGATTAAGATCGTTGAATTGTTAAAAAGTATGAAAAAATCTGAATTTTAATATTTTATCATTAATGCATTAATTTTCTATATAAGATCCACTTATCAATATTAATATAAATAATTACAATTTAACAAAATCTAAATATATATATATATATATATATATAGAATAAATTAAAATAATAATAATAATAATAATAATAATATAAAAAAACACAATGCAATGACAATCGTATGAATTGGACAGTTTATTATGGAGGCAGGGGTGTCGAAAGTGATGAGTGGAAAAATATGTATATATATATAGAAAAAAATGGCATACGTTTTCAACTCATTGAATGACCGACGAAAATAAAATATATAAAAAAAAACGAGAAAACATGTCTGCAGGTCTCCAATTTTCGTTGAATAAAAATCATGCAAAAATAACGCATAAAAACTTTTCAAAACAAAAATTTTATGTACCGAGTCACGTCACGTAGTTCATAAATTATTGCGACATATAATAATAAATATACTTTTATTGTGATATATATATATATATATATATATATATATATATATATATATATATATTACATATACTAGATAATTCATCGAAATAAATGACAATAAATTTATAAAATTTTACTATTTTTTTTATTTAAATATAAAAAAGTTCTGATAAATTTTAATCATTCCCAAATTTATCTTATCACAAACGAATGTACTAAAAATAATTAACAACAATTTCTTGAAATATAACTAAAATTATTATCGTCAATCGTCATCAACATCTATATTTATAAAAGAACTAAAAACATCGTCCGACGCCGTTCGCCGCCGTCACGCTTGTGAAATTATATAGCTTTTGACATTTTTAACATTGTCAATTTTTAGAAAAAAAATTATTCATTTTATGTCGTGTCTTTATTCAAGAAAGTAAACTAATTTTCTTCAATCTGTCAATTTTAGATTTTTTTTATATAATACAATATAATTAAAAATGATAAATACATATATGTTTGCAGTTATTTTGCACGAAAATATATAGTAATAAGTTGAACTTCGGTATGAAAAGTTGTAAAGATCATTTAAGATTAAATTATAAACATAAAGTATAATAGTACGAAACATGTACTGCTGCTAGTATTTTATATATATGACAACAATAAATTAATAAATAGTATATTTATTATTATATTTTAGTCGTTCATCCATATTTAATTAATGATAATTTTATAAATTAGACAATGTACGGTGGAAAAAAAATATTTTAATTATTCATTTTTAGCAATTGCTATATTGACTGAAAACACACGATGAAATAGTCGACGACTATAAAAACGACTTATAATCGACACGATCGAATGTCGAATCGATCATTTATACGTCTCGTACGACTTTGAAAATTGAATAAAAAAAAAAAATAAAATAAAAAAGGAAAAATTAGCATTCGATAAGGGTTCCACGAGGATATATATATATATATATATATCGACGTTATACGATATATATTTATATGTTGGAGACACGAGCTCCTGGGGCCGCACACGAACACAGTCACGACAACGTCGACTACAATAACGTCGACAACGACGATCAAAAGCACAATGAAGTGGTCAGGAATACATTATCGTACAATTTGTCACGACGGCCATAATTTGTACAATGTGAATCGGACCGAACGTTCAAAATCGAAAAACTTCGTGATCATTAACGAGCTATAAAAAATATTTATATATATATATATATATATATATATATATATATATATATATATATATATCGAGTAAATAATAAAAGAAAAATGTATTTTATCTCCGTGCATCCGCAATTACGCGACGGGTTTACGATTCGTGAGAAGCATCTCAAAAAAACGGAAGCGACGGACTATCGCGAAAAATGATCACGAAAATATTGTATTTGCTATATATTTATATATATATATATATATATATATATATATATATATATATATATATATATATATATATATATATAAAATATCGAACATATATGAACTGTGTGTCTCGGTAACAATGTGATCGATCGATGTCCAATAGAATATATTGCATCAAACGTTAAATGCGTCTTACGTTTCTATCAATATTTGGAACGTATAGAAAGTGATGTAAAAATATTATTATGGTTATTTATTGAAGGTGAGGTTCAAATATAATTTAGTAAATAGAAAAATTTGAAACCAGCAAAAGAAGATTTCTTATATATTTTTGCATTCAATTAATTATATAAACAAATAAATGTAAATAAGTTTGATATTGGAGAGTTTTTTTGTTCTTTGCAAATGTAATTAGATTTTTATTCAATATTTTGAAAACATTATTAACACGTTCGCTACAACGCGGCACAACCTATAAACAACAAATAAGAACCTGAAACAACGCGTCACAAATGTGAGTTTATAGTTTCTCTTAAACCACTTCATAACGCTTCAGAGCGAACGCTGCTCGGGAGTGTTACGCATAACCAATTGCACCAACCCGAGCGCTGCTCGCAGGTTTCAACTTGTTTATAGTTTGTATAATACATGAACGATCAGCGCTCGTTGGGCGCTGTTGAATGTTTATTCGAACTAGTGTTGAATATTTATTCGTTTTCTTTCTTATTTACTATTTTTAAGTTTTTTTATTTTATTATTATATAAAATTTATATTTAAAATATAAAATCTGATGTTTTTAGTTTATATTTGAGTAAAAAAAAAACGAATATGAAGTGGTTCGTTCATATTAATGTTATTGCTATAAACCTCGGTGAGAAATTATACAATGATATCTATGTCATAGTTCCAAATATGAGTAGTGAAAGATAATTAAATAAATATATTAAATTGAGGTATTAATGTGTTAAATAATAATAATTTTAAAAATTTTAATAAAACGAACATATTAAGAGAGAAAAAGAAGATTTCTATTATACAATCTGCACGTGACTAGTCGCATATACGCCCATAATATATATATATATATATATATATATATATATATATATATATATATATACATACAAAGGGGACTTTCTAAAAACGGCGAAAATTTTCCGAATATATTCAAGCGTATAAGCATAAAATAATAACGGAATGGGAAACAGACACCGGCATGTGAAGATATAAGATTCGGGAACAATATGAGAGGAGCATTTTCATGCGCTCACTTGTATAGGAATAATACAAGCGAGCACAAGAGGGAAACTGCCTGGAAACACAGCGTTCAAACACACAGGCGGGGTTGCAAACACAGGGCAAACTTGGCAATTTCGCGAGGCAACACTCTTCTTAGCTCTCGCTGGATGCTTTGCACCTAGATTTCGTGAAGGGGAAGCAAAGAGGAAAATACGCAACTTGCGAACCCGAAATCGGGTAAAGGAGGTACTCAGAAACCCTTCCGTGACGTGGAGCGAGTCCCCTTATATATATATATATATATATATATATGTGTGTGTGTGTGTGTGTTCAATATGCGAATTAGGTGAGGCGGTGGCTATGTCACGCCTACGACTGGCAATATTGTTTGTTACTTACTGCCTGCCGCTCAACCCCTGTGGCACGAGACGTACATACTCGTCGCCTGGGGCATAGCAAACCTTACCTTTAATTATTATTATCTCGTGAATTAGTGAAAACTTCCCTTTATCCACTTTAATCTAGTAAATCTGTTGGAAAGAGGTCGAAATTTCAATATTTTACGATGAAAATATTCGTTTCCTATATTCAAAATACATATGTAAACGATGGAAATTCAATAAAATACTATTCTACATATACTCGATAGCTAAAATAGAAGCGTCATCATAATATAAAATATGTATGATACTATTGGATATTCGTTCAATACTTATAGAAACTTTGAATATTTCAATAATAAAATTCGCGATATTGATATTTTTATATAACACATTAAACATATAGAAAGAAAACCTCACATTGGTTAACCGTCGTTTGCGAAACGAAACAATAAATAACTTGTCTAACTCGAGTTTTCCGCTATTTAAGTTAACCGTTTTTACCGAGCTTAGTCGATTCGTTTTACAGATAACTGAGAGCTTTAATTATCGCGCAGATGATCTTCAAATGTGCACTTGAATTAAGGAAGCAAGCCAAATAGGGAAACCATTCGGGAGGGGGGGATAAATTTACGAGAAACGAGAAACAAATTCGAGTCGAAGGGGAATTCCGCCACATCTAGTCCGTTTAACCGGCGATGGCAAGAAGTTTTGGCAAAAACCCATCTCTTCTTCCCTGTTCCCTAACCCTTATTTAGCTTCACTTCCCATTCTAAGAAAACTGCTCCTCATCTTCAATTCAGGATTGGGCGTCTGCTGGTGTTACAATGTGTTCAAAGGCGGCGTGACGATTCCTTACATCATTTGCAATTTAAATATATTTGCAACTTGCTATCTAGCTCGTCTAGAGGTTTGGAAGGAGTTAACAAGACCGACGACCGACCACACCTACCCCAAAATGGAACTTATGTCTATAGGCGAAAGCCAAAAATTATTTGGTAAGTTATTCGTTTAAATGTATAGAAAAACAAACCGGGACGAATTGGAGAAATCGACACAATTTTCCCAACATAAACTTTGAAATTTCGAATACTATATCGCGAGGATAAATTCGATAGCCTTCTACTAAATATAAAGATTTTATATTTAAAATTTAAATCAGTTATTATTTAAATTTATGAACGATATTATATTAAAAAATCATTTAAATAAAATAAAATAATTAATAATTCAATACATTTGCAATTTTATAATTCGAAATATAAACAAAAATTATGAAAAACAATTACGCATGATGTAACCTAATTAAATGAAAAATCTCAATATTACATATAAAATGAACAATAATTATTAATAAATAGAAATCACTTACTCTCATTTTTCTGCTTGAATATGAATGTCGAAATTCGTGTGGTCTGTCCGTCTGGGTCTTGTTAAATTTCTTCAAGCACTCCTTTACTGATAATTTCTGCTCGTTGTTATCATTTAAGGATATCGTGCTGCCGCTTATCACACTTTCTTTGTCTTCAATGATGGCCGTTGAAGTAGTAACATCCGAAATATTGTCACATTGATCTTCGGACAATTTAATGTCGTTACTCCATCTGTATATGGGAGTTGATGGTGGAGGATCGTCGACAGGGTTATCGGGAAAAGTTGCATTGTCGTCGATTCTTTTCTGATGTTGAAGACGAGGTTTCTGGATTACAGGAGAGAAATTATCCGTTTGAGACGGTTCAGGTAGGGCTTCGATTTCTGGCAGAGGATCAGAGAAGGATTCTACTATTGGAAGAGGACGATTGGATAATCTTCTTGGTACTATGACCTCTTCATAGGTGTTGGCTATGTTTTGATCAATGGAAGTATCTGCTGAATATGTTGATACGTCTTGTTCTTGTACTTTTGGAGTTGATGTAAACGACGTGTCCACAGGTGGATTATGTAAAAATTCTTCTTTTAAAACGATGAATTTTTCGTTTTTTTCCTTTTTTATAGTGGCTAAAGTGTTTACGTATTGCTTAAATATATCCCTTGCGGCATCTGTTAAAATATAAATTTTATAAAAATAAATATTATAGAAATAAGAAATATACATATGATTAATAAATTGAATCTTGTTTTAAATGAAAAATTACTAGATGTTTTATATAAATATTTATGCAATTTAATTATTAATATTTATGAAGTAAACATGAAATTACTATTAGAAAAAAAACTAATTATTAAAGTTTAGTAGAGGATTATATTGATTATTGAGAATCGATAAAAATAATAAATTTATATATATTTTTGTTTAAGGAAATAAAAATAATTCATAAACCGAAATATTAATAGATTTTCATATGTAAAATCGATGTTTTCATCGCTAAAAATATGACAATAGAAATTATTAAAAACATCCGTTAGAGCGCGCTAGTATCAACGCGGAAAGAGAAAGTTCTTCGATACAGGATAATAGGTTATGTCGTTGACAGCTAAACCAACGCGCGATAAATAAAAGAGCGACAACATAAAACTTTTTTAAAAGAACACAAACTAACAAGAAAAATAATAAAACAATATCATAAAACGACGCCGTTTCGTATAGTAGATATGAAATGATTTCGATTGTTTATGAGAGTTTGACAGTTCGTCAATGACGAAACGTCAAAAGATTTTCGTTTGTCGTCGTTATTCTTACCTTTAGTGTCGGTGTTGGTTAGTAAGGGCTTGAAATGTTTGACGAGACTGTGATTGGTCACTTTACCACCGCTGGCCATCAAGAAATTCCATATTTCTTCGATACTCAATTCTGACGGCGGCGAAGCTGCCATAACGGACGGACGTTTCAACACGAACCCGTATATGGGAACGTTTACCGCGATGCGTTCAACGCAGTGCGCATGCGCAGTTGCTTTACCGCGATTTAATAATTTTAACAAATTGACTGCAGTAGCAATTTTTTTTTTAGAATTTTTATCTAAAATGACAGTTTGATTTAAGCCGTCATTGATTCTTATTTATTTTTCCAGAAACAATCTATCGATATTAGCACTGATATATTTCGAGTTTAATTGTAGCTGCACAAAAATGGCAAGCAAACACAAGACGAGATAACTCGTATGTGAAAAATATTTTTATACACACAATATTGATTAGATTATGTATCTGCTATCTTTATATGTTAAATTGTTATCGTTTTTTCCAACAATGATTAATAATACAAAATTCTAGAAATTCCATATTATCTTATTTAATATTTAAACTAGTACAAAATTATATATTTAAAATCAATTTATTTTTATTTACATATACATAAAAATTTCATTTTTATCATGATTTTTACAAAGACAATAAAACATATAAAAAGATAATTACTTTTAATTTTAAAATATGTTTTATTAATTAGAGCGCCAAATATGAAAAATTGACAACTTTAATAAATTTATCATGACGATTGTCATATAATAAATATATAATTTAACGAATATAATTAATAAAATATTATGAAATTAATTAAAAAATAATATTTAAACGTATAGTTTTAAACATAATGCCATTATTATATTATCTCAATATATTCTGAAACTCTTACTGATAAATTTTATATTAACAGCGATGAGTTATTTATAAAAATAAATATATAAAAAGTGATCGATGGCATTTTGATAGTAAAGTACATATTATCGTATTTACTTTTAATATATTGTATAATAAAAATATTTATTTCACAGCATTTGAAAGAAATATAACGAAAATATGTATATTATGATAAAAAAAATTGTTTTTTTTTCTTACCGTGCACGAATTTAACGCACCGAACTTGCCTGTTTTATATTATATTATAGCGAAATATACATAAAAAAAGTTCACACATTTACAATATCGCATTAAAAATTCGCTTGTTAAAAGCGAAAACAATTCTAGAAACATTATTTGCTACTTGTCGACATTGCTCGACCACTTCGTTAAGCCATTGTTATTTTTCAGATAAAATGGAAGAAACGAAGAATAAAATATGTTAAGCTCGTATAAATTCACGCCTATGCATTCATATAATATATATATATATATATATATATATATATATATATATATATATATATATATATATATATATATATATATATATATATATATAATAAAAATACGTCGCTGTTTTTTAGATGCATATTAAATGTTGTTTACTATTATTTTAAAATAAAACGGCTTCCGTCTATCGTCTGAATAATCATCGCATTTCCTGAAATAAATCGGTCAACGACGGATTGCAATTTTCCTATACATTTTCAGATCTCTCAACAACAATGGAATATGAACAAATGTAAATATCGTAATTAACGATGTTCTAGTATAAAAAATGCAGACATGTAGATGTAATCATCATTGATTTTTTTCGTATGATAATAATAATATATTAAATATTTATATATATATATATATATATATATATATATATATATATATATATATATATATATATATATATATATAGAAAAATGTGTATAGAAAAAGACGATTTTTCGCAAACGTATAATGAAAATTCAGTGTCTTATAATACAAGAGAGTATGAAGATAAAAAAAATCGTGGTTTCGTTTCGTCGAAACATAAGCAAATTTGAATAAATTGTTGCGGAATAACGGCGCCTTTATTACGGTTTAAATGTGTATGCGCAACGTCGTAAATGCCGTTTGAGCATTTTATTCGGCGTTCCGTTTTCAATAAGAATATATATATATATATATTTATTTATATACATATACACGTTCGTTGTCAGGGAAAATGGGAAAATTGAGAAGCGCTGTAACGTGTTTTACAACGTTACAAGCTCCATAAGTTTACAATAAGGCGATGTTAAAAAGCTTTCGGAGAGGAAAACGTTAACGGTCGACTCCGATGCGAAAGCGACTCAACTCTAACTATCGACTGCAACTAAATGCGAAATATGTCCGTCGGAAAGAAAAAAAAATGGAGGCGATACGGCCATTTTTAAAAATGGCTGACGTTTTTTTAAAATTTCGCTTTCGAATTATAACTGTGTAGTTTTTTTTTTAAATCGATCGATATAATGAATTTTTACTCTCAATGTCTGAAATAAAATTAGTAATGATGATTATAACTTTTAATTCAAGTTGACGATAAATCAATGTATTTTAAAAATATTTAGTAAATCAAATCAAATGTAAGATATTTTAAAATAAAATTTAAATGTTAAAAGTAACGTATAATACACACACACACACACACACACACACACATATATATATATATATATATATATATATATCAAAATTAAATTAATCTAAATAAAAAATATAATCATTAAATTTATTTTATATAAATATAACAATGGATTTTTCAATTTTTTATAATAAAAAATATATATTTTTAATATAAAAAATAGATCATTATAAGTAGAAAAAATATCGCAAAATATATTATATTTTAAAATTTTGACTAATGATGTATTATTATTGTAAAAATATTATATTTATATAATTGAGACATTCGCCACTTTTTTTCTCTATAATAAAATTTGATATATTGAACGAGATTATATAATATAATAATAAATATTTTATTACATGAAATAATTCACTTTTAATTATAAAGAGGCATATTTTTTTCGACGAATCGAAATCAAAAAAAAAAAAAAACATAGAATTTTAATAATATTGTATAATTTTTTTATGTCGTTCAATATAATTTATATAAATAATTTCAAATAATAATATACGTCAATCATAAACAATTCCACTTTTGATTTCATAAAATATTCTTGATTTTATTATACAGTATTTTCTTTTTCTTCGGTCGAACGCGAATTAATGCATAATTAATTATCGTTCAGTTTGAAAATCTTCAATGACATATCGTCACCGGACTATTGGTCACAGCCTATTAATGTTTCAGAATGGTTGACCGGACCACAGTTAATGTTTTATTCGTGTCAACGTGTCGTCCGCCACCTGCATGCACTTTTGTCCGTCCGGGGATGATTTATCCAAACGGACGTAGTTTCTTGGTTCAGATGTATAAAACTCACGATACGCGGTCGTCCATTTATACAAATTTCTAATATGATAACTTTATATTTTTAACACTTTGCGCTCGTGTGTTTGCCGTTTGATCACCACATGAATTAATGTGTAAACTCAATGTACGACAAATGACTATTTATGTTAATTTCTGTGTAATGAATTTTTATTATATTAAATTAGTTCGTAATCACGTAATCACAAATTAAACTGTATTTTCGACATTGAAACTTTGAAACTTTTTCTAATTCAAACTTGAAAATTTTACTAGAAGAATTACTAAAGTTAAAATTTTTAATCCTTATAAATACGGAATTTTAAAATGATTGTATTGATCAGTATATTTAATTTACTGTTTCTTAAGAAAATTTCTGAAATGATGGCGAAAACTGTTTTTATTTTAGGTTTAGAAATTTGTTTAAAAAATCCATATATTCTATATAAAACCACTAAACAATAAAGATATATAAAATTTTAAAATATAAAAACTTTATACATTAATTTGTATGTATAATCATTTCAAGTTTGAAGTAAATAATCTGTCACTATTAATAGTATGTAAATCGATATCAAATTTATTATTGATATAATTATTTTGATAATAATAATGAATTATATATATAATATATAAATTATGAAAATTTTTTAGAAAATACGATATATGAATAGAAAAATTCTATAAGACATTTGAATGGTTCAAATAAAGATGCAATACCCCTGTTTAAGGAGTCTTTTTTCCCCTTTGTCAGGTGCGTTCAACTAACGGGAAGCGTCGAAGAACCGTTGTGGGAAAATGTCTCGTTTCGTTTTACACGTGCGCTTCCGGTTCGTATCCCCTTGACTCTGTTTTTTTTTTACAATTCAATTTAAAAGGGAAAAAAACTATTGTGCTATTATATATTAAATTGCAAGGATGAAAATTTTTCACAAGGCACAAAGATAAGGGGAAAAAAATACATGTTTTAGCTCTATAATTCGAAATTATTTCAGTCACCCTTTTATAACTTTGTTTCAAGCGTCTTTTAAAATTCGTCGGAAGTTCATTAGGGTCTTAATTTATATTTTATTATGTAGCGTGTTTTAATGACTATTGATATATTCTAGTTTTACACTTTTATCTAGCTTGTAATGCTTGTTGTTTGTTTGTTTATCGAAGTAAATTCTTGTAATAAATTTTTCGATTACTTCCTAATATCCAAGTGAAAAAATTTTATATATTTTTTAAATGTATCAATTTTTATTATTTTTCGTTACATATATATCTAATATAATATTACAAGCTTCTGACGATTAATTTCAATTTTTTCAATCGATTATTCAAATGATAATCAACCATATATCGAAACAATGCTTATACATAATCCGTTTATTTTAAAAGTGGCCTATCGCAATAAAACATTTAAAATCATTAAGTTATTATGATACGAAAATTTACTAGTTAATAAAACGACGAAATTGTTTATTTTATAAGTGACGTAAGTCTATTTATTTTCATATCGATATATCAAAGAGTATGCGTTTGGTTAAATATAAAAATATGTGTAACAGATGACATTTATTTATTTAACAATTAATAATAAATATATTATATTATTTATTTTTATATGAAATTCGACACACTTCAATCGAACTTCATAGTCGATCGATTACTGACTGTAAATAACGCTGTAATTATGAATTTGTTTATAAAATCTTTTATTTATTTTTCCAAATCAATTTCATCTCCATCAAAGTAATCCCCGTCCGATAAAACGCACTTTTGCCAACGCTTTTTCCAATCCTAGAAACAGACAGAATAGTTTTTTTTTTTACGGTACAGCCTTCATGATATCATTCGATTCGGTTTTTATCTTTTCAATCGTGTGAAAACAGCGTCCCCGCGGTGGTATTTTGAATTTGCCGAATAGTCAAAAGTCGCACGGTGCCAAACCGAGCGAATACGGTTGTATGAACCAATGCAGTATGACATGGTGCATTATCGTGATGAAGGAACCGACTAATATTAAACCTTTTGACAAATATATGCTTGGCAAATATTAGAGACAGTACAATTTACCTGCATTCCTAAATGTACGAGAGTTTTAAATGAAAATTTCACCTTAATTTTTGATCGTAGTTGAACATAAAAAAATCGTATTCAAATATAAATAATTAGAAAATCGCTCGATTTTTATATCGTTTTTATATTTATAATACGAACTGCATTCAATAGACGTATATAAATATATTTTTATAAGCGTAGAATGGAAAAAGGGCCGTGCAAAAGGGACCATGTTTGTACGCACCCACGCGAGCTATCTATCTATCAGAGGGCCACCGCACACACCGACCTCTGATTAAAGAGGTAACAACGTAAATTTATATTGGGAGCGTCGAACCGTCCCGCTTAATTAAACCGACTCTACACTACCTATCTACCCACATTTATATATATATATATATATATATATATATATATATATATATATATATACATATATATGAAAAGGGGGATTGAATTACAAAACAATTCATCGAGACTCTAATTGACCATTTTTCATACATATATATATATATATATATATATATACATATATATTTATTTATATTTTTTACAATTGAAAATTAATCAATATTGTACTATATATGAATATAATTAATATATGGACACTTTTAAAAAAAATATATTATATTAAAACACGTGTAAATAAATCGATGAATAATTGATCTAAAAATGTATCATTATTATTATTATTTTTATATATAAATAAATAAATTTTTAATTGAAATTATTCGCATACGTAATGCAGATCTAAAAATGAAATGTTGAAAAATGAAATGTTAGCCGTACAATATGAATATTTTAAAGTCTTGACAGTCGATATATTGCATAGTGAATTTATCAATTTATTAGGGCTAAATTGAAAAGCTATATACGATATTTTTAATTCGAATAGAAAATAGTTTTCGGCAATTGATAAGAGTTTATTTTTTTTTTGTCAGGTGTCGCAAATTGAAAACGAGCAATTTTTATCGTTTTCATCGGTATAGTAATATATATATGGTACTTCAGAAATAGTCGTCGGTGTTTTATAGTATTTTTTTTTTTTTTTTGTTTTCACTTTGAACCTTCGGTGCCAGGGGCGCTATTACGCGGCCTGCGGACAAATAGCGAAATGTTTCCCGATCGGCAATATTTCATTGGACAGGTACGCCCACAATTGATAGAGGGCCGAACCGGCCACGAGAATCAAATGCTCAAGTTCTGGACCTTCGCAGCCGCACAGAAATTACAATCGTACAGTAAAAACAACATTTCGACGGCCGAGAAACGAGCGAAAATGCAAGAATTAACCGCAAGATCGATCGTTTAATGGCCTCGGAACGGATCGCTAAAGTATCCACCGTAAAATTTACACAGTAACAATTGTTCGACTTCGACGCGAAATAATAATAATAATAATAATAATAATAAAATAATGTTAAAAAAACAACACATCAAAGTAATTTTTTTTCCACTGTTTTATTTTATATATTTTCGTGTGAAACTCGTACGAATTGAGTTCGAGTGGAATTTTTCGCATTTAATGTTTATTTCATTCGTATTACTCGTTTGTGATATATTGTACTCTATATGAATGCAGGTAATATATATATATATATATATATATATATATATATATATATATATATATATATGAATACTTCTCAGAATTTTTATTATATTAGCACTCTTTTAAGTATCAAGAAAAATCCTGTAATGAATTTAAAATAATTTATAAAAATATATATATATATATATATATATATATATATATATATATATATATATATATAAAGAAATCTTACATATATTTCTCAATTAATTACCACTTTTTAATTCGATTTATCAATTATTATATTTTAAAATAAATTGTGTGATAAATATTTATTTTTGTAATTACAGTTTGATTTTTTATACAAAAGAAAAGTATGAAATATATTTTGAAAAAATATACATAGTCGGATGCGTTTATATGAAAAGAATTTTATGCTGAAAATTAATTTGAAATCAAAGCCTTTTCAGCAAAGTTATTAGTCATAATGTATGAGCATTAGGTTTTATGTATGCCTTATTGTGAATTTTTTAGATTACGATTATTCTTGAAAATGTGTCAAAGTAAATATTCAAATATTAAACAGCGAGATAGTAAATTGAATATATTAAGAGTTTTTCTTGGAAAAAAAAATTAAATAATTAAAATTATTGAATTAAATCTGTGAGTGATTGTAAATATTTTATTAAAAATTATAAAAAAAAATATTTATATAATTTTGTTGTGGTATATATAAAATTTTAAATCGGTAAAATGAACTATATTAGAAAGGAAAACTCTATAACATATTCAGATTAAGAATTCGCTACAGATTTACACGTTAAATATATAATATATAAATTTATATATAATTTATAGCGACGTTTTAATATATAAGTTAGTCGATGGGATTGTATTTCACCTGAAGCGGTCGAGCCAGGTCCGTATGTATGTACGAGTATGTGCTGAATATACACTAATATACAGGATGATCTGAAAATGGACATCAATCTCTATGCTGAATAAATACACTTTTTTTTATATTATTATATTCGTCTAAATTGTATTCTAAGTGAACAGTATTGTCATTATTTTAATTTTTAATTGATATTATTTTTATATAAATAGAACTATCGAAAATTTATCATAAAATAATATTGTATATACGTATAATTAAATTATTAATCCATCATAATACACGTGTAATTAAGCTAAATGATTGTTCTATTTTTTTATTATATATATATATATATATATATATATATATATATATAAATTTCTAGTAATAAATATGTTAAATAGATTATTAAACATTTAAAATGCTTAATTGATGTTTTATTTACTAATAAAGTATTTTTTTGTATTATAGAAATAAACAATATCGAAAAAAATCGTTCAGCAATTGCATAATATTTTTTTTAAGTCAACTGTAAAAAAATATTGTATTAACATTTTATATATTTTAGAGTTAATTTATTTGATTTATAAATACATATAAAATTATTTTTATATATTTATATGTATTTTTTTTTCTATCAACAGTTAAATTATTAACTGTATATAATAATCATTTGTATTTTTCAATTAATAAAATATGAAACAAGATTATTTTTTAAAAATTTTAAATAATTTTAATTATAATTAAAAATCGTATATATATATATATATATATATATATCGTATATATATATATATATATATGTATATATATATATATATATATATAATTTTATAGAAACGATTGTTTCAAGTCAATGTCGACGTTCGCGCGTCGATATCAACATGCATTCACTACGATCCGATCGTTTCTTTCGCTCCATCCTGTATATACATATATGCACACGTATATATATTATAGTATAGAGATATAGTGCAACGTTTGGTAATATTTCGTATTGGTTAATACGTAAATACGTGTATGTAGCCTTTACATGTGCGCAGTGTTACCTGAACGCAACAACTACAAACTAATATTAAACGTACCGCAGAGAGGGCACCGTTCAGAACATCACATATACAGGTGCCTATATGTAAACGCGCAAAGTTCGTATTAGACGAGGCCACGGCCTCGGTTACAACGAACTTCGTTAAGCTCGGACGATCTCGTTCCGTTCGCCGTACGATGAAATGCTTTCTCAAAATTTTCATCCGTTTACCTTATCCGACTAATTTTTTTTCATTATATATATATATATATATATATATATATATATATATATATATATATATATACATATTAGATCGATTGGTCATTCTTAAACTTGTATAATAATGAACAATATTTAGTTATTTTAATATTTATATATTACTTTAATAAACAATATAATTATATATAAATTATATTTGTTTAAAAAATATATTATGGAATAATAGAAAAATGATTCAATTTTTATTACTCACAATTGTAACACATACTGATATATTATTTATAGTAATGCATTTTTTTTTAGTATTAGAAAACGTCAATGTATTATCGAATAAATCAGACTATTGACAATATTCGTAGAGCTATCTGAATATGTTTAACATTTTCTTCAACGGATAATGTAAATAAAAACATTTTATATAAAACGAAAAGAAGAAAATATAAAATGTAAAACTATTGTTTTCTATTTGGATCAATTTTGCATCGGCCGACATATAATGTCGTTTTATGATATTACATATATGTATGATATGTTTTTAATTTTTGTAATTTCTACGAATGTAGAAAAATATATGATATATATATATGATATATATATATATATATATATATATATATATATATATATATATATATATATATATATAACATATATATTATATTATACAAGCGAATTCGTGTTCGTTTATATATATCGATAGTTGTGGAATATGTTTCGCTTAACATTTCGGTTCTACGGTGGAAAACCGAATTTTCATTTGGTCGCGACCCGAAGCGTACAACTTGCTAACTGAAGTATACACACACACACACATTTATATATATATATATACATATAAGTAAAACGGCAATATTGGTGTGTCGAATTTCGAAAATATCCAGTTTGCAAATGATAAAAAACATAATCCGTACATTGATATACAACGGATACATTTTACGATTATTTATTTATTTTAAATAAATATTTTTTTTTTATTCGAATATTATATTTTCAATAGAAAATATATTTATAATTTATTTATTATTGTGTATATAAACAAAAAAAATGCGATTTTTATTCACGAATATAGTTAATTATTATATTTGATTATTAAAATAATTATCATTTATATATTATTTTTTGTTTAGTATATATTAATGAAAATTATTTTTCCAAAAAAAATAAATATAACCATCTGTGAATAATCATTTTGTAAATTATATAAGTATATTCATATATTTAAATACATATTTCATTTTGATTATAAAAGAAATTGATATTAGATTATTAACTATTTAAATTTTAAACAAATAAATATTTTTCAATAAAAAAATTTACATTTTTTTTACATCTAGTTATATTATATTAGAATTATCATAAAAATACTTTATTATTTTTAAATTATTTCAAATTTAAACATGTAACTTCAACAGTAAAAAAAAAATTATTTTAATTTATCAATTTATGATATATGAAAACCATATTTTATATTTAAGATTTATAAAAATTCTTTTTCTAAATGGAAATATATTTATTGTTTTATATGTGGAACATTTAATTTATATTTATGTAATGAGTAAATAATCATAATAAAATTTTAAAAATTGATCTGATTTATAAATATTTAGAATTTAAAAATATTTATAAATATGACAATTTTTCAAATATTTAAAAAAATATATTTTATATAAAATTCTTCAAAGTCAAAAATCGCACTTCAATAAAGTCAATGAATTAGATATTCGAATTATCTTTTATAATTTTATGCCGAAACGACGGCGTCGAATAATATAATAAAATATTTTTAAACAATGTCATTTATTAAAATAGCATTTTAGAGGGGGGGGGGGGAAATAACGATTATAAATCACCGGCGCCACCAAAAAATATATATGAGAAAAAATCGAAATGAAATAAAATTTATTTACGTATTCGCGTTCAATAAATTTATACAAATCCACGTTTTCTGCTTCAACTCATTATAACTAATCAAAAATTATTTTTTGTATAGAAAAATTTTCTCGTGTACACATATTTTATAGCATCGCTTATTATAATTTATATTATTTTTATGTTAAATATATACTATATAAAAAAAATCCACGAATTCAACAAATTTTAAAACGCACTTGCAATTTAAATTTCATATAAATAAATAAATTCATTGATTAGATGACTTTTTCGAAATTTGTATACTTATATTTTCATTATTTTTAATAATTATTTTTTTACGAAAATACTAAATTTTATTTTAATTTTAATATGTTTTTTATATATATTCTGTAAATATTTTTTTTTCAAATAATCTATATACAGTTATTTTCAAAATATTATCTAAAAATTTTACATTTGTTCATAATTTCAGAATTTTATTTCTTCAGTAAAAAAAAATATTTGATGGTTGTACGATTCTGAAAAAAAAATGAAAAAAAAATCAATACCGTAAATTTTGAAACGTAGCTTCGGGTCCAAATTCGTTTAGGGCTCTAATATCATTAATTTGTTTATTTTATTGAATTAATTTGATGCTATAAATTTGATTTTATTATGCCAATTCAAATATATTGCTTTCAATTTATAGTGTATCGTTATTATAAGTATTTTTATTTATTTAAAAAATGGATTGCAAATAAATCATTAAATAAAATAAATATTTTTTTAATGAAATATTTATATTGCTCATTAAGTATATAAAATGCCAAATTCTGTATAATTTTTTGATTTTAATGTTTATTAATGAATTAAAATTTTAATGTAAAAATTAATCATTGTGTTACTTTTAGAATTATTACATGATTAAAAAAATATATATAAAATTTAAATAAAGCATTTAAACTTTTTAATTAAACTAAACTATATATAAATCTGACGAAAATCTGCTTTATAATTAATATTGAAAAATATAAAAAACTTTTCAAAAACATTTTAATAAAAATAAATAATAATAACAATTAATATTATTTTAATAAAAAATATAATTTTAAATGGCAAACATTGTAGTTATATTGAAAATACATGTTATCCTTCAATTTATATTTTAGAGTACTAATTTTTCTAACAGTATATAATTTTGAATAAATCATTAATTTCATTTTATAATTATTTATAATACGAAATATAATAATCAAAAAAGATTTTTTTGTTTGATAAATTGTTCAATATCATAGTAATTTTGCTCGTGAGATTTGTGTCACAATATAATTATCACTCTTATATTCAACGTTGAAACAGATTAACTGTAAGATAAAAAGATTATCTCACAATACGACGAGTTAAACATATAAAATACTATAAATATTCAAATTGTGAATTAATATTAATTATATAATATTTATAAAATGTGATTTTCAATTTTGTCGTATAATAATAATTCTTCTTTTTTACAATAAATTATAAATTTACAATGAATTTTTATTTTTAAAATAAATATTTTATTCAAGTTATATTAAATTTTTATAGTGAACGAATAATATATATATATATATATATATATATATATATATATATATATATATTTAGTTGTTTTTTTTATATTCAATGTAAGAATATTATAACAAGTAATTCATGGAAGGTTTTACTTGAAATAATCGCGATATATTTACTATTCAAATGAATACGATCAACTCTCTTTTTACACGGTAGACTCGTTTAAAACATAGTCACAACTTGTTGGTTTAGATTTAAATGAAGAATTACGTTTGTTATTTAATTACATTTATTGCATAATTATGAATCAAATCACATAATCAGAAATTATTAGTCAAGCAAATCGGGTATTCAAAAAAAAAAAAACAATCCGTGAAATAGACAAATCAATAACGTTTATTTTGATTATTGTTACATTATAAATAAGTTTCTATATGACCTTCCATTCATAATGAACTATTTTTATAATTAATATATTTTTAGTAAGATATGATTATTAAATAATTTGTCGATACATAAAATATTATTCTTTATCGTTTATTTTTTTTATTATTTAATATTGAAATGGTTGTCGTTATAGCGAATTTATCATCTAAGATGCTTTAACGGCAAAGGACGATGCGCCCCTTAAAATATTAATTATTATAAAATATATATATTTAAAATTATTTATCAATATATAAAATATTATTTTTTTATGATTTATCACTAAAGTGCGCGTTTATCTTTGATGCGAGTTACACCATGATGTTTCATCAATATTAAAATTATTTATTAATTATGTAAAGTATTATTCTTTATTTATTTTAATAATTAATATCAGAATAGTTATCGTTAAGGCGATTTTTTTTTGTATGCAAACGCGCGTATATCTTCTATGCCTTAAGTTGAACGATGATGTTTCGTTGGCAATAATTGTTGCGCCTTTTAATGTATTAAAAATATTTATTGATATATAAAATATTATTTTTTATAATTTTTAATAATTAATATCGATAATGGTTATTGTTAAAGAGGTTTATTTATTTATTTATTAATTTTTTTTTGTATGCAAGCGCTCGTTTATCTTCTATGCCAAGTTTGCACGATGATGCTTCGTCGACAAGGGGTGCTGCGCCCCCGTCGCAGTCGCGGTCGTCGTCGTCGTCGTCGTCGGGGGCGCAGCGCCGCTTTTCCCCCTCCCGTCCCTCGGCCGCTGTCCCCCGCCCTCCCCCCCGGAAGGAGGAGCATCCTGTGCCGTGGTACCTGCGCCGAGAGAGAGAGCGACCGAGAGACAGATAGCGTAGCGGGCGGGCTCTCACGTTAGCTGGCGCCCGCCCTCACCCGCCTCACCGGACTCGCACGACCACCAGATCGGTGGCCGGCCGCCAACAACATCGCACGCGCACACCGCTGACACCATTATCACTATCATTATCACTGTTATCATTATTATCAAATTAAAAAAAAAAAAAAAACAGGTGTCATTTATCGTCGCGATCGCGTATCAATATATTTTAAATACGATAACAAACAAACGACGTAATCCGCCCGTTTTCGAGGGCGGATAATTTCGCGCGCTTTTGTCTTTTTAAATATTATAGTTTTATTTTATTTTTATAATTTTAATTTTTCGAAAGTTTCCCGCGTCGACGACAGCGCCATCGGCGGCGAAATAGAAATAAAACGAAATGGACGGCGTCCGATGATCGTTCCCGATCCTTCCAGACATGGATGAATGGGAGCGACACGTGACGCCGCTCCTGCAGGACATCACCGCGTGCCAGCACGACGACGTGCACGAGGATTTCTTCAATGCGCAAGAGGTGAGGTTTCTTGCGGTCGAATTCGTCGCACTCTTCAAAATAACTAAGAGTGCAAAAGTTTCGAATTTGGCGCTGCTAGAACGCCCGATATACACTCGGGCTACGCTCGACGACGCTACGATGTGATCTCGTTCTTGTTTTTTTTTACAATATCGCCAGTGATGCTTTTACTATTATAGTGATCGTTTCAAATCTATTTCGATTTGAATAATAGTAAATATTTAATATTACCTAATGCAGCGGTTCCCAATTTTTTTTCATTAATGTACATATTTACCTAATTGTCTCCTTAATATATATATATATATATATATATATATATATATATATATATATATATATATATATTGAGTAACTCTTAGGGTACGCGCACCACATATTGGGAACCGCTGATCTAATATATTATATTATTAATTTCAATTACTCATTATTTGTATCTTATAAAACTACAAAATACAATAGTATCTGAATTTATGAAAACTACACACAATTCTAATTTGAAATTTAGATATATTAATCAAATATCTAAATTACAGTGAGATCTTTGAATGGTATCTTAAATTACAAAAACTACATGCGATTTTTTTCAATCTCTATTTTGAATTTTAGATACAAACCCAGTTTTAATCTTTTAATAATATTACTTATATACATACGTTTATAATTTTTCAATAAGGTTGTACTATTTGTTTGTTATTTTTTTTTATTATTATTATTTAACAACACAGATAGTAAGACATATAATTATTTTTATTTAGTTGTAACATTAAAAAACCAAATTTCAAATTACTATATAAGCTTGGTTTTAATGGAACCAAAATATTTTTTTTTTAATATTAATTTTATAAAACTTTAAACTATTTACAATTCTAATATATAATACAATTACTTATAATGTTATGAAATTTTACACTTTCGCATCATATTAATATTACATATTAATTTTAAAAACAATACTTCGCTTTCGTCGATAACACGATATTAGCGGAGTCCCACTATCGATAGTAATATTTTTTTTATTTATTTAATTCGTACATTTCAATTGATTTTAAATCAAAATTCGGTTAAAATTATATATTATGATTATATCATTTATATTGTGTTTATCAATCGGTGCAATTAAACTAATTAACCGAAAATGTTCTACAATTTTCGACACATCAATCATATTTGTCACGCAACAAGTGCAAATATATATTTTAAAAATATTATTTTTCTCAAATATAATTCGAAAATATGATTTATGTAAGAAATATTAAGCGAAAATTCGATTGAAAATATACATATAAAAATGTATTATTTTTATTAAATGTAAATAATACTTCATTATATTGGATCGTTTAAAGTTAAATTACACACACACATATATATATATATATATATATATATATATATATATATATATATATATATATATATATATATATAATTATTTAATTAGTTAATGTAATTTTAATTTTTCAATACATTTTTTTGTAAAATTAAAATTAAAAAAAAATGACTCGTCTCCACATAAATAATTATTAAAGTCGCATTTATAAATATTGTAAAATATGTTATCATTATGTTAATATTAAACTATCGGTTTTAAACACGTTGTTACTATTATCGACGTTTCTCGTATTAAACGAGGTTCAACTAAAACTTGTTGTCAATTATCGAAGTATTCGTGTAGTCGCGTGAAATATTTCCATGTTTTTGGTAACGAATTATGATTAGTATTAATTAAATAATTTATTTTTATCGTTAACAATTAATTATTTTTGAGCGTATTTTTAAATTGATATTTCTCTTTATCATAGTAAATATTTAAACTTGGTTCTTTCTAAACGAGAATAGTTTTTAATCTTACATACTTTACGATGAACTTTGATAATAATTTAACTATAATCGTTTAGCAGACAAAAGGATATTTGCTAAGAAAGCAAAGATCTAAAAAACTTTTGAAACATTAAATAAAACAATAAATAGAAGTTTTAATATGTCTTGTTTAAATCTTACATTTCTTTTAAATAATAAATAAAGTGGTACTAGAAACAATTAAATCAATGCTATGCTATAAATTGGACCATATATTATATATTAAAATTATAAACAATCAATATATTCATTGTAATTTTTAATATATAAAGAAAAATTCTATTATATAATAGAATAATGAATATTATATATTTTTTTAAAGTGAAATATAAATTTATAAAATAATTTTAATTAGTATTAATTCAGAGAAAATGTTTGTTTAAGAATGCAAAAAATCCGAGAGGCGTTCGGAACTTAAAAGTAAAATATTCTTAAAATAAATTATATTTTTCAAATTATTTTAAACACAATCATTCGTTAAATCATGTTTTTTTTTTGTTAACTGATAATTAAAAAAAAAGATTAAAGGATATATATCAAGGATGTCAAAATTTACAAAATTCTTAATGTCTATAATATTATCATTTACATTGATTATTTTAAATATAATGAGACATATTTTAACATTAAATATTTGAAGGACCAAATTTTTTTTTTCCACCACGTCTCGTCAATGACACTATTTTATTGACAATGGGAACGCATTCGCTTCAATATTCAGGATCTCACGTGGATATCTTGAAAAGGATAACAGCACAGATTGTTATCGAATTGAGTTCATAGGCGCCATCGCCTTCTTTTGTTATGTTCCTGCATACCATAACCTTCCGCTGACGACGATAACAACAACAATAACAACACACAAAAAAAAAGGCAGATAGCATAATAATAACATACACACACACACAAAAAAAAACAACAACAAGCACTCCTCTCACATAAATTAACACCGTGGTCTCGCGTAAACTTTTTAATGCTGAAATTATTAAACTAGCAACATAATGGGAGGGATATATATATATATATATATATATATTGTAATTAATCCACAACGAATTAATTGCGGGGGGAGGCATAAAGAGGGGGGGGGCGACGGCAATGAGAGGGATTAAACGAGCGACGTACAAAAACCACGAATGCGTGAAATTATCCATTATAATCACAAGTTCTAAATTCGATATGAACTTACTCGTGTACGATAATTTCGAGCAATTTGTAGCGATATCTAGTGACTATTAATTAATGTTACTATCGGCCGATTAGAAATTCTCGCACGGTGCGGTCGTTTCACGGTTGACTTTTGTATTTTTAATATAATATATAATGTGTACGAGAATCGACGCTCATATTTCTATTCTTTTCTTCTATTTTTTTTTTTTGTTTTCGTCATCTTCATCTGTTTCTTTTCTTTCATTCTTTCTGTTCGGTTGTCGGTGTCGTCGTCGTTGTTGCGAGACATAAAAGGTTAACTATTTCTTATATCTCGTCATCTGCCCCCCTTCTGAGCCGAAACGGGCAGCCAATAAATCAATTAATGCTTGGACCCCATAAATCTTGTGTAAAATTACCATCGCTAAAATGGTCAAATGCCACACGTGTGTATGTATATATAATATATGTATTTGTATATATATATATACATTTTTTTTGAAAGTTAAATAGATATATTTGTTAGTTTGGATGCGATTTTTTTTTTTTTTGGATAGATAAATATGTCGAATATTGCATCTATTTTGTAGAAATTCGGTTGACAAATTTGTTTCTACGTAATGATTTAAAATATATGTTTTATCTCTTTTTTTTCATTCTATTGATTAATATTTTTTCTATTATAATAAAATTATTTTTCTTTTTATAATAAATTTATTTATCAAACATAAATTAAAAATTTGTATATTCACTGATATTATTAAAATTTAAAAATATTAATGTAAAAAAAAATGATATTCGATCAATCATCTGATAGATAACTGAAGAAATTTTTATATTCTATAATATATTCTTAGAAGAAATTTTCAATTTTATTATTATATTAAAACAATAGAAAACCCTTGGAACGATTTACGACGAATCCTTTTGTTAGCAAATTTTACATAAACTTTTGTTCAACCCCTATATGTTTTTTTTATGCATATCTATAAAACAACCCTCAATTATTGCTATTATTGCGATATATAAAAACAATACAAAATAATTTTTACTTTTCTACAAAAAATACGAATAGTCCTGAAAAAAATATACACTAAAATCACTATATTTATATCATAGAATATTATTAAAAAAAATAATATATTGTTTTTATTTTAATTTACAAGATATTATAATGTGCAATAAATGATTCACGAAACGAATTATATATACGTATATGAAAAAAAAAATCTACAATAGACCCCGCCTTAATTTTACCCGATTATTATTATACGACGCGATACATACGAATAATTTCGCATTAAGCACTCGTTATTAATATATTATTATATAAGAGTATTTGTTTATATTAACACAGTAATAAATTATAATTTAGTGTTCCTATGGCGATGCGTGGGCCCGGCGCTTAATATTTATCATGTACAATTTTCACGGCGGTTATTTGTGAAACGGATAATTCGAAATGAACGCGATCACGATTCGATCGATATCCTTATAAATATAAATATTATAATCGTAATGTGTGCGAGCAGCATTATAAAAATTTATATCGTACATTCGAGACCAAAAAAAAAAAAAATACATATAGTATATATAAATAAAATTTAACAATAACATTGTTCTGAAAACTATTCCCGGAACTGCGAATTAATTTACCTGTATATATTTATGTGTGTGTATGTATTTATATATGTGTATATATATATATATATATATATATATATACTGTGGTATAATTCCGGTATGTTAAGTGCTTTGACACGTATCAGGTGTTTCAAATACATATTATGCACGCCTTTTAACAGCCAGAACTTAGAATACTATAGTTAATTCAATGTGTGTTCATATTGTTAGTCGGATATATGAATACGTTTTAACGTCGATTCCGTTAACGTTAACGTTATAAATTTCAACGTAATATGACGAAATTTATTAACGATTGTCGTTTTTGTTCTCTTGATATGTATATATATATATATATATTTTTAAATTTTGATCTAATATACCTTAACGTGATCAAAAAGTAAGGTGAAATTTTCATTTAAAACTCATTGAATTGTCATTTTGGACTGTCTATAACATTTGTCAAGCGTCTGTTTGTCAAAAGATTTAATTATATGCGATTTACACGTGTTTTTACAATTCTTAGTTCCTTCATCAAAAATTCGACGCGTATCGTTCCGCGACCACCGTATTCGCCTGATTTGGCTTCTTGCGATTTCTGGATATTCAGCAAATTCAAGAGATCAATTCGGGAACGCCGTTTTGACACGATTGAGTAGATAAAAACCGAATCGAAGAATATCATGAAGGCTATAATTAAAAAAGGATATTCTGACTGTTTCGAGTACTGGAAAAAGCGTTGACAAAAGTGCGTTTTATCGGACGGCGAATACTTTGAAGGGGATAAAATTGATTTAGAAGAATAAATAAAGAATAAACTAAACATTTTATAAACAAATTCACCTTACTTTTTGATCACATTGTTATATATAAAAGATTAGTAATATATTATAGAAATAAGGAAATCTATGATTTCTTAAACTATTTTGGATGATAAAACTATATATTTTTATTGTCAATTTTTGTAACAATAAATATATTATTTATAAAATATAAACATAGTATATTTTAATTTATAGAAAATTTTAAATTTATATATTAATTCATATTCAATCATTTTCATTACATTTTTTGTACAATAAATGAAATATTCACAACAATTATCACCTCGATTATTTACTAGGGATCAATATAAACGTATGAATGAAACATTTTCAAAGAATCGTGTTGAAAATAGAGACGAGGTATAATTTTATTATTTTATTAAAGCATTTCACTATTATCTAACTCTACGTATGTATGCCTATTTTTTTTTCCTTCTTCCTAGTTCGGTTTCATAATTAAGACGCGTTATATATCGAGGCTCGATTTTATCTCACGACTTTTGTACTGTTGAAATTCCTCACCCATCTAGAGCCGCATATTCTACAATAGTTTTCACTTGGTAAATTTTTATAACGTCCATATAAATAATATGACTATTAGTTAACATTTACACATGCAAGACATTTTTTTCTAAATGGTTGAAAAAAAAAATTTTTTTTTTTTTTTGGGACAGATTCTATGTTTTTTATATTAATATACGTGATAATAAACCGATATTATAAATTAATATCGCGATGTAATATAAAAATATTATGACATGAAAATAATTGAAAAAAAAAACCAAAGTGAATTTGTGGTACATCTAATCGAATTTCCGTTTCATGTCGTTGTATTAAATATGTTATTATATTTTCATGATGAAAGTGTGTCCCTATTATGCGATGAATATTCATGATATGTTGATAAAATTAAATTGAACGTAAATTGATTTGTATGACAAAAAAATATTATATATATATATATATATATATATATATATATATATAAAGGTGTGGTCAAATTATAATAATTTGAAATGCCGCGATATTTTTTAACTGTCAAAGTGACTGAAGCGGCCGTTTAAAAGAAGTCTCATCTTGGTAAAATAGACGATATTTTACTGTCAATCGATTATTAATATCTTTATAAATACTATTTATTCTTGAATAATTTATATTTAGAATATTAATTTTGTTTCAAACTACAATTTTATATTAATTTTTAAATTTTTATGTTAAGATGTCACGTGTAAATATAAAAAAAAATATTGATTTGATTTTGATTAAATATATGTATATATAGAGATTTGCGTTAGTTTGGAATAATAATATTTTTTTATAATATAAATAGTGAATTGTGTAATATTTTATCATATATTACAAATTTATTGTATTTTTTTTTTCAATTGACATGTGTTATTTCTATTATATAAATCGTTGATACATTATTATTACAATAATGATAATCGTCTATAATAATTCAGTATTTAAATATATATAATATTTCTAAAAAAAAAAAAAAAATCGCTCATTTACTATTAGACTACCATATTAAATATTTTCATATAACGCTCAATTTTCTAACATGAAATATCGATATATATTTTTTTATTATCAACATATTCTATGATAAAATAATGTTTATTTACAATTATTGTTCATCACTTCATATAATTGTGCGTATTATTATTTTGAAACGGACGTCATTTTCGGTCGTCGGGCGTCGTTCAGGAGTCGTCGACGCGTGGACATCGAATTAATTTTTTAATAAACCGTTTACAAGTGTGTTAAAAAAATATTTACATACTAGTATTTATATGAGAAAGCAATTAGCATACTTGCAATAATATCATGCATTCGTATGAGAGTGTAATATCGCATGAATAGTACGCAGAGCGTAAATTGCATGCGGCGCCATTGTTACAAATAATATCGCTTACGTTTTGTATTATATTATATTATATTATATATGTCGAACGGTTCATAATATTAAATAGTATCTTGACTATTTTTACTACACAATTGAAAGCATTAAAATATCGATTTATATAAAGCGAATAACAGTGGTTTGATTGTAAAACAATTCTGAAACATATTAACAATTTTATTCAGTTGAGTAAATATTTTTATGTGTGATATAATTTTCTGATTCTAAATATTATCGTATATATAATATAGAATAATTGTTTTTGAACGATGATTAATTTCAATCAATATTGAATCATATACAATTTTCAGATATATCATTTATAAATTTAAATTCATTTTATTTCTAGTTATAATATTAACATTTATATTTTTAATTAATTTTAATCGTATTTAAAAATAATGCAAATCGGGGTCCAGTTTGTCGCTGTCTGCTACAAAAAAATGGGATAATTTTGCAAGTATATCGTGAATTACCGTGTTAATATTTTAAAATCGATTAAATTAAGAATGAAAAATACGATGTAATATTTTTTTTCATATAGACCAAACATTTATTCAACGGATGATATTATAATTATATATAAAATTAATCGTATTACTATGTTATCACCGTTAACCTATCAGACAACACAAAACGTATTACTACGCTTACCCCCTTTAACAGTTGGATTACATACTTTCACCCCCGTAATATGTTAATAATATTTATTTTGTATTAAAAATATATTTTACTCTCATATATGATCGCCTTTATCGTATATAATATTTTTTTATACTATCATAAACCAAAAAAAAAAAAAAATTTTCTAACAATTTTTAATAAGCGCCACTTTTTTTTTAAGAGCAAAAAAATAATAATTATAATTTTTATTAATATAAATTTATATTATTTTAATAAATATATATTCGTGCACCTGGCACGATCGGGGCACGTCGTGCAAATTAATTTAAATCCAAGCGCGTTTCTGTACGCGCATTGAATATAATCAGGTGCGCCGCACGATGCGGTACACTTTATTACTGTCCAACGCCACAAATAAATTGCAAATATACCGGCGTGTGCGTGTGTGTGTGTGTGTGTGTGTGTGTGCGCGCGCGCGCTCAAACTTATGTAAAATACATTTATATATTATAATCTACGTATATGTGTATGTAAATTATTAAAATATTTTAATTTTAAACACGTGCGAGTGCATAAAATGCTGTCGCCACTTGTGGATTTGCGCGAGCACGTGCTTCTACGAATATTTCTCGCATAAATATTTCGAAAAGGTTCGCTTTTTTATTGCACAATGAATGAAAATGAATGAAAATTAAATTAAAATATATATATTTATATATATGTAAATATATATATATATATAATCACCGCATAAAGATTTATGAATTGATGCGAGAATTATTTTTATCGATTTAGACGTTTTCGTTTCGTTTTTAAAATTTATATTTTTATTTCTTACGATAACATTTTTATTACGTGTCAATGAAAATGTGTTTTTTGATCGTTGATTTTTAATTATTGATCGAGTGTATTGATTGAAAAATAAACACCGATATAAATATTTATATATTTGATCAAAACATACATATTTTAAATTGTGTAAACTTTTACGTACAATATTTTTTTTCTATAATAGATATATATATATAAAAAAGAACAATATAGACGATAATCAAATAAATTCTCAGAGTCTAGATTTCTTTTAAGAATTTTTGTATTAGCAAATAATTTGCATTATTTTTTTTTTAGTAGAAAGTTATAATAAATATAAATTAAAAATGCTAACAATATTTCATGTTTAAAACTTGTAATTTACATAGAAATATTGCACAATATTATAAACGCTAAAGTAAATAAGAAAGGTTTGATATTTAAAAAAATATATATATTTGAACATCATAAATGCAATTTTTATTATACGTAATAAATATATACTGTTTATAAATATGCATCTCAAATAATATTAAATATATATAAAAAATATCGTGCTAAAGCTTAAATTATTTTTTTATCAAACAAACTAATATATACTAAATATACGAAAATTTAAAGTACCATAATAATTGAGCAATTAAAATTAACATTTTGATCATTTTTACGGGTATTTTATTGAAATTTCGCATTCATAAAAACGATGGTTAAAGGCGGTTAAACGCGCACGAGCATTCAAACCGATATGATTTATATACATATTTTTTTTTTTCCTTGATTATTTTACATTATTTTCCCATTAATTAATACTTTTCTTTTTGCATTGAAACAGTTGAGATATTTTTCTTAGATAACACGCTGAACATCTTGCGAATTAGGTTCGATTATTTCGACCATTAAATTATCATATAATAAAGTATTGAAAAATTTATGTAATATTTAATTGATTGTAAATTGATAATATTGATTATATATATATATATATATATATATATATATATATATATATATATATATATATATTAATAAAATATATATTTATATATACATATAATCTTAATTTATATTTATGTATAATGTAAATTGTTTATATGCAATTTATTGAATACAATATTGAATTAAAATTTTGATATAAATCACATATAAAATTAAGAGCTTTTATTGTAATAATATTTTATATATTTTAACCCGGATATATCATAGAACAAACATAAATATTATCAATTTGACTATCTTATTTGTTGTATTGAATATATATATATATATATATTTTTTTTTTGACTAATAAGTAAAAGTTTTATTGTCTATTATAGATATTTCGAATAGAATAAATCAATCATATCGCATGAATTGACCGTTCGAAATAATCTAATTAAACGTGTAAATAATTAAAACACGTCCAAAATTCAATACGGACATCGATAATTGAAATGCAAATTTTGACGAACACACACACACACATACACACTTGATTATAGGCATATAAATAATATAATTGAACATAAATTACATTACTTTTTTGTGTAGATACGTATCTCAAGTTTTGTAGTCGAATCCGCGATAGAAATCTCGCGTTTGAATCGTTATTAGTTCAACGCGTATGTTTATTTATTGAAACGTGGGGGGGAAAAAAATTATGATTTATAGTTTGCAATAATTTCGAACGAAATTAGAAAAGAAATATTAAATAAAAATGTATATATATATATATATATATATATATATATAAGTATATTCTTAGTTTTAAAATTCCGCATCAGATAATCGCAACCTTTAATTTATTACTGCGATATATATCTTTTACGGTTCACAGTATCAATATCTATTTACTATTCATAAAATTCAAATTTGTTTCAATAATTTTAAACCATCGACAAACATTAAATTATTCATAAAAAAGAAATCTTAATAAATATATTATTTATGTTGTATTATTTGATGTAAGACTATTTTATCTATTATTTCGAGCATCCCTTAGATATTTCTGCCCTTGATAAACATAATTTTATATTACTGCATATACATATATATATATATATATATATATATATATATATATATCCAATTATATTTTACGAATATTTTTATTTTCTAAAAATAAAACACGAAGGTTAACGTTGTGAAAAGTCATTTCAACTTTACGATTTTACATGTCTCATCATGACGCTGCAAAATCTCCACCCTCAAATTAAAATTTCATTATAAATTTAAAGAAAAAAATATACTCTAGCTTAATCAACAACACGATAATCTAATATTCATCGATAATATATTTTAATTTATATAAATTTTTGATTTATATAAATTTACTAGACAATAGATCGATATATGTAATATATTTATTAATTAGCTTGTATAATGATTACTATACCTGTTTTACGTGTACGTTATAAATGCAAAGCTTACATACAAACACACACACACACACACACACACACTCATGTTAGGTACGCATATATTAAATATAATAATTTGCACGGAAGATGCAATTATTGTTTACGGCACTGAACCGGTCTCGTTTTCGCCTTGAAACACTATCGCGCATATTAATCTACATTTATATATATTACAATTAAATGAATAATTTGAACGCTTCCGATAGTAATTATCGCTGGAAAAAAAATATATTATTATTAAATACGAGACCCCGACGATGGTCTTTAAACGAAATGTTCGTAAAAGAAAAAAAAATTTTTTTTCACAAACACATTCGATCGTAATTATAGACGTAAAGTTTGATTTTGACAAATTTATCGACGTTAAAACTTATTATTATATTATATATGTACATTATTGTTTTTTTTTATTTTGTTGACAATATAAAAAAAATGTATATTTTCAATAAAATATTTAAACAGCTCTATTAAAATATTGTATGTAATTAAAATGTGTTTTTTGAAATCCTTTGTATTCAAGCTCGTAAAAGAAACGAAAACAAAATAACTGTCGCAATATGTTTATATATATATATATATATATATATATATATATATATATATATCACATTAAACAATAATAAATTCGGTCGTTTATTATATTTTTAATTATTTCAGAATTTTACGTGATTTAATTTTATAAACATTCAATAAATCAGTGATGCCGTCGTCCGTGAAGGGGCGTTGGCCTCACATTTCTCGTTTATTAACATATAAAATCGGTTTTATATTCGAATTTTCTCGTATTTAATGTTAAGTCAATATTTAATATGAAACATTGAGACGTTTTATAAATTATTATATAGAATCAAAATTATATTTTTTAACTGAAAATATCTTTGAAATATTTATATAGACTACTGTGATCAAAAAGTAAGATGAAATTGTCATTTAAAATTTCAAGGCATTTAGGAAGACAGGTAAATTGTAATTTTTTTAAATAACATTTGTCAAGCGTATGTTTGTCAAAAGATTTAATTATCTTCTAGTTACAACTCTCGGTTCCATCATCACGATAATGCACCATTTTTGCTAAAAACTCGACTTATATTGTTCCGCAACCACCGTATTTGCCCGATTTGGCTCCGTACATCTTCTGACTATTCAGCAAACTTAAAAAAGCCAATTCGGAGACGTCGTTTTGACACGATTGAGAAGATTAAAACCAAATCGAAGAAGATCTCGAAGGCTATATCGGAAAAAGCCTATTCCAACTGTTTCGAGAACTAAAAAAGCGTTGTCAAAATTGCGTTTTATCGAACGGGGATTACTATATATAAAGAATTTAGATTTTATAAGCAAATTCACCTTACTTTTTGATCACAGTTTTTTTATTATTTGAATAACACTTCGGGTGTTAAAAATACAAATAATATTATCTCTTATTATTTTCATTATGATTCATATGAATTTTCATATTATCGAAATATTCATTTACTATTTTTATTATTGGGTTTACATCAATCGTCCAACATGACATGTGATTAATTAGGGACTTTGGGTTAACCAATTAATTTGGACTGTCCGGACACAGTCTGTCATTACGACTTCCTCTTCTCGCCTAAAAACTGGGCTTGTACATTTTTGGGAACGGACACTTTATCTACCTTAGTTTTTTTTTCTTCCTCCGGTTTATAAGTTTAACTTAATATATTTTTTTTCTCGTTTTTAATTTTTTTTACACGACGTCTTCGGTTCGAATCTTTGAAAGATATCGAATCTTTAATGAAGGGATTTACGCTATGGCCGTAGGCAGTCTTTTTTTTGTGTTTATTTATTTATTTTTTGTGTCCGTTTGGTATTATAAATGTTTAATTTACGTATTATTAATCGTGTATTTTTATGCCGACGGACGTTTTATCATTTTCATTAGCGAATCTCTATGCAAATTCGTCGTAATTGTGATCGTTCATTTATCAAATTATGAAAACGTTTTTGAATGTTTTAATATTTTGTAATGATGTCGAATGAAATTTAAATATAAAATACGGTGAATGATAAAAAAAAAACTAACGCTAGATTGATGAAGTTGTATCGAATAATTAATAATAAAGTCTAAATATTATTTTTCATTTTATATAAATAGTCTATTATCATTTACAATTGTCTAGTTAGTGACTTGTTTCATAGTTATGCAATAAATTATAAATTCTAATAATCAAAATATTATTTTTTCAATTGAAAATATATATATTTAAAATTTTAAAACTATTTAATAAATTATATAATATTCTGATTTCACTTTTCATTTTCATTACAATTGTATGCACAGTAAATTAATAATTTAATCATACCGATTATAAAATTGAATTAATTATGCCACTTAAAGATTTTTATTATGAATAATAATAATAAGATCAAAGTGTACAATTGATGACTCAATTTAACAAATAATATAAATCAGTATTATCAATTTATTTTCTTTATCAATTATTCAATTCTTTAGAAAGGCATATATTATTTCAAAATTAAGCGTAGAGTTGTCAATATAATCAACGTTTCAAATATAAATTTTACACAGAATCATCGATGAAATGAACGAATACTATATAATTATACGATTAGTCGAAAATTTATTATAAAATATCATAATTCGAAAACTCACCTGTATATATATATATATATATATATATATATATATATATATATATATATATTTAAGATTACAAAACGGATGCTTCACGGGGTTCACTTTCGATCGTCGAACTAATTAATTCGTAATGCCTCCCCCCCCCTTTTTTTATATTTTAATAGTAACAACAATAATTTAGTTGATGTTGTTGTTGTTATTATTATTAATATTAATAATGATAATGTAGTGCTGGGTCGTGTATAAAGTTATTCAGTAGATTTAATAGGCCGCAATAGCTGCAAGCATGGATGCAGGTGCGCCTATAACATCGAGCCCACATTTAAGTTGCCGATATATGCGGCCACCTAAAATGGAAACCCCTATTACGGACTCATTTACTTACGATGACAGCGATCGTAAACATTCGGCACCCCATCCAATAATATCGCGACTGTTATTAATATTATTATTGGACGTGTTGTTATCGCGCTATGCGTTTCATAAATGAAAACGTCTTCAAAATAATAATAATAATAATAATAATGAAATATAAAAAAAAATGGATCGGGAACGTAACCTGTTATTAATGCGATACCCGAGCATCGTTTCCTGTTCGTAAAACAGGGTCGCATTGACAATTTGGATTACGTCAAAATTGTGTCTAAACATAATTTATATTCGAGTGTTCGTAATTTATTACTAATATTATTATTTCACATTCACTGATTTATATTTAATTTTTATTTTTATTACAAATTTTTAAATATTCATATTAAAATATTTTTCATCGATGAAAATTTAATTCATAAAAAATAAACATTATGTTTATAGTGTAAATATATTTTGATTTAATATTTATATATAATAAAATAATATATTAAAAAAATAAAATAAAAAATATTATTATATTTTTAATATATTATTTTATATTTATATTGAATGAAAAAAATATTTTTATTAAATTTAAAAAAAAATAGATTCTTAGTTCAAGAGACTTCAACGAGCGGTTAAATATAAAACCCGAACGACAAAACCGGAAAAAAATTCATCCCTTCGAACTTTTCAACTAATTCGCCGACCGATATTAAAAATTGAAATATTTCGAGAGATTTGAATAACCGCATCGTATTTATAATGAATACATATTTTTATTTATTTATTTTATAATTTATTATATTTTTTCTTCTGTCGATCGAGCCGTTCGCTCTTTTTCCACAGCCACGCTTGTGGCTTTCAAATAAATTAATGTGCGCTCATTTTAATTCATCTTGTTTTTATTTATTTATTTTTTTTTTTTGCTATATCGTCATCGTTTATTATTATTATATTCGCTCGTATATATATATATATATATATATATATATATATATATATATATATATATATATATATATATATATATATATATATATTTGCTGTTTTTTTTTGCTTTGCTCATTTTGAATTTGTTCAGTCGTCGGTTTTGACCCGAGCGCTCTTCACGGTGCACAGTTTTGCGATATTTCCCACCTCGATCGCTCTTTTCTACCCTCGTATAATAATAACGGCGGACTCCCATCGGTTCTGGCCGAAATTGTGGCCAAATTGCGTTATCCGACAAAATATATTTATTATTATTATTATACATATATAATGAAATATAATAGTGCGCGTGCCGATTCGCAGCCATGTGATCAGGCTTCGAAGCCGCTGCCCCTCGATTAGCAGACGAGTTTCGTTCAATATATGCGGTTAAAATTATCGCTAACAACAATAACAACCGTAATTAGTGTTAAATATTTCATTAAAAAATCGTTCGGCTATATACTCCTTTTTGCATTATTGAGAAATCAATTTTTATACGTCTCGGTTCCTTTTTTGATAACTTCATGCATTAATACGATTCTTTAATAATATAATATTATATATAGAAATAATTCAAAATATACGAAATCACGATTATCATATAGTATGCATGCTATTTTTATTATTTTGTTGTGCAAAAATTATTATATAAATTGAAATATCATTAAAGCAAAATTTTTTCATCATTATTAAATGATTAGAGATTTGACATGAAAGGTCAGAAAAATAAAATAAAAAAAAGATGCCTATTACAAAAATTGTAGTTGATTTTCATGTCAAACATTTTTTTTAATTAATATTTTAACATAGCAGTATGATTTTTTTTTTACAAAATAAAAATGTTCTGTATAAAAAAAAGGTATTGACGTAATAAAGAAAAATTGAAAAAAGTAATTTAGTTAATAAAATATGTTTAGAAAATAATAATCAAATTAGATATGTTGAGAAATATGATATCAGTTAAAAATTATTTACACTTTTTTTACAAATTAAGTTTAATATTTAAATTTTATATATCAATCTGATTGTCATTTTTATTTTTTTTTAATAAAATTTATATACTATATAATAAAGTGTTATTTTATGTTATCAAGTTAATATTTTAATTATTATGTATTATTTTTTTATAACGTATAGACAACTCAAATATTAAATTCAGACTAAATTAACTTTTTTTTTCTTAAAAAAAAAAACGAAAGATACTAGTATATTTATATTAATAAATTGTAACAATATTTAGAATTATAAATTTTCATTTATACATCAATGAAAACATAATTTACGGACCGTTAAATTTAACTTGATAACACTATAATAATATTCAAAAAAAAAAAACTATAATAATAAAAAGTTATTTTTATAGATGTTGACCAACATTTAACCACCCCATACTTCATCATCGATACTTGTATATATTGTGTTGTTTCTTTATATATATATATATATATATATATATATATATATATATATATATATATATATATATATATATATATATACTCGATTATACATATTTCATTCTACATAAAGAAAAGTTCACGCGAGTGCGTGCACACACACGTACCAAAATTAAGGTCATTACTTACGATATTGTCGTATAGAACATAAATTTTTGGTAACCGGCTATTAGTAAGGTGTTTATCATAAAACCCGCCATTAAATTCTTAGGCGGGCTGCCCCATATAAGTCACATGGTATAATAACTGCGGGGCATAACTCATGAGCTAATGAACGCTCCCGGTGACTAGCCAAACCGCAATATTGGGGTGCGCACACGTTACGATCAATCGTACGGGACAATCGTTCAAGAAATACAACGAAAATGCGTTTATTTCAAACGATAACTATTCAAATATTATTATTAACACACTATAAAAATATATCCATTTTTATAGATATAAATGTACCACTGAATAATCGTAAATATAACTGTCCCGATTTTTTTTTATAATATTATGGTATATAAAAATATTAATATTTAACAATGCACTATTAATTTCAATATATATATATATATATATATATATATATATAGATATATCAATTTAATATATAAAATGTTAAATTTTAATATAAAAATATATATATGTCGAAAATTTAATGATTATTTTTATATAATAATAATTGTACGTATTTTTAATATTTATTTTATTTGTTTTTTTTAAACGACTTTTTTTCAGTATTAAATATTTGCGAAAAAAAAAACTGTGTATTATTTTTATAACAAAATACTTGCATTTATCTGATTGTAAAAAAAAAAATAACAATGCGATATAAATTTACAGTTTTACGACGCATTTTTGTTGTGTTAGAATTTATTTATTGTCGATTAAATAGAAATGTTTATTAAGTTGTTAATGTGTTATATATTTTAGAAAAAAATCGTACGTAAATTATACAACAATTTTATCATTCGAATTCGTCCTTTATTGTATTTTATTCCTAATAAAAAAAATTGAAATGTTAAAAAATTAAATTCTGTATGAATTAGTAATTTTTGGACAAATAATTTTATTAGATAAAAAGGGTGAATTTGAATGCAAAAATCTATTTATAGAAATAATATTAAAATTTAATAGAATACTTTTTAAATTATTTTATTTATATTAAAAATTGCTAACATATACATACATACATATATATATATATATATATATATATATATATATATATATATATATATATATATATATATATATATATATATAACGAAAATATCAAAGACAAAATTACAATATTTTACAAACGTTCATAAAATAACTTCAATTTATGTTTCTCAAATGTGTTAATGTGTCAAAAAATAAATAAATAACACGACCGGTGTTCATTTAAATATTCACAATACAACATAATATAATTTAATGCAACAACATATATATTATATGACACACACACACACACATATATATATATAATATTATATAATATTACACACTTGACAAAGTGCGAATCGCCATCGCACTTTACAATTAAATTCGACTTCAATTTGGCACGTTTTTTAATTCTTTCGTTGGCCAAAAAAAAAAAATTGCTCAATTTCGTATTCATATATAATTATCGACGTTGCGACGTCGGAAAATTTTATATGGGTCACATTTAATAAAATTTAAAAAGTTTTTTTAACACATAATCGACGATAAGCGTGAACTAATTTAAATTCGCATTCGAATACATCGTTATAATAAATAAATGGCGACGTCATTAAAATGTTTTAAAATTAAGTCTTTCACAAAATATTTTTATAAATTTATCAAAAATAAATTATTTTTATAATATTGTTAACTATATTTAATTAAATATTATATTGTGTTTACGTAATTATTATGCATCAGTTTATATTGATTCATTCCTGTGATATATTTATGATTAAAAATTAAATTAAAATAAATGTAAACTTATTGTACAGAATATATATCATCGTTCTAAATCTAAAAAGACTGAATTATTTTATATATACTAACAATTGTTATTAAATATATATAATAAATACAAGATATCAATCATCATACAGTATAATGAATATTGGATATAAAAAATAATGTATATTTTTTTGAGGGACAAGAATTATTTTAGAATCGAAAAGCCAGCTTTATTTATATTATTATAAATACTACAACATTAAAAATATTTAACACGTTTTTTTTATCATATGACAATTTAATTAATTCTATGTAATCAGTGTTATAAATAGTGAATAAAAATAATTTTCTTATTTATTGATATTATAGAAAATTATGAAATATACGTCGATTTATATAATTTTAATGTGATAATAAAATAAAAATACGTATATATGGTATATATAAAGGAATGTCACGACATGTAGTCCCGCATTTTCTTGTTTTCGTTTGCGTTTCTCCGGACATTTGACACACGCACGTCGGTCATCGTATCCCACATTTTGAGATATTAATTTACGATCTTGATAGCGAACCCTGCGATCCGCGGAAGTTGCATACAAACACGCATCTGACCCGCGGCATGTTGGTGTTTCCGTTTTGGTGACGCACCTTTTCAGATGCGGGTCCCGCTGACTATAGAACCCTTTTTTCATATGTGCGTGACGTGCGCACAAACTCTTATATATATATATATATATATATATATATATATATATATATATATATATATATATATATATATATATTCGCATATTCTCGATAAGTTTCGACGTTTACTTGACGTTTTATGCGTCGTTTGCGTGTTTAATTTCATCAATCGCTTTCGTTTTATGTAAACTGTCATATAATAAATAAAAATGTAAAAGAAAATATTTTTAAAAATTAAAAATTATTTATATTCTCATCCATATATAGTAAAAAATATTTTTTTTTTATTAAAATTACGGATAAACAACAATTTAAACATATCTGATTAGTATCAAAATGTATATACCATAGATAAATATAAGAATATTTTTAATTAAAAAAATATTATACTTTATATTAAAATATAAAATATATTATATGATATGATTAATATTGTTAGAATTTCAGTACTAATTTATATTATAAAACTTAATATTACATTTCCGTATGAAATTTTATATTAATTTTGAAAATATTTTATTTAAAAACATTATATTATTATTCAGTAAATATTAGTATAAATACTATTTAATATTATAAATATTAAATACTAAAGCTGACAACTTTATTTACACAATTTAATATTAAATCTTTATAACTCAAAAGTATTGATCTTTGTCATGCTGAAATTCCACTTATTACTATATTATGTTTTTTACATATAAAATTTTTCAGCATTTACGATTCAATTTTTATTTTATATAATTTTAATTTTAATATTGAATTTAATTAAATATTTTCTTCAATTTATTTTTAATAAATTAAATATATAATAAAAACGTGCGCGCTTCCAATGATCTAAACATATAAGGTGGACCCGTGTGCAAATTCGCACAATCACTATATATATATATATATATATATATATATATATATATATATATATATATATAATAAAAAGATGTACGACTTCATATATAATATATTAAATTTTAAAACGTTTTTTTTAAAGTACCAACATATATACATGAAAAAAAGTGATTAGTTAATTTTCTAGATCTTCACGTTCGATAAAAATGTCGCACGACGGTGGTTTTTTTTTTTTGTTTTGATAAATTGACAACACCTAAAACGGAATGGGTGTACACGCACCCCAATTTGAGAACCAGTGTCTCGGAGGATACCTCTGACATGTGTAAGTTAAATGTTGGCGATAACGTGACTTTCTCTTGCCCCGTTTTGCGCACGCACTTGTATATATTTATGTTGACCGCTTAATTGCGCCCTTGTACACGTTTATATATATATATATATATATATATATATATATATATATATATATATATATATATATATATATATATATATATATTTATCGAGTATTTGTTTCGTATTCTTATTTCATTTTTCATTTCGATTTGTTTGTGCGCCCCTTTTCATATATATATATATATATATATATATATATATATATATATATATATATATATATATATATATATATATATAGATATATATATAATTTTTTTTAATTTTCTACTCCCCCCCCGAGCGACGTTCGTGTATGCGTCTCATTATCGCGTACGATTGACTCGTTTTTTTTTTCTTCATGTTTGAATTAAAATTATTATACAATAAAATTATTTTTATAGTGACAAGGTAGTTTTTACGTATTAATTATTTAATATTTTTTTTTATTATACACGATTATACGAGTCACAATCGTAATTTAAATATGATTATTTCGGAAAAAAGATTTATTTAAATTAATTAAAATTTATTATCAAAGTGATTTTTTATAAACTCTACTATTTACGTTGAATATATAATAAATACAATACTATTGATATTTTTAACGTAAACTAATATTTATAAATAAATATAAAATATTACAAAGTGATTGTTAAATGAGTTATTAATTTATAGTATGGTACTTTCAATTATAATTTTGTTTCTTTTATAATATATATCATTTATTTTTAAATAATTGAATATATATATATATATATATATATATATATATATATAATAAATAGGTGTATATTTCTAATGACGTAACACATACGGTAGATCCGTGTGCAAATTCGCACACATATCCAATCGTATAATAAATAAACGGTTCAGAATGTACTATTTTTTACGTTTATATTTGATGATTATTATTAAATTATATCATAAATCCTCATTAAAATTCTCTAACCAAATAATAATGCTGTCTGTGGTGACGTTAATCTTCCTCACCTGTCCTAGAAATGTCCGATGAGGACATTGTATCAGGATATGATGTATATATTGCACCTGGTCAGTTGTTTAAAGTTTTACCATTTATTCATCATATATAAATATATGGAAAAAACAAAGTCCTTTCTATACGGGTTCTAAAACGATTCAATTTAATCAATATTCTTCATGGATATCAACCCTTTTTGTATAAACGAATAATCTTTAAACCATTTGAGTACTTTAATAATCTTTTTTCCAGTATTTACGCCGTAGAATATAAATTATTTTATTCTAAATATGTATTTTTCATATCAAATTGGTTTAATTTCTCGTCTTTTATATGTATCTCTTTATATTTTATGCTAATATTTATTCAGTATAATGTCTAATCAAATACAATGTTGGCTATAAAATGAAGCCAAACCGTATCATTAATAACTTTTTAACAATAGACTTTTAATAATTATTTTAATGATATTTTAATAAATTTTACTAATAATGAATAAATAAATTAAAAAAAAACAATCTTAAATTATTCGTTAAGTGTAAATAGAATGCTATCGCACTTTGTTTTTTAAGTTTGGCCTTTTCTAACGTCAACTGTCATCGTTGACATTTATCGTTGAGTACGATTGTTATAATAAACGCGTGACCAATTCATTGATAAAATTGTTTGGAATATAATTTTCGAATAAATAAAAGAAAACTCATACATATATAAATATATATTATAAAAATAACAATTAAAACAAAATTATTAATGAAACATCATATAATATGAATGAATTATGTAAAAAAAATTTTTTTTACTATAAACTAACCGGGAATCGGTACTTAACACGTTATAAAGTTTATTTGTTTTTCAGTTAAGAATGTCGTCATCATACTAAGTCAGCAATTTTCATTTTAAATCATTGGTAGGTAACCTTTTTTGATCGCTGATCAAAATATTAGTTTATATATATGTATATATATATATATATATAAATATATATATATATATATAAATATATATATGTGTGTGTGTGTGTGTGTGTGTGTGTGCGCATATATAAATAATAAATAAAGATATTTTTTATATTGTTATCTTTCCAAGATATTAGTAATCATTATTTTTAATCAGTAGTTGTCAACCTTTTTTAACCGCGAAACAAAATTAATCAAAATACAAATATTCTTCTGTACTTTTTCAAAAAAAAAAAAACAAAAATGATTTTTCGTAGTATGTCAATTTTTATTTTCCACATTTTCGAAATTTATTTAGAAAAAAAATTATGTATCACTCAAATTTATTAAATAATTCGCGGATCATATATTACCGATCGCTGTTACAAACATTAATAAAACTTAATCTTAATATTGTAATGCGTTATTATTGTTGTGTGCATAATAAGAAAATGAAATCTGATACAATGCAGTGTTGACTTATTTGCTTCAATACGAAAACATTATATTTTGCTGATCATTCATAATATATAAAACATGCGTTTCATTTAATACCATTTCGTCGTCGACAATACATCGTTTTAATTATTCCCAATTACATTATCGATATATATATATAAATATATATATATTTTTGTATTTTAAAATATACAAAAAATAAAAATGTACTCGGGACAGGTACATATTTTCAATTCGATGGTTAGGAATCGTCGCAATTTGCGCATCGAATTGTTGAACAAAAGGGCCATATATAAAGGTATTCAATTGGGTTTTATTCATACAATTTTTACCAACGACGGTACGTTTATGGCTAAAATTAAAGCATATACTACAATTAAGTGGCCTCATTATTCGCTCCAAGAGGAGGCGAGAATTAAACGTGTAAGTACTTTTTTTTTGTTCTTCTTTTTTACGAATTTTCAAATTGTAATTTGTTCATTTATTCTAATTGATCGCACATGTACACATATATAATTGCCAATATTATCTATTTGTCTAAAACTAAATCATATAACATGATATAATAATATATAATCGTATTAAAATTAAGTTAAAATAGTGATAATTGATTGTCAAATGTATAGAATGCGAATAACGCTAAAACATTTTTTTTTTACAAATATTAAAAGTTTTCTTTTATTTATTTTTTTGTAACACATTTACATTTCAAATAAAAAAATTGGTTTAATAGAAGCATAATATTGATCACCACTAAAATATATTTAATGTTATATCTTTCAAAATAATCCTAAAAACTAGTGGAATTTTGCGCGTAGTGCGTGCAATCGCGAAAAAAAATCTTAATTTTGAGAGCGATCAAAAATCGTTCCAGGGGGGGGGTGGGTCAAACTGGTGCCACTTCTGAATCGTATAGAGAAAATTCTGTTCTTTACGGTGTATGAAATAAAAATAGTCGATTATTGAAAAATTTCGAAATATTTATCGCGAACTCCAATAGCACTTCTTTTGATAACGCGACATCTCCTACTTTAAGGGCTTCGTTAGAAAAAAATAACACAATTACGCAAATTATGAATAGAACATTTTTAATGTAGAATTTTAAGAGGAATATTTTTTCCATAAACATTTATTTAGTCCGAGTGATAATTTCCGAGATATAAGCGAAAAACTGAAGAAAAGTCAAATATTTAGAGGTTTTCGGTAAATATTGGAGGAAGCTCCCTCCAAAGGGAATATTGTTTTTCGTATTCTTATTTGTTTTAAAATTCTTTATATATTTCTAAAAAAAAATTTCACTCTTTTGCTTTTTTTGTTCCTGAAAAATGCATTTGATTGTCGGTGTGACGTAAAAAATCGTCGGATCGAGTTCGGGAAAATTGTAATTTTAAGAAAACTAAAACAATTCATTAAAAATATAATAATTGATTATAATAGAACAAAATTTTCTCTACAACTTTTATTCCCTTTAATACCCCCGTAAAATTGATCCATTTTGAGATAATCATCGGTAAAACCGCACGACGAGAATTTTTTGGTCGAGAGGTCCATTTTAGGCCTATTTTCGAGCGCTTTTTACGAGAAACTGATAACAATTACGCATATAATGAATAGAATATTTTAACTGTAGAATTTAATGAGAAATAATTTATTCATCGGCATTTTTTCAATTCGAATTATAGTTTTGGAGAAAAATTGAAAAAACTAAAAGACGGTCAAATTTTGAGAGGTTTTTCGTATATTTCATAGGGAAGCTCCCTCTCTACAGGGTGCAACTTTTCAGCATTTATTAAGCTCTTTATCTAGTATACATTTCCGTAAAAAAACTCTGCTTTCTCAACATTCTTCCAAAAATATCTAATTTGACCGTATTATTAAAACACTTGCATCTCGATTTATTAAAAACGTATATCGTAAATTTAGTTTCTATGATTAAAAATTAATTTTAATATATATATATATATATATATATATATATATATATATATATATATATATATATATATATATATATATATATTTATTGTGCAAATTTAATGAATGAAAATATGTAAAAAATATTAACTATTACTGTCATAAATTTTTTAATCAATATATTTTATTAAAATAGTAGAATAATTACATTTATAAAAACGAACGCCATTAACAAACAGATTGATAAATTTGAAAATTATAAAAATCCACTCTTATATGCAAAACATTCAGAATATATGTCGAACACATACAATGTGTTAAAAATAATATATAATAATATATTTTTTTATTTTTTTCTAATATATTATATTATATTGATATAAATAAATATGAATAATAATAGTGAAAATATTTATGGTTTCATTTTTTATTCAATATTTAAGACCGATCACGTGAAAAACTCCAATATATTGCCGGCTAAAACGGTCTACTTCATTAGAGCTTTTATTATAAGTTCAAAATTTTTATAAAGGGTGTAATAGTAGGGAGGTGGGGGGGAGGCGGTGTCAATTAGCTCACAATTACTTTGATGTATGGCTCGGTGAAAATACTTTTAATCGAGAAAAATGCGGTCTAAAAATAAAGGAAAACGCGGCGCCATTATTAACAAAAAAAAGCACACAGTCATGGAACATATTTTCATTCGAAATTATTAAATATATATGGTAAAAAATATTTTTATATCATCTTTAATATTGATTATAATATTATATTATATAATGATTGAATATATTATGAAAATGACGTTGTCGCGTTTGCGTATCAATCTTTTAGCGACATCGTTAACAAAACGGATTAATTTGTATTTTTATTATATATACCAATATATATATATATATATATATATATTTTATTATTAATGTTTTATTTTATTAACCGTTTTCAAGTCCAAGGTGGGGCATTTTTTGAATATTTACATTGGCACTGGGTATTAATTAGCACCTGTGCCGCGCGATGTACACGAAACGCACAAACTCACGCACACTCGTCTAAGTTCATACGGGTACATGTATTATTTTTCTTTTTATTCTTAATGTACACTTATATAATTTGACTTAATTGCATTTTAATATATATATATATATATATATATATATATATATATTCAAAACAAATGTATGAACGTTGCGTGTGCGAAATATTAACCGAAATCGCCACGCAGAAAAACCAATAAAACGTTAGTGTTTTCGTGTCGTTTCTCTTTATATTTCATTAAAAAATATATTATTATAAAGATAAAATCCTGAATTCGGATTCTAAAGTGCGAAAATTTGATTTTTTTTATTATAAAACTAGGATTGATTAATTATTAATTATGTAGGGATTAGTATCATATTAATTATTAATTATTATATTTAATTAAAAAATATTTACAATATAGTAAAAAATATACTCTATCATATATTTCAAATTTTCCAATACACACCTATATATAAAATATATATACAAAAAATATAAAACGTACATGAACTCTATGTACACATCGCAAAAGTACCGGCATTTGTACAAAGTGCTATTTTTCGTGTCGGTATGAAAAAAAAATAAAAATAAATAAAATAAAATAAAACAAAAAAAATCCGGGGGGAAAAAAAAAGATTGAGGTATCAAAAAATATGTTGCGTCGGCGACACACGGCTTCATTTCTCGCGTGTTTAACACATTGCGTGCCGGCCGCACGTTTCACAAATAAATAAATAAATAAATAAGTACGCTCGTATTAAATGTAAACAGTGTGAAAATTCGATGTACTCGACGGCGAACGCACATACGAATACTTTCCCGTTAATCAGTTACGCTATCGTTAACGATATATATATATATATATATATATATATATATATATATATATATATATAATGTTTGTTTATTCTTATGTTAGAAATCCATCTCTATTTTATATCTTTGCATATTTATATTCCTAATAGTGTGTGTGTAACACGCAAATTTTCCATAGAAAACTTGTGTATGGTTCTTTATTTGTTGACAAATTATATTGCATGTTCAGTCATTTTAATACAAGTGCCGAAATATATGCGAAAATATTAAATGTTTTATTATTTTTTTTAATACAAATAAATGAAGGAGGTGTATATATATATATATATATATATATATATATATATATATATATATATATATATATATATATATATATATATATATATATATATATATATATATTAAAGTCGTAAAGATTTGTATTAAATGTAACTCGAATTTATTACATTTTAAGATCGTTCGTGTTCGTTATTAATGCTATAAATATATTTGTTTTCGCTCAAATTATTTTTAATATATTTAAATAATATTGTATGCTATTAATGAATAAATGTATATTGTATTTAATATTGACATATTCAATGTTAACCGTCATTATAATTCAGATTTCTAAAAATAATTAATAATATTAATTGTATGATAGAAAAGGGGGAGTTAAAAATGCGAAAGTGGAAAAAAATAAAACGTATGTAACAAATTCGATATTTATCTAAACGGTTAAACAATAAACAAAACAAACTCATTTCACCCGAAAATTAGATACGTAAATACGTGGTTAAATCTTGATAAAGCAAAAACCTCTTATATATATATATATATATATATATATATATATATATATATATATATATATATATATATATATTTACTACCGTTTAGCTTTTTCAACGATCAAGATTAAAATAAAAATAAAGAGCTCGATACTTTTCTTTTTATATTTTCCCCTGTATATAATATATATATATATATATATATATATATGTGTGTGTGTGTGTGCGTGTATGTATGTATGTATGTATATTTTCGCGTAATATTTCAATGCGGAAAATATAAACGATCTCTGATATTCGGGTTTATTATAACGATTCTGTTTTAAATCGTAATTATTTGTTTATTTATTTATTTTTTTGATAATAGTGCAGCGACGTTACTAGTATAATTTTTCATTATTTAAAATATTTTTTTTATAAAATTATAAATTGAAAAATGCATATAAAATATTATATATATATATATATATATATATATATAATATTTTATATATGTCCAATTTATTATTATGATTTTATTATCTATTTACATTTTCAATTTATACATTTTATTTTTAAATAGTTGATATATATTCAATTTTTCAATGAACTTACACAATCGTTTAGATTTAAACCGTCATTTTTATAATGAATTATTATTATATATATTTTTAATACATAATTATTATTATTTTAATCGTTATATATATATATATATATATATATATATAAATTATTAATTAATATTTCAATACTAAAAAAAAAAATAGAAAATTTTGTACGATTATTTATATAATAATAGACGTAATATTTATTTTATGTATACCGAAAAATACGTATATCATTCAACGCGACAAATCTATTTCATAAACACGCGTTAAATAAATATACCAGAACAATTCTACAAATCTGTCATTTTAACATAACAATAATAATACATATAATAATTTAGAATATTTGTTTGAAATTGCGTTTTTACATAGAGGATGCTGCGTAAAAAAAATGTCGATTTATTTAATAAAAAAAAAACAATATTACATTAATCGTTCACGTTGCGAATATTATATTATATTTTGTGGTCTATAAATATATATATATATATTTTTTTTTGTGTAAAATGAAAAAAAAATAACGAAATGTTGCGTGTGTAGCGGTCGGCGTATACACGTTGTTATAAGTAAATTAACAAGGTGCGATAAGATCTTTTCACGCCATATCTCCATTTCGAAGGGATTTTGTACTCGCGTTTCGTGTGCCCTTTTTTTTTACTAAAAGAGGGCAATTTTCCGTTTTCGACGGAAAAATAACCGGCTCTCTTTTCGTGGACGAAGCGAAACCGGGGGGGGGCGGCGCGGCGGCGGGGGAAAAATCGTAAAAAAGCCAACGAGCGAGCGAGCAAGCGCACTCGGAAAAGCTATCTAAAAGCATTTTCTTTTCTATTCGATTCGTTTTATCGATTTTTAAAATTTGATTTTTTATATTTGAAATATCATTATGAATATATATATATTATATCTATTTTTTTCTAATTTATATATATATATATATATATATATATATATATATATATATATATATATTATCACTAGTAAGAAGTATAAAAAATATTTATATTATTATAAATTAAATTTATAGAGCGTAATTTTTGTAATATAGTCGATACATAAAAAAAATATTATATCGATGAAATATATATGAATGACATATTAATTTTCTTAATTATTTCTTTTTATTAATAATATAGTACTAAAATTAAAATTTATATTTTTAAATCACGCGAAGAAAATTCATAAATTTTATATAGATTACTTTGTGCATATTTTCTACAAATCTAAATTTAAAAATTATAATCGATCTTGAAACTAAAATTTGAGATTTTTAATACGTAATGAACTAAGAACTAAATAATCAAAAATATATATTTTTATTTTTCTAAATATGCGTAACTAAATTAGATTTATACTATTATGAAATAATCCAAATAACTGTTTTATGTAATAAAAACATTATATATATATATATATATATATATATATATATATATTTAAATTCTTTTAATGTAAGATCTATATTATAAGGAAGACGTCATATTTAATCTACTAAATTTTCAAAAAACTTTAAATACATATTTTCAAAACACTTTAAAAATATCTATAATAGAATCATTTTAATCGATACATTAGAACGTTATATATTATGTCACCATTTTGTATATATATATATATATATATATATATATATATATTTTTTTTTTTTTGATCGGTATAAGTGTTAAAAAATGTTGATCTACGAAGGCATTAACCCTCAACTTACCGCCTTTTTTTTCGAAAAAAAATAATAAAAAAACAACCATCGTTTGCCCTCGGGTGTTTCATAGTAGATGGGTAAAGGTCGATAACTAATTTCTTCGACCGCAAAACCGGGGCCCGGGGTGAGTTTATATGATAATTTTGACGCGTCGACATCTTTCAAGTCATCGTCATATATATATATATATATATATATATATATATATATATATATATATATTTATATACATATTTTTTTTTGTTTTGTTTTAAATATTTATTTAATATATTATTTTGTGTTTTTACTTGATATATTTTATTTTATATCCGACAATAAAAGTCGAACGACGGCTAGTTTCTCTAGGAGGGTTCAAAGGTTTTTTTCCATATAAGGGCAGATTAGGTGGATGATGTGGGTGGTGAAGCAATCAGGACAGCACGTGCTAGTTATCTCACGGTCCCTTGCGACATGTAAATGCATTCACCGAGGTCCATCTTCGTAGTGAGACCCCCTAGACATGGGGGATGCCTAGCCGACAATAGTCATAATATGAGAGAAGGTGGCCACGGATACAGACGCCTTGGGACATTCGCCTCACCTGTCACAACCGCCCGTCAAAACGACCTTTATATGCATACATATTGTCCCAAGGCGTACATATCGTTCGTGTATAACACATTTCTACATCAAATTCGACTTTTCAATTTGACTTTTTCTAAAAAAAAAAAAATTACTCGCTAAAATGTAAATCAAGCATGTCAAACTCGTGTCATATTGCTAAGTTGCTGTATTAAGCTTATGGGTCGAGCTGTTCAAAAAAAAAAAAAATTAAAACGATTATCAGAATGATTATATTATATTTATCAGTTAAACAAAAAAAAATATCACGGTTTAATATTACTTCTCAGAAGATGTTTGATGCAAATCAAATTATTAATGTATGATTGAATATCATGAGCTGTTGTAATTTTTGAAATTGATGATAAATATTGAGTGGTTAATTTTGATCTTTCTGAATTTTTATTATTTTTCATTAAAGAAAACTACAATATGTCTATTGGCGGACCGCGTGTGGTCCGCGTGTCTCGCGTTTGCAATACCTGTTGAAACAGATCATGAAATAAATGTCATATTTATATATTATATTCATATACCATTGAATTTTTTAGCTTAAATTTACCGCCAATTCACAATTAATTATTTACGATTTTTATTTTTAATAAAATTAATATATCTTAAATAGAGGTAATAAAATTTTTAAAGTACTCAATTATTTAATTATTTTTGAGTTTTATTTCTCAGAACACGTTTATCGTGATTGAAATTTTTATTATATTATTGACAAAATTAATTTAATTATCAATAAAATTGTGAAAGAAAAATAGAGATTGTATTGTATTTCTGAAAGAATGATCGTATAATATTTCTGAAACTTCAATAATCCGGAACTATTTTCCCATTTTTCCCTTGACAATTTATTATTGATTGCTAGCAATATTTAATACTTGCTAAATTATTTAAAATAATCTAAATAATTAATTATAATATTGTAATATTTTATGCCTTCATTTTAAACTATTTCTTATTTAAATATTTATTTTTTTTTAATAAATTTTCTTTATTTTTTTCTAAGGGTGGTATATAAACAGAATTAATTAGTTTTAATGTGTGCCAAATGATTGCAATTACAAGATCGTTTTCAATACAAAAAAAAGATGATCTATAATCATCTTTTTTAAAACAATATTAGTATTATTTTTATGCGATTATAAACAAATTCAAATAATTATTGTACAATTAACGTACAATAATTAGTCTGTCGCTTAATAATTATATAAACGAAAAATGATTAATGTGAGATAAAATATTCTTAAGTCTTGTAAATTTAATTACATTAGATATAATGAAAACCGAGACAATAGATAGAAAAGACAAGCGTTTTAATTTTCTCAACATTTCTCATTATAATTTCATCTGAGAGAATATGCCATTATATATCGTTCTAAATATAAGGTCCTTTTACATTTGAAAGTGAAACAATCGTTTGCAAAACCAAAAAATTGCACAACTCGAACATATATTTATATAACATGTGCGCATATTTCGCATTTCGTTCTCTTCATCCGCTCATTCAATTCTGTTTATTATTATTATTTATTCTTGAAATCATTTTGAAAAATTTCGAAAGCGTCATCGGATAGAAAGAGACGGATAGAAGAAAAAAAAAAGAAAAATAGACTGAAAGAAAGAATCGGAAAGTGTCATAAATTGGCCGAAATCGCAACAGTACTGTTTCACATAAAGTACATCTTGTAAAATATGACAGAATAAGCTCTTGATCCTCTAAACATGAATACGTTTCGGATTTTTGTCATTTGCTACTACAGATTTTATATATATATATATATTATTTTCCACGTGTTTCCACTTGGAGCGTCGTAAAGGCGACTTCCTACGTGAAATTCGTTTTGCATGTCGTAACAAAGTGTCGTAAAAATGTGAAAATTTATCGCGAAATATATATATATATATATATATATATATATGTATTCAAGAAACTGTGTCACGGACTAGCGGTTTCAGAACTCTGTGTATATTTGATTTTAATTAAATATACGTGTCGTTGTCGTGAAAATGTTGCAAATTATACTAATTTATCATATTTTAAAATCGTTGCATTAAAATTTGATGTGAACATATTTTATTTACGATGTCATATATTATATTTATAAATGTTTTCTATTATTATTTAAAATTTAGTATACTGAATAATTAATACATCTTATTTATCTATCGATAAAAATAAATAAAGATCAAAATAGATGCAAATATAGAAATCATTTTCAACATTCGAAATTTGTCGTTGTTGAATATTTTCAAATATTTTTTTTTTTTGCCTCATCGGAATTCTGTTCCTTTTTCTTTCCTATTTGGATGCCAACGGTCTAAATTAGACACTTTACGACCAACATCCTTTTCTTGAGTTGAAACGACGAAGCATAACTGCGACGCGTCGATATTTATTTCTTAATTATGTTACAATATTAATCTTTCATTATATAATTTCATTCTTAATCCGATATTTTTACTCTATTTTTTTTTTGCATAAGATAAATACGCTTTTATTATAATATTACATCTTTAAAATATTTTTGTATAAAATTATATATAAAAATAGAATAATTTATAATTGATTCAATATATCATATTTTATGTTTTCGTACGATTTATATGAAATTATAATTTGTAAAATTTATATTATATATATATACACAATATTTATACAAGTATCGTTGTATTTCTGTTAGCAATTTTTCAAAATACAAATTTATGTTTACACATTTTCGTTCAAAAATCGTAGAAATAATAATGTTTTCGCATGCTTGAAAAACTGCGAGAACTAAAATCCATCCATCAGTTCTGGGAAAAAAAAAGAGAGAGAAATAGCAAATAAAAAAAAAATAGAAATAAATAAAATAAAACCAAGGAGGGGTACGTAAAATGTCTCTCAATTTTATGTCAAACACCTAAATTTTTTTTAAGTTTTTTTTTTTTTTTGTGAAACAGTTTGGACCCCGTCCGAAATTAGTGACATATTTCGAGGTTATTTATATTGATGGCAGGCCGTTAACCATTAGTTTAGTCATAGTTTACAACCGGCCCGACGGTTATTTATATGCGGCTCCGGGACACCGCAGGAAAACGATGGCGCCATGCGGCCCCGACATACGAAAAAACGAACGCACTCCGGGATTCGAACCCTGAACCTGAACCGTTTCCGTTCATCATCAGACGATGCAACGTTTTTCTACGAATTTATACTGTGACATTATAAAAAAAAGAGAGAGAGAGAGAGAGATAGTGAGCTATTGCACTTACGTTTCGTAGAATTTTATGAATGGTCCTCTTCTTCTTCTTCTTCTTCTTCGGATTTTTATTTATTTAAATTTTATATAATTTTTGACCTTATATAATAATATCGATTTGTAGACTAATATTCAAAAATCAACGATGTATATGATAATTAACCGAAAAAATGATTTGAACAAAATATAATTTTTCGTTGAAGAAAAATATCAAAAAAATAATTAAATCATAATTATTTCGATTAATTTCTATATAATAAATTAATTCTTTGCACTTATTAATGAAACATTGAAACTTTTTTTGGTTCCAAAGAATCTTGCTATAAGTATTACTACAATATAATTAAAATTTTTAACCTTATAAATACAGAATGATAAAACGATTATGTAGATCAGTATACTTCAATATACTGTTTTTTTAAAAAAATCTGAAATAATAGCTTAAACTGTATTTTTTTAGATTTAAGAATTTGTTCGTTAAATATATATATTCTTTATAAAACACACTAAATAGTATATATAATAATTTTAAATTAAAAAATCCGCCAACAATATAAAGTATTGATAATAAATATTTTTAAAATAAAAATACACTGAAAATTTTATTACTATATTATACGATGATAATAATAAACGACAGTTTAAACGGATACAATAATACTGAATAAAAACGCATCACGTCTCATCTTATTACGAGCTCGTATTATCGTATAACGAGCGCGTTATAAACGACGTGTAAAATCGACGTGAACGCGAGGTTATCAATTATCATTTTTTAAACAATCGCCGATTGACCCGATCCGACCGCGCGGAGTGCAAAGGGTTAATTTATTAAATTCACTTCAAAATCAATCATAGTTACCGGACTCGGTTCGCTGTTGTTTTTTTTTATTATTTATTTATTTATTTATTATCTTCTTCTACTTCTTCCTCTTTTTCTTTTTCTATTCAATCTATTTTTCTATCCTTTCGTTTCTTACGTCTTCTATTTCTTCTTCGTCATATGTTCGAACGATGCCGAAGTCGTTTCTATTTCCATTTGTCTTCTTTCTATTATTCTATTCGGTTTATTGGCCAAGTTTAGACATTGACGTGTATCTATGAACGTTAACGGGACGCGTGTGTGGTATTAAATCGGCGATTCTCAATATTCTTTTCTTTGAAATGTGATTTAAAATGTATTAAAAATAAATTATAGTATGCATTATAAAAAAAAATCATATATAACATATTAATTTTCTGAAATAAAAAAGTAAATATTTCTAAATGATTCGTTTGAATAGTATCAGTAATATATTTTTTATATATAATATAAATAAAATAATAATGAATATTAAAAATACGATCGATATATTGGATTATATCTGAATTTTAAAATTAAATCATATTATATAATGATGAAATATAGCAAAAAAAAAAAAAATGTTACGAAATAAAATTTGCAAATTTGAAAATATTGAGAAACGTCGCATTATGTTGTAAAGTTCAAACGTTTTTCAATTCGATTTTTTTTCTTCTATTTTACCCGTTCATTGTTTATATAAAAGAATACCGGCGACTTTTTTTTTCAAAACAAAAAAAAAACATTATTATTTATCTACGATAAATAATAGACTCTTATTTTTATATATTACATTTATTTCGTGTGAGGGGATGGTTGTCGGGGGGGGGGAAGGGAGAGCAGTCAAAATATGCGTTCATATAATCGCATATATGTGTGTGAAATTTCATTCTTTTTAACACGTTCGCCGCCGACGCCGTCGAAATTAATGCGAAACAATTGAACAAAATTTTCGATTAGTATATAAAAATTATATATATATATACGAATATTTTATAGCGACATTAATGGTTATATATCACGGTATTGATACTCTTTCGGAATTTTTATTTGACGTTTAACAAGCGACGAGAACGAATTTTTGTTACGTGTCCGACGACTACAGGTGGTTCTTGGACGATTTCTCAACGCGCTCATACAATAATAATAATAATAAAATAAAATAAAATATTTTTTCCATACAAAAACAAAATGGGGGGGGGGTTGGGAGAGGTGGGAGGCAATATTAAGTTAAAAAAAATGCGTATATAAAAATTATACGCGTATAAAGCCGAACGATACGTGTATAATAAATATATTCATAATAAAAATAAAATAGACGAAGGCGAATAGAGATGAGAGAAGATTGGTGGGGCGGGCGGGCGGACGGGGGGGGTGCAGGTGAAAAATAAAAATAAAAATAGTACATTGTTTCTAGGTTTCGTTTTATCGCCGCTTTGTACAGCGGGGGGTGCGAATATATAAGGTGTATGCCGGTGAATCATCTAGGAATATTTAATTGAGAAACACTGGGATCCATTTGTATTACTTTGACTGTCTATCAAAACGAGCGTGCTTCGCATTCTTCAATAAATAAATATTAATAATTAATAAATAATGCGGAGCCGATAAAAATTAAGAACGTTAAATTGGACTCGTATCGAAAAATATCAATACATATATATATATATATATATATATATATATATATATATATATATATATATATATATAAATTTATAATATAAAAATTAATTGATATCGTAAAAGTGTTTTATATATTAGTAAATATGAAATCATATAAATCTTTAAACGTAGCTCTAAATTAATTCGCCAAAAGCTATTAAAATGAATCGATTATAGAACAACAGTTTAATTTGTTAATTACGCTCTTTAGACGAATTGAAATTAGATTTTTTTTTTTGTAAATTAATTATTTAATGTTGATCAGTGTTATTTTTTGTTAAAATCGACGATATTCTTAAAGTCGGATTTTCGTTTTAAAAGCGGCAAATCTGCGACGTTAATGCGTTTTCGGCGTTGACGCGATGATGAATGACTTTCTAACATGTACGACGAGTGGCAAAATGCACGTTTTAATATATATATATATATATATATATATATATATATATATATATATATATTTTCATGGTATAAATGACTTTCATGGCATATGTGTGTGTATGTATTTATGTATATATTGCAACTGTTAGCACTTCCCGGATGAACTGCGGAAAATGCTTGTTTTTGATGTCAAAATATCATCCCGTTCGTTTTATATAGAACAAATGCGACGATTTATTGAATTAAACCATATATATGGTATATATATATATATATATATATATATATATATATATATATACCATATATATATATATGTATATATATATATATATATATATATATATATAATATACTATTACAATATTATAATAATGAGGAAAATAGATCGAAATGATGTGATATATATGAACGTTACACTGTGTTGTTGTTGTGTTATGTTTATGTTGAAATCTATATTAGATAATTCAAATGCTGTGTACTAATCTTAGTGCCACTTTGAAGTGTATTAAATTGGTTCATTTGTATGTATATATAACGATAATGTGTAATTTGATTAAACATATGTATGTTTATATATTACGAATGAATTTTAGATAAATTATCTTTTATTGTTTGAAGTATTTTCTTATTGCCACTTAGTGCCACTTTGAAGAAAAAACTTGAATATTTTTATTATAATTTAAAATTTAATTATTAATTTATGAAAATCGTTATTGATAAATTAATAAAATAAATATTAATAATTGGATTAAATTAATGGTAATTGTGTTATTTGGACATATTTATATACAACTGAAAATTATGTTTGAAAATTTAAGATAAAATTAAAAATTTTGAAATTTAACCTACACATACAAACTAACAAAAATCATAATTTTATTGACCTGTATAATAATAACAAAAATATTTAATTATATTCGCATATACATTTTTTCTATGATATTTTATTTTATCTGAATATACCATATTTATTGTATTTACGCATCTATATCGAATAAATAAATCAATATTTTCATGTAGCAATTAAACGATTTAACGACATTCTAAAGAACGAATATCGCACATCGAAACGAAGAATATCAACAACGCTGATGATAATTAACCGTTTCTCGCCTTTTTTTTACACACAGAAATAATTAGCCGTTAAAGCGTTTTCGAAAAACGGCACGCGTCATTAAACGCGTTTAGCGTTTTTGGACCCCGCTTTTTGCTTTTCAATTTTTTTTTCTGTTATTATTTATATGTATGTATGTGCGTGCGTGTGTGTGTGTGTTTGTATTTTTTTTTATTTTTGTTTTTAATAAGCCACGTTGATTAATGATCGCATGTCGGGATGATTCGATGTTTCTTAATGTTTCCATAATCGCCGCCGCGTTTTGATGGAGTCATTACGAACGCATAAATGCATACTTAACAAGTAACGGGCAACGAGCTGTGTGTGTGTAATATTTTTTATGTTTTAGCTTTTTTTTACATTTTTATTTTGACGTATTTGTATCATTTTGGACGCCTACTATTAGTAAACAAATATATGATACTGTAAAATATAATAATAATATTGAATATTACAAAAAAAAAAAATTTTTTAATTTTAAAATATAATTTTATATTATAATTATATTTTAATATAATTTTATTTTTAAAATTTCAACTCTAAATTTATATGTAATTGTTTTAATTTATCTGAGTAAATAGATTGGAATTAATAATATCCGTATACTAAATTATTTTTTATGTTACAAGACTAAGATTTATGATTTATTTAGATTATTACAAAATATCTAAAAATTAATTTTATAAATTTTTCAATTATTAAAAATAATTTATTATTTAATAATGATATTTCAATCTATCAAAATTTGAATGAATATATATTTGTCATACAAATGTACTATGAGAGGTAATAAAATGGTCATTTTTTTAATATTTATACAACAGTAAAAAAAATATCGAAAAGAACTCTTCTGTCTTTTTTAACGCAGAGGTTTAAAATTATAATTAGACACTTAAAATTATATAATTCAAACATAACACAAAATATATTCATACAACGAACGAACAAGTTGTATGTAAATATTTTCCAAATCGAACATTAAAAATATTCTTAATCATATTACAGCGATCTATATATGATAAATGTCATAAAATATTTATTATTAAATCATTTAATTAAATTCTATATATAGATTAGAAGACAATGCTTCGTATTAATTACGCTATTTTATTATACTTTTTTTTTGCGAGACCCATTACACATAATTTCCCTATTTTTTTTTTACACTGTGCTGACGAGTTGTTTTGTAGATCTTGACGTTGATTATGATTAATATTTTGTCGGTCGTTTAGCGTTATCGGTGCAATTAATGTAAATAAGGAAAAATTTTCAACGATTTTATTATTATTATTATTATTATTATACATGTTATTATTTTTTTATTATTATTAATATCTATTTTCGAATACCGCATACGTCGTACATACAACCTTAGAATTGTACGCGTTCTTGTAATCGTAATTACTTTACAATGCATATTTTCTATTGAATTAATTATTTTTCATTATTCTCTTGTTCAGAGTCGCGGCGTTGATTTATTAATTTTGTTCTAAACTTATATATATATATATATATATATATATATATATATATATATATATATATATATATATATATATATATTTTTCACTCTTATTCTACTACAAATAGCGTTATTTTTAATCGTCGTACAATTAGACGGTAATATTTATCAAAAATTAATTGTGATTAATGATTGTGTTTGAGATGTTCATTTTTCGGCATTATTTTTCAGCGACGCCATTTATTACATGTAATCACATATTAAAGAAAACGTTAAATATTATTAATTATATTAAGAGTTTTTTTTGCTAACTCGCCGTTAATTAATTACGCTTTGTACCGGTAAATAAGTTCATTATGAAAACCGTGTAGATTTCAGTGGCGTGCATTCTATAAAGTGAATGCGAAATATCTCATATTTTATATACAGTGTTCTTGAGTATATATTATAAATATGCTTATAATGTTGCTTTATAAAGATTTATATTATATATATATATATATATATTTTTTTTTTAATTTTTATAATATATAATAGCATTATTTATGATGAAAATTTAATAAATTTATTTTCAACATTAATTTATTTAAAATTTAGATTTTTTTTATAATTATATTTATATCTATATTTTTTTAATAAATTTCATCATATAAAAGGATGAATTATTTATATATGAATCATCATTTTCATTTGTGAAATTCATAAAATAAATATTGCTCACGTTTAATCATCACTAATTTAATCTTGATCACATATATACAATATAATTCTTAAATTTTGTGACATTTCTTTGAAAAAAATATACCCTTTTTAACGTTTAATCAATATATATATATATATATATATATATATATATATATATATATATATATATATATATATAAATTCATAAGAAGAACATGCGAGTGAATTTCCCGTTATTCAGTTCGTTCGTCGTTATTGTTGATGCAGTTTGTGCCGCCGCATAATTTCATAAATAGGTAACCGATGGGAGATAATTTAATAGTCCATTGTATATCAAAACATGATCCATTATTCAAGTGATCAGTCAACGAGAACTGAGAGAGTGTAAAATATGCATAGAAAAAAAAAATAACACACTTTGCATATTGGTATACACGCACGAAAGAAAACACACATTTACATATCAGCTATCTAATTAGAAGGCACACATATATATATATATATATATACACCTTTTTTTTCTATAACAATAATAGAGAAGCGTTCTTTATTTTCTTCTTCATTTTTTGAATCTATGTATAATGATGAAAAACAAAAATAAATAAACAAAAAAAAAACAAACAACAACAACACGCGAAAACAAGAAAAGAAACGCTCGAAATTCGTTAGTGAGCCGAACCTCATTGTTTTCCGCTCGATTCGTGAAAAATTCCTCGATCGTAAATTTTGAATATGACGCGAAAATGATGCGAATATATATATATATATATTTTTTTTTTGGAAAAAATGAAAGAAAAATACATACGGTTGCCATTATTATTAAATATGGAAGATTGATCGATAGGAAAAATCGTTTTATATGCATATTCATTATTAAATGGTAATAATAATATATAACATTTTTAAAGCGTTAGTTTTTTTTTGTATTATTTCTCAACATTGCAACGAGTCGAATAAATGAAAGAATTTTTATTGTTTTATAAAATTTTAAACTTATATTATTACTTTATAATTATTTTTTTAATGATATATTTATCACAATCAAAATAAAATCAATACAATACAAATAATGTGCACATTATCTATATTTAATTTATTTACGATCTAGTTACATCATGAATATAAATAATATATTAATTTTCGATAAACATTAACACAATTGTAAACATATATACATTGTAATAATAATTGACAATGAAGTTAAATAATCAAGTTTATATAATATGTTATTATAGTGAATCATGATTTTATTTTTAATATTGAATTAAAAATAATGTTCAACATACATACGTTTTAATTATTTATGATTTATAAATTATATATATATATATATATATATATATATAGTATATATTTTTTTAATACTTTTAATAATTTCTGATATAATATAATTAGTCAATTATTAAATCATACACTGATTTATTTT